>CM053400.1:129784606-129822577 GCA_028644305.1 Xerus rutilus
TAAAGTGATATTAAAGAATGCCAATAGGTTCATTTCATATCTATAGTGCTCTCAACAGTGTAAATATAATGCATTTCTCAGAGTCTTGATGAAGCCAACTTTGTCATAGAAGTATTTAGCAAATCTATTCTTGACTGTTACTGACATAAATGTGGGGTAAAAGAAACCACCCAGTACTCATGTAAGAATGGCAGTTAAGCTAATAATGAGGCAAAACCAAGACCTGGGTTAACTGCAGTGTTTTACATAGCTATATAACAAATTAGTAATTTAATACAGCATAAATCTATTACCTCCAGGTCAGTGTGGGTCAGGAAATCAGGGATGGTTTAGCTGACTTTTCCTCTCAGGTTATAATAGGCTAGACCATAGTGTCACCCAGGACTGCAGGTTTCCTTTGAAGCATGGGATCCTCTTCCAAGTGCACTGGGTAGAAGTAGAAATCAGTCCTTACTCACTACCTGATGATGGCCCTTAAACCCTACTGGTGCCCATAGTTCTCTGCCATATAGTCTTCTCCACAACACACTGTTTTGTTTGGTCAAGGATAGTAGGTGAACATCTGTGTTATTTGGAATCTGTCATTCAGGCAAGGCTTGGACTCTTTTAAAGGGCTTGATCAGACCCACCAGTATAGTTTTTTCTTTGTATAATTTAAAGACAATTGGATTAGGGACCTTAATTACATCTGTGAAATCCTTTCACCTTTGCCATGGTAACATAACCTAATCACAGGAGGCAAATCTCATCATATTCATATGTCTTGGCTATACTTAGGGGCTAGGATCTTGGGTCTATCTTAGAATTTTGCCTATCATGTTATAGTAGGATTACAGACAGTTTTGATAACCTCTCATCTCTCTTTTCCTTCATTTCTCTACAGGGAAAATAATAATTTAATTTCATGTGATTGTAAGTATTGGACAAGGTAGTGATTGTAAAGTGCTTGCACATAAATAAATGATATCTAATAATTTGTTAAAAGAAAATAGAGAATTTTGAAGAGTTACTGGCACATAACACTCAAGAATATTAGTGATATTATTTTAAAAGTTATTATTCATTCCTGAAATTTAATGTCTGTCAAAAACAGTAGTGATCTTTGGTCTTATGTCATTTTTGTAGTTAAAAGACATAAAACATATTGTACACTTACTTTCATATTAATGCTGTAATTTTTAAAAATAAAGTATCTAAAATTAGTACTGTCTATTTTTATAAAATTTTATCTATTTTGATAACTGCATGATAATTAAAAACTGTGTGTTTGAAGAACTGATTAATTTCAGATAATGATTTTCTAGTACACAAGAGACATGGGGAAGATTTTAGTATAACTAGACTTTGAATGCCAAGGTCATGATCAATAAGAGGTAAAGGACCATTTCCAAAAGCTTTATTTATGGAATTTGTACAGATTTTTCTTTTAAAAAGTCAAACTCCATTCTTAAAAATAAATCTGATGAGATTATTTGCTAATGTCTCCATTATTTTAACTTCAATCAATATTTTACAAGAAAAGAAGACTAATTTTTCAAGCAAAAGAGAAATTTTAGTTCTAGTTTGACAGGTATCACTTTAATTAATAATCAACAAAATGACATTCAAATTTGCTTCAGATGGTAAGTTTAATGACATCTATTGATTTTGTTTTATTGGGCTGAATATTGTCATTTCTGTGTGGCATGTTTCAGGAGGGATTTAAATATGCCATATCACACAAAGTTCCTTTTCTTTGTGAAATGCTTTATCTCAAATAACACAAAATTTCATATTGTTATAGTATATCTATAGTATGTGCAATGCATAATATTACATATATTTATGCATATATATGTATAGAACCATTTCTCCAATAATTATAGTGATTAATACATTCTTCTTTGATTATTAAACTCTACTAATCACCTTCTACCAAGTACTCTCTAGAACACAATATGGCTGTCATACATGGTGAATAAGATTAGAAGGGCCTAGAAGTGTGACATTTAATGTAGTCTTAAATGGTGTACTAAAGAATATGTACATTGTTCTTTAGGAAATGAAAAGTTTTGATAACATCATGTGGTCACCCACCAAATATCTTGGAAACATTTTTTTTTTCTTTTCTCTGTCCCTCATATGGCATACCCCCTTGCAAATCATATTGACTCTACCTTGAAGAAATATCTAAAATCTGATCTCATTGCCACTGTAACTGTCAATCTCCAAATAGGGTACCATCATCTTCCACTTTAGTTGAATGGATTTCCAAGGAGTTTTCTATTTCTCCATCTACCCACTTCCAATCTGTTCTCCACACAGAAGCAAGAAGATTCTGAGAAAACATTTTATATCAAAATTCCTTTCTTTAATATCCTCATTACATTTAAAAAGTGCATAACAACAACAAAAGAGTAAACATTAAAATAAAAAAAAACATCACAATAAAATAAGAAACGTGCCAGAACCAGAATTTGTACTTTAGGAAGAAGTGAAGTAGGGTCCTAGATGCGATAAAAGACAAGATAGCCTGAGATGTGCCTTCTTTGACAGCCGGAAGATTATGGATTTCTCTAAACTTAAAAGACATTCTTAAGGACCATTTAATAGAAGATAATATCTAGAAGTCTAGATATCTCAGAAAAAAATAGCAAATATCCTTGCAGGGAATTGGTTTAGCTCCGAAGAAAGGAAAGGATGGTGAAGATTATGGAGGAGACAGGCTAACCTGACATTATTTCTATCTACAGTCTATCTTCCCAGCTAAAAATAAGGAAATAAGATCATAATCTCTCACAAGATGAAGAATCCTTGCTACACTAAATCCTTGCATAACAGAATGGAAGGATTGTGTACATAAAGTTCTACAAAAAAAAGTGACAGTAAGTTGCAAACAGCTCCTCTCAAAACTTCTCTAAAGTATATCTATGTATAGTTTTTCCATTAATGCCATAATAAATGAACACAAATTTAGCCCTCACTATAACAAAAATATATCTCAATTTTAAAGGTTAGAAGCCTGGAGAACTTAACTGGGTTTTCTTGGTTGAAACCAAGGTGTTAATAGAGCTACATCCTTTGGATGAAAGCATCCACCTACAAACTTACTCAGATTGTTGGCTGTGTCAATGTAAAATAATAATTCTGCTTTAAGGAAGGTAAGAAATTGATTATTATCAACCATATATGAAAGATAATGGTCCAGTAAGGTGGATTGAAGTTATGCTGAATGACATGTTTTACTGTGGAAGTAGTTACAGGGACTTTTATAGTCACAAAACAAAGGAAAGTAATGAATCAATACATTTGCATTGGTGGGAGCACCAGATAGGCGGGCTACAGCAAGGTAGGGAAATTTCTTCTGTAGGTTTCAGATGTCATCTTATTACATTCTTGGCATTAGGGTTGGTGGAGCTTAGAGATCTGCTAAACAGCAATATATTCCAAGCAGTATATTGGTCAATTAGTAGAATGTTAAGTCAGATACAAAAGTTAAGGTAGTGGTTACTAAATGGCTTAAGATAACCCAAGATAATTTTGGCTCTTGACCTGCAACATTCCATCTCTCCACAACCACGATATTGTAGTCAGTCAAGATTCAGCAGTCTGTAGGATCTCTCACATACATGAAAAGAACTTCCATTCAGAGCTGAATTCAGGTCTTTACCATTGTGGAAGTGAGGTCCCTATTTTCCTGCTGGCTTCCAGCCTGCCTCTGGTCTGTGTTCTTTGAGGCTGCTTGCAGTTTTCTCTTGCTTTTCGTGTTTCCCTTCCCAACAACAGGATGAAGTTTCTTTTACACCAAGTCTGACTGCAAAGGAGAAAGTGCTCATTTTTTCAGGACTCTTGTAATTAGATTAGGTCCATATAAATAAGCCACAATACTATACCTATTTTAAATGCAGCAACTTTGTATTTGCACAGTTCTTTTTGTCATGTAAGGCAACACATTCACAGGTCACGTATATTATAATGGTCATGGCTATCTTTAGAGAATCATTCTACTTACCACAATCAGAATGGTTAATAACAATCATGCATCTATAAATAGAAAGCACAAGAGGGTAAAGCAGAAGGAAAAGGAAATGCAAGCATAATGCAGAGAAAGAAAAGAAACTGAACATAAGGAAATAGGCCAAGGTTCGGAAAACAAAGCTTCTTCTTGGTTTCAAACAAGTTAGTCAATAATGATTTCTCTCTTTAAAAAGAACAAGAAAAACATTAAAATGGGGGATATAGAGACTTAAAATACCATAAGGCAATAAAGCAAAATGAAAGAGAAGCTTGATAGAGCTTAACCAAGGAATTAAAGATAAGATAAAATATTAAAAAGATGACAGTTATATGAAAAGAAAAAAAATTAGTCATGACTGAAAGCACATAAAGAAGCACCAAGAAGAACTTGATAAAATCTCTAAAACAAAAAAACAGAAACATTTAAGTAATTTTAGGAAATATTATGTATAAAAATGGAAAAAGTTAAATACTGTTTTGATATAACTAGATATTTGGAATACCAGAAAAAAAGTAACTATTCCAAAATAAAATAGAAAAAAATGTTTTTGAAAGAATCTATAAATAGACTATGGTAAAATCAATTTCAGAAGAAATTGTAAATGTCCCAAAAGTGAGGTTAAATGGGATGAAAGGTAAAGGGAGAGCTGTTAGATGTGTTAAATAGTTGTGCCAATTTTATCATCTCATATTTCATAGCAAATAGTAAATAGGACCTAAATTTAAAACATATACCATCAGAAATAATGACCTTGAACTTATTATTTATGAAGTCATTTTTAGATTTAGAGGAATAAGAAATTTTTAAAAATAGTCTCTACAGCAAATTCAAAATGATATATTTTATTGAAATTTCAGTTAAGTACTCTATGATTAGTTTAAGTTATTTTTCTTAAATAAGGTGAAATATATTTTTATGTTTATTTGTATAGTTTCATTTATTAGCAATAAATTTATAAATTTATTTTTTATATTTTATTTGTATAATTACATTTATTAGCTATTTATAATTTATTTGTCCAGTCTTCTTCTCTACCTAAATATGTTTGAGAGGTGATTGTATACATACTAACCTTGACTGTAGTCTATCCAGGTTGACGGAATTTTGAATGGATGTATAACTTTCTGTTTTCAGACTATTTGTTGCGGTTCAACTATGAGTAGATGTACATTCATTTAACAACTCATATATAACTGAATTTCATTTTTAAAGTTGCATATAGCTTCCTAGTTTATCACCTGCAAAAGTAAACTGTAAAATCTGTTCAAAACCCAACAGACCTTTTCTGAGTGTTGGGACTCAGGTTTGGACTTCCCTGAGAACTACATTAGCATGTATCTGTGACTACAGGTCATGATTCTGCTTCTGAACTGGGCCAGTTCCAGTAGTATCAGGAACCTCCTTGAAGTAAAATGGTCCACAGGCTGACTCTAAGATAGTTACAGGGCAATCTGGATATTGGTAAGAACAATACAAACTTTGCACTGACTTTTTATACTTATTTCATGTGTACTGCTTTGGTTATAGGTCCTAATAGTCCCTAAATGTCTATGTCCAGGTACTGGCTTTCTCCAGTACCTCCTCACCACCATGTGTCTTTAGAACCTTTTCTGTAACAACAAAGGTTTATATGCTGGCCTCCCACAAGAGATACACCACTTACCAGATTACTTTGAGCTTTATGATATCCCCCCAAATTAGTACATAATGCTTTTTTATAATAAAATTTTAGATAGCAGAATTTTTGAAACTTGGAAATAAAATTATCAACAGTTAAATTAATCTATACACATAATGATACAGTGGGCACTATTTTTGGAAACTGATTTATAAAGGAAACTGTGGGAAACAGTAGAATTCTGAAAAAAGAGTACTGTAATTCTAACCATTATTCATGTTATATAACTATCACAATTTAGTTCCACAAACAGCTTTACTTGAGGGTCAAATACAAAAATTATACAGGTAGTTTGGGTCACAACAATGCAACCACAATACTAAATACTAATTTAATCATTACCTAATAATTAATTTTAAGAATATTTATATTTCCTCAAGTTTACAATTCAAACATATTATGAAGTAGTTTTGTTTTCAAGTTGTCATTTTTTTGAAATTTTTAGTCATAGATGTGTATCTCAAAAGGGAATTTTGTAACATTTCTGCATTTCCTTTTATAAAGAACTCTGATATAATGAATAAAAAATAAAGTATACAGTAGAAAGACCTTTCACATACATTTTCTACAAAAGAAAAATGCTTTACAAACAAGTATCCATGATTTTTTCCTTCTCATTCATAATAACACACAACAGAAAAAACATTCTAAGTGAACAGAATGTTATAAAAAGCATCTGCAATGTCAGTTGTTAAAATAAAACATAGACCTGAATTACTGTCAGATGCCTGCCACTTGCAAATCATATCATGTCTCAAACTCATCTTATCCATCTGTACAATGGAAGGGTTGAACCACATTAGGTGAAGCCAATCCTAAAATTTCCTTATTTTCCCAACTAATTTTTAACGTCAATAAAGAAAAAATCAATTCATTTTATGGTCTTACCCTAAATTTATTAGGTAATAACTATGGAAAAGGATGTATAAGGGAGACCAACAATGAGAAATTTGTTTCTTTTGTATGTCAAAAATATCAGTCTAACCTTTTTGGATCACAATTTCTATATTTGTAAGATGAAATGTTAATATAGAGGGTAACCAGTAGTATGTCCCTGGTCTTTGTTTACCATTACTTACCATTGTTGATGCTCCATTGTCCTCAGTGGTACACCCAGACTCTACTTTTTTTTTCTCCACTTCCTTGCTTCTTCCATCCTGGTGTTCTTATATCAGCTGTACGCTGATATATGAATAAAAATACTGCATATTTCATGTTTCTGATCATCAGTTTTATTCTAAGGATTTTGGGAGTTGAAGAAATCATTATTTATAAATTTTAAGGAAATACATGAATATTTTGAAATACACATCAAAGGAATATTTTTAATTAAGCAAATAATTCAGTAACTGTTTTCTGCAGTTATAGGTTACCTTAAAGATGTTCTAGATATTATCTCAAATGATCTAAAGTTTTCTCAATTTGGAAACTACAGTGAGTCCCGTCCCAACTACACATTTGAGATGTACATATTTTGGTTAATCTATTAAAATGAAGGAATCAAAGTGAGTTTTGTAAAGATATTGTATTCAAGGAGTAGTGTTAGAAATGTGGCTCATTTCCCAGCATTTGTATTTTTAATGGACTTTTCATGCAGTTAGGTTTTAATGCATGTATCTTGAATCATTACATTATTAATTACTGTTTAGTATATTCAATCCAAATTGACATCATTTATAAAACAATTGAAATCACAACACATAATTTTTAGAAAATATTGGACCACTTCAAATTTTATTAGCTCTTAAATTTGGAAGTGATCAGGGTTCGAGCTGTGCCATAGAAAATAAGTTAAAATTATTGAAACACTTCACATATTTTAAAAACCACTTCAGTGGGGGAAATGACGGTGTTCTGAAAATGGCAGTAAGGGTGTAAAATTATCAGAGAGCTTAAGTGTTTCAGTGCAAAAGTGATTGAGCTTCTTTGCTTGCACATCACAAAGCAATTGAAAATTACTGAAGTGGTTCAAGTGGTTCATGCTTTCAGAGAGTTTTTAGTCTTTCTTCCTCAGAGTGCTTTAAATGTTTGAATGTCTGAATAATTCCACAATGTTGCATATAGACCTCTGGTCCAGATGATCAGTTTACGAGTCAGTGCAAATATTGAATGTCTGTGTTGATTCTAGGCAAATATGAAATGATTGGAGATCCTCGATTTCGAAGTCAAAATGAATCCATGAAGCCAGTTCTATGTTTCAAAACCACAGTGCAAAAATTAGCCACCTATTCAGAAAGTGAAGAAACTTTGGAGTATAGGAGGGGATGATATTTACATATGGTTTTGTTTCTAGTTATTGATTTCAATTATTAAAAAAACCTTATAATATATTTTTTTGAAAAAAAGATAAAAATATCTTGAAATGCAGAAATTTGGTGATATAATTTATTTTATTTATTTAGTTTTTTGCCTTTTATTTATTTTTCATTTTATTTTTTTGAAGCACAACTTTTCATTTCTCTGGTTGTACGGGATGTAGAATCACATCATATATTCAGTCATACATGAAGCTAGGGCTATGATGTCCATCTCCTGCCACCATCTTTACTGTCCCCATGCCCTCTCCTCGTTCCCTCCCCTTAGACAAAAGTTCCTCCATTCTTCCCATGTCCTCTCCCCCATTATGGATCAGAATCCACTAATCAGAGAGAACATTCGGGAGTTGGTTTTTTTGGGATTGGCTTACTTTGCTTAGCATGATATTCTCCAACTACATCCATTTACATGCAAATGCCATAGTTTTATTCTCTTTTATTGATGAGTAATATTCCATTGTGTATATATACCACAGTTTCTTTATCCATTCATCTATCAAAGGGCATCTAGGTTGGTTCCACAGTTTAGCTATTGTGAATTGAGCTGCTATAAACATTAAAGTGGCTTCATCACTGTAGTATGCTATTTTTAAGTCCTTTGGGTATAGGCTAAAGAGTGGGATAGCTGGGTGAAATGATGGTTCTATTCCAAGTTCTCTAAGGAATATCCATACTGCTTTCCAGATTGGTTATATCAATTTGCAGTCCCACCAGCAATGTATGAGCATGCCATTTCCCCCACATCCTCACCAACACTTATTGTTGTTTGTATTCTTGATAATTGCCCTTCTGACTGGCATGAGATGAAATCTTAGGGTAGTTTTGATTTGCATTTCTCCAATTGCTAGAGATGTTGAACTTTTTTTCATATGTCTATTGACTGATTGTATATCTTCTTCTGAGAAGTATCTGCTCGGCTCTTTAGCCCATTTATTGATTGGGTTGTTTATTTTTTTGGTGTTAAATTTTTGAGTTCTTTATATATCCTGGAGATTACTGCTTTATCAGATGTGCATGTGGCAAAGATTTGTTCCCAGAATGTAGGCACTCTGTTCACTTCATTGATTGTTTCTTTTGCTGAGAAGAAGCTTTTTAGTTTGTATCCATTCCATTTATTGATTCGTGATTTTACTTCTTGTGTTATAGGAGTCTTGTTAAAGAAGTAAGGTCCTAATCTGACATGAAGAAGATTTGGATCTAATTTTTCTTCTATTAGGCACAGGGTCTCTGGTCCAATTCCTAGGTCCTTAATCTACTTTGAGTTTAATTTTGTGCATGGTGAGAAATAGGGTTGTAATTTCATTTTGCTGCATATGGATTTCCAGTTTTCCCAGTACTATTTATTGAAGACGCTATAGTTTCTCCAATGTATGTGTTTGGCACCTTTATCTAGTATAAGATAACTGTATTTAACTGGGTTTGTCTCTGTGTCTTCTCTGCTGTACCATTGGTCTACATGTCTATTTTGGTGCCGTTTTTGTTACTATAGCTTTGTAGTATAACTTTAAGGTCTGATATTGTGATGCTTTCTGCTTCACTCTTCTTGCTAAAGATTGCTTTGGATATTCTGGGTCTCTTATTCTTCCAAATGAATTTTACAATTACCTTTCCTATTTCTATAAAGAATGATGTTGGGATTTTAATTGGAGTCACATTGCATCTATGTAGTGCTTGAGGTAGTATGGCCATTTTGACAATATTGATTCTGCCTATCCAGGAGCATGGAAGATTTTTCCATCTTCTAAGGTCTTGATCAATTTCTTTCTTTAGTGTCCTGTACTTCTCATTGTACAGGTCTTTCACCTCTTTTGTTAAGTTGATTCCCAAGTATCTTCTTTTTTTTTTTTTTTTGAGGCTATTGTGAATGGGGTAGTTTTCTTAATTTCTCTTTCAGAGGATTCATTACTGATGTATAGAAATGCAATTGATTTGGGGTGTTGATTTTATATCCTGCTACATTGCTGAATTCATTTATTAATTCTAGAAGTTTTCTGGTGGATTTTTTTTTGCATCCTCTAAGTATAAAATCATGTTGTTGGCAAATAATGATAGTTTGAGTTTTTCTTTTCCTATTCATATCCCTTTAATTTCTTTTGTCTGTCTAATTGCTCTGGCTAGTGTTTCAAGGACTATGTAGAATAGCAGTGGTGAAAGAGGGCATCCCTGTCTTGTTCCTGTTTTTAGAGGGAATGCTTCCAATTTTACTCCATATAGGATGATGTTGGCCTTGGGTTTAGCATAGATAGCTTTTATAAAGTTAAGGTATGTTCCTACTATCCCTAGTTTTTCTAGTGTTTTCAACACAAAAGGGTGTTGTATTTTGTCAAATGCTTTCTCTGCATCAATTAATAAAATCGTATGATTCTTGTCTCTAAGTCTGTTGATGTGATGGATTACGTTAATTGATTTCCACGTGTTGAACCAAAATTGCATCCCTGGAATGAACTCCACTTGATCACAGTGCACTATTTTTTAAATATACTTTTGTATGCAATCTTCCAAAATTTATTTGAGAATTTTTGCATCTATGTTCACAGGGATACAGGTCTGAAATTTTCTTTTTTTGATATGTCTCTGGTTTTGGTATCAAGGTGATGCTTGCCTGAGAATGAGTTTTGAAGGGTTCCCTCTTTTTCTATTTCATGAAGTAGTTTGAGGAGTATTGGTATTAATTCATCTTTGTAAGTCTTGTAGAATTTGGCTGAGAATCCATTTGGTCTTGGGCTTTTCTTGGTTGGTAGGCTTTTGATGACATCTTCTATTTCCTTGCTTGAAATTGATCTTTTTAAGTTGTGTATGACCTCCTGGTTCAGTTTGGGTAGGTCCTATGCCTATAGAAATTTGTGTATTCAGGGTTTTCTATTTTAGTGGAGTATAAATTTTCAAAATAGTTTCTAATTATCCTCTGTATTTCAATAGTGTCTATCATGATATTTCCTTTTTCATCAGGGATTTTAGTAATTTGGGCTTTCTCTTTTCTTTTCATGGGGTGGCTAAGGGTTTGTCAACTTTATTTTTTCAAAGAACTAGCTGATTTGTCAATTTTTTAAATTGTTTCTTTTGTTTCAATTTCGTTGATTTCAGGCCTGATTAAAATTATTTCCTGTTGTCTACTTCTTTTGGTGTTGGTTTGTTCTTTTTCTAGGGTTTTGAGATATAGTGTCAATTTATTTATTTGTTGACATTTTCTTCTTGTAATGAATGATCTTAATGCAATAAACTTTCCTCTTAACACTGCCTTCATGGTGTCCCAAAGAGTTTGATATGTTGTATCGGAGTTTTCATTTACTTCTAAGAATTATTTTTTATCTCTTCTCTGATGCCTTCTGTTATCCATGCATCATTCAATAGTGTATTATTTAATTTCCAGGTGTTGGAGTAGTTTCTATTTTTTAATGTGTCATTGATTTTTAATTTTATTCCATCGTGTTCAGATAAGATGCAGGGTAATATTTCCTTTTTTTTGTATTTGCTAAGACTGGTTTTTTGACATCACATATAATCTATTTTGGAAAAGGATCCATGTGCTGCCAAGAAAAAAAGTGTATTTGCTTGTTTATGGATGGAATACTCTATACTTGTTTGTTAAGTCTAAAGTATTGATAGTTTTATTGAGTTCTGTGGTTTCTTTGTTTAGTTTCTGTTTGGAAGATCTATCCAGTGGTGAGAGAGCTATGTTAAAGTCACCAAGTATTATTGTGTTATGGTCTATTTGTAGTTTAGAAGGGTTTGTTTGATATAAGTAGATGCCCCTTTGTTTGGGGTATAGATGTTTATGATTGTTATACCTTGTTGATGCATGATTCCCTTAAGAAGAATGAAATGTCCTTCTTTATCTCTTTTCACTAACTTTGGTTTGAAGTCTACTTTATCTGATATGAGGACAGAAACTCCTGCTTGTTTAAGTAATCCATGTAAGTGATATGTTTTTTCCCATCCTTTCACTTTTAGACTGTGGGTGTCTTCCTGTGAGATGAGTCTCTTGAAGGCAGCATATTGTTGGTCTTTTTTTTTTTTTATCTAGTCTATCAGTCTATGTCTTTTAATTGATGAGTTTAGGCCATTCACATTCAGGGTTATTATTGAAATATGATATGTAATCCCAGTCATTTTGGTTTATTTTTGGTTTTTCTCTTGACTGGTTTCTCCTTTGATTGGCCTTTCCTTTAGTGTAGTTCCTCTATTTGTATATTTTCATTGTTGGTTATCATTTCCTCCTCATGGAATGCTGTGTAGTGCTGACTTTCTTGTTGTTAATTCGTTTAACTTTTGTTTATCATGGAAGGTTTTTATCTCATCATCAAATCTGAAGCTCAATTTTGGTGGATATAAGATGGTTGGGATCCTTTTATTTCAGAGCTTGGTATATGTTGTTCCATGATATCTTGGCTTTTAGGATCTGGGTTGAAAAATCTGCTGAAATCTGAATTGGTCTCCCCATATATATAATCTGATTCCTCTCTCTTGTGGCCTTTAAAATTCTATCCTTATTCTGTATGCTGGCATTTTCATTATAATGTGCCTTGGTGTAGATCTGTTTTAATTTTGTACATTTGGTATCCTGTAAGCCTATTGTATTTGATTTTCCAATTAATTCTTCATGTTTGGGAAATTTTCTGATATTATTTCATTGAAGAGATTGTACATTCCTTTGGTTTGATATTCTGTGCCTTCTTCTATCCCAATAAATCTTAGATGTGGTCTTTTGATGCTATCTCATAATTCTTGTATATTCTGTTCATGGTCTCTTACCATCTTCATTGTATGATCAACTTTATTTTCAAGATTGTATATTTTGTCTTCATTATCTGAGGTTCTGTCTTCCAAGTGATCTAGTCTGTTGGTGATGCTTTCTATGGAGTTTTTTATTTGGTTTATTGTTTCCTTCATTTCAAGAATTTCTGATTTTTTTTTCACAATCTTTATCTCTTTCTTAAAGTAATCTTTTACTACTTGTATTTGCTCTTATCTCTTTGTTAGAGTGATCAATGGTTGCATTTATTTGCTTTCTTATTTCTTTGTTGGAGTGATCAATTTTTGCCTGTATTTGCTTACTTAAGTCATTCTTTAATTTGCAGATCATTTTAATTATGTACATTCTGAATCCTTTCTCTGACATTTCATCAACTGTGCTGTCAATGGATTCTATTATTGTAGTATGTTGGTTTATTTGGGTCACTTTCTTCTCTTGTATTTTCATGCTGATTATATATCTTCCATTCTTGCAATGCCCATCTGAGGTATTGTGGTTTCTATCCTATAACCTTGTAGTGACACTACAGATTACCTGTATCTCACCTTGGAGTTCACTTCCAGTCCCCAGCAGGTGTCCCCAGATCGACACTACTGCCACTAAAGATGGTGGCGATGGTAGTGAAGGTAACTCAAGATGGCATTGGGAGTGTCTCCAGATGGATGCAAACACTTTCAGAGATGGGGCTAAAAGGGCAGGACTTACAATGGCTTTGGGCTGATTGATAGGAGATACAGTGCTTTGGTAGGCTGCTGCCTCCAGGCTCTGTCTGTTGCCCCAACGTAGAGGATAATGCATGGGAAGAATTATGGGGATGGCTGCAGTGTACAAGATGGATACAGGAAGGGAGCAACAGTGAGGATCCCCACTATGTGAAGGGACTGTCCTGGGATTGGCCTCTCACACAGACCTGTGAGGGCAGTCCTAAGCCTGATCTTGGCATAGACTCCATGAGGGATCTAGATGGTGGATCTAGCTCTGGACTTGAGCTCCCGGGTATTAGCAGGGACTCTGGTGTGGACCTGGGGGTGGTCCGGGCCTCACTTAGGCCAGGTCTCCTGTAGGCTTCTCCGTGGGCAGTCCTTCCCCTCAGTCTGTGTTCATTTGTCATTGGTGGCTAGCAGTCTTGGGTCTGTCCTTGGATGAGGTCTCACAGAGGTCCCTGAAGGTAGTCTTGGGCTTTGGCCTATGCTCCCACTGGTTGGCAGGGTTTCTGGCACCTAACTTGGGTATCCCAGGCCTCAGTTAGGCCTGGTCTCCCACAGGGGTCCTCAGAGGCAGTCTTTTGCCTGAGTTTGGGTTCCCCTATGATTGGTGGCTAGCAGTCTCAGGTCTGACTTTGGCTGGTCTCCCAAGGTGGTCCCTAAAGGTGATCCTGGTCCTTGGCCTATGCTCCCTCTTGTTGACAGGAACTCTGGCTCCTAATTTGTTCTTTTAAAGCCATAAATTTGATTTTTTAAAAATTACCAATGATAAACAATGCAAATATAGAATCTTTTGTTTGTTTGTTTTTGGTTTTTGTACTGAGAATTGAACCCATGGGCACTTAACCACTGAGCTACATCCACAGTCCTTTCTTATATTGTATTTAGAGACAGGATCTCACTAAGTTGCTGAGGCTGGCTTTGAGCTTGTGATCCTCTTGAGTCAGCCACCTGAGCCACTGGGATTACAGGCATGTGCCACTGCACATGGTATAACTGTAGAATTCTAACACAGAATCTTAGAATGATCCCATCAACTTATTTTGGCTTCATCTTCTATAAGACTAGTTGATACTCAACCTACCTCATTTGACATCCATCTATCTCATACTTTGAACATATGTGATCTGATAGGTAGCCATTCATTCCATGTTTATGAGCACCTATTGTGGACTAGGCACTATGCTAGGCAGTACAGTTGTCATTAACTATAGGCAGAATATCTGCTTTCCTAAACTTTAGAGTCAGAGAAAAATTTAGTAATCTCAAAACCCAATCCTACCCCAAATAAGAAAACTGAAATTCAGAAAAACAAGATGACTTGCTCATCAGCAAAATCCTTCCATGACAAGTAGAACAAAGACTATCTTTCAATAAAACCATCTCTCCTCTAAGTAATAGTGCCTCTTTCTGGAGAAACACCTAGTGATGTTCTTTATTTTCCTAGTCTTGATAATTTTTTGAAGTTTGTGAGGGCATAAGTTCAAATGTTGAAAATTGACAGAAGTACAATGCTGATAATTCTCAGGGATAATTTGGCCTTAATTTCAGCCAAAAGTTATCAATAAATAGTATAAATAAATGCATCATATGTCATTCAGACTAATTGTTCCTATCTGAGGATCTCTTTAGATAATGTGGACTGAAAATCTGACATATTGATGATGTAAATCTCAGAAGAAATATGAATGCATTATTGAATAAATATTATTAAAAGAGTACAATTACAAGAAATGATGAACATAGAATTTATGTATAGAAGCAACATTAAGAAAACTAAAACAAATATGTAGAAAAAAGGTTGATGCTAGATAACTGCTAGATAACATTAGTTAGAATGTCATGTATTTTAAGTGCAAATATGGTTGTTAGAATTTAAATAAAATAACAGTAGAGATTTAATTTATATGATCTTTCTGATCTTTGTAGTATTATTTGCACTCAAAAGTATACAAACTAATTTTAGTGACATTTTAAAATTTTCAATAGTCATTGCACTTAAGACATGATATTTCATGTAAAATTTCTTCCTGTGAATTCTTCAAATCTTATGAGAATGTATTAAAAACCAAATACGAAAACTTCATGAGAAGAAAAAACATTAAAAGAAAGCTAAGATAAAGTTTGTTTAATTTAGTCATAATAAAGATTATAAAGATAAGAAATAAAAGCAGGAAGTTTCAGGAAAAAATTGAGATTGCCCTACCGTGTCATTTAATATTTCAGGTCCCAAAGCAAGAATACAAAATGGGAGCCAAGAATCATATTTCCAAATATTTTAAAGTTAAAATTTAAGGTAACACACTATCTTGATAATTTTGCTTGGTAAAAGCAATTGAAAAGCCAGGCTTGGTGGCACATACCTGTAATCCCAACACCTCAGGAGGCTGAGGCAGGAGGATTACAAGTTCAAATCCAGCCTCAGCAACTTAGTGAGGCCCTAAGCAACTCTGTGAGACACTTTCTCAAAATAAAAACATAAAAAGGGGTAGGGATATGGCTCGATCCCTGGTAACCTTCCCTCACCCAAAAAATTAAAAAGTAAGTGTAAGTCCATAACTTCTAATACACTCATGGACCTCACAGTGATATTTGGGTCAATGATGGACCTATATATGATAATGTTCTCATAAGATGATGATGGAGCTGAACAATTCCTATCACCTAGTAACATCACAGACATCTCACCAGTGTTATCCCAGTGCATTATGCATGTATTTGTGGTGATGCTGTTGTCAACAAACCCACCATGCTGTCAGTCATACAAAAGTATAGCACATACAATTATGCACAGTGCATAATTGTGGACTAGATTGAGGTGTCCCCCAAAAGTACCTGAAAATGTAGAAACATGAAATGATTAGAGGTGAAATGATTAGATTATGATAACTGTGACCTCTTCTTTCTATCCTAATTTGAACAGATTGAGTGGTAACTGTATGCAAATTGGGCATGGCTAGAAGGGGCGATTCATAGGGGCCCTGCCTGGAAGAGTTCATCTTCCCTAAGGTTCCCCTCCTCCTCTGCTTCCTGGCTACCAGGAGTTGAGCAGTTTTACTCTACCATACCCTTTTGTCACGATTTTCTGTCTCAACTTGGGCCCAGAGCAATGGAGTCTCCTGACTGTGTACCTAACCTCTGAAACCATGAGCTCAAAATAAACTTTTCTTCCTCTAAGTTGTTCTTGTCAGGTATTTTGGTCACAGGAACAAAAAAAAAAACAAAAAACGACTAACATAATGATACTTGATAATGATAAACAGTTAGTTTTCAGCTTTGTATTTTTATCTTTCTATACTTTTTATAGTTATTTTAGAGTGTGCCCTTCTACCTGTCCAAACTCTTTGCTATCAACAGTGTGCTCTGTCCTGTTAGCAGCAGCCTCATGTATCTTGTTTTCTATGTCTCTTGATTGCATCAGAGGCCACATCAGATGATTAATGTGGATTAGTCATAAGCTCTGTTGTATAAATATACACTATGGTGTTCCTATAATGACAAAATTGCTTAATGATAAATTTCTCTGAAAGTATCCATTGTTAACTGACACCAGTTTGTAATTCAAAGCCTTATAAATACTGAAGACAATGGAATTTATTGACTTATTTCAGTTAACAATTGCTGAATACATGATTTTGTCAGAGTCTCTTGAAATGCTTTGTTCTTTTAGGAAGACTAATTACTTTTCTTGTATAATAAATTTTTCAACCTCAGTTTCACTAAATAAATAGGCCGAGTGATATTTCAACATTATAGAGATTAATATGACATACTGGTTCATATGAGAGAAATTCTTTTATTATTTTGGATAGCTAATTTGCTACAAATATATACTGAAGCAAGATGAGACAAGCAATAGATCCAGGAAAATACCTCCAGTGCAAAATAAGGTCTAAACACCAAAATCTAAACACATGGCAATAGTCTCTGCCCACAATAGATGTTACCTCTTTATTATTGTTGCTTAACACACATATGCAAAACAGAGCAAAGCATTTGGATTCACTGAAACATAGCATGAAATTCAAATATGTTCTTTATGAGATGGAGTTTCAGCTCCTTTACAACTTAGAAACTGTCATGTAACTTAAACTGGGTGAGCATGACTTTGCCTGAAAATATTAATTTCAAATATGACTTCATGCTGAAGCCAACACATGTATCAAATGAAAATGTAAAGCTTGACAAATATTTCCAACAACTACACCAAAACAATAGAACGTAAAATTCTATGTGGAATATTATTTAATTATTTGAAACACTTCATACAAAAAGAATAGAAGAAATATTATTTTTATCATTGATGAAATTTGTAGGTATTTAAAAATTTTGTTCATAATTTTCTATATTTAAATAACACAAATAAATACTATCTTTATAATTTACTCAACATGAAAAAGCACTGTAGCAAACTACAGATATATAGATTCATGTTGGCACAAAGTCATTGATTAAAACCTTCATTTTATGTAGATAATCAACTAGCAATATTATTGTTACCTAATAATATTAAGACAGCTCACCACTTAATCTCAGATAAAATATTATAGGAAGTTTTGTCATTGATTTTGCTATAATCAAGATATTCTATACTTACTTTATGCTATGTGTGGACCAATTTGAATTCTACTAGTAAAATTTAGTAAACATATTTTAAGACATTTTTTATCAATTGGTTTAGAAGTTATAAAGAATGCTTCATGTCCTCAAATCATTTCACATTTAGTTCAATGAATTTTTTTGAGAACAGTTCATTTCTAGGTATTTCGATTAAGATATGAGAAGAAAAAATATGTGGTTCCTACCATGAGCTCAAGGGCTGAAAAGTGAGGAAAGGTGGAGTGTGTGAGTGTGTGTGTGTGTGTGTGTGTGTGTTCATTAGCTTGTGTGTGCATGTAGTGTATATTTGTAGGTAGTTGCTGGGTAAAGCCAATATATACAGACAGATACACATATTATACATATATGTATATCTATACATATATATGCATATGAATTCTGAGTTTATTTGCCTATTAAAGAACAAATTCAAATAAAAATATTTGTATTTGTCAGAACTTATCAAATAATTAATTCAATTCACTTTTATCAAGAGAACCTGAATTTTATGAAACAAAGCTGAAATCTGAATATTTTCTATGCTTGTAACATTCCTGCCTGTACTCTTCTTCTGGATGGTGCTGAGAAAAATTTGACATTGTCCTCCAAATCCTCTACAATGAAAATGGTTGAATTTGAGCCCAGTGCTGATACTTATTAATTCACTAACAGTAAACATCTCAGTTCTCTTGGTCAAGGATAACTTTATTCAACTGTACACTAAAGATTCATTTCATGGAAGAAATCAGATAATGAATGATATTACATAAATTCATTGATTGGCACAATGATACATATTAATATACTAAATACTCTATAAAAGGGTGTGTGCAAGTGTGTTTATATAGATAGATATGAAAGAATGAAGGTGCAGAAAGGTAAGCAAAATGACTCATGATCACATATTTAAATTAGGATTTGATCCACCATAGGACCCAGCTATCCCACTCCTTGGTATATACCCTAAAGTTCTAATATCATACTATAGGGATATAGCCATATCAATGTGTATAGGAGTACAATTCACAATAGTCAACTTATGGAACCAACCTAGGTACCTATCAACAGATGAATGGATTTTAAAAAATGTGTTGTATATACACAATGGAGTAAGAATGACTTTATAGCATTTGCCTGTAAATGAATGGAACTGGGGGACTATTATGTTAAGTGAAATAAGCCAGACACAGAAAGTTAAAGGTTGAATGTTTTGTCTGATATGGGGAAGCTTTCTTTAAGGAAAAAGGAAAAGAAAAGGTGTGTGGGGCAGGACAGAATTCTATCAAAATAAAAGAAAGATCAGTGGAGTAGAGAATGAGGCTTGAGGGGGAGGGAAGAAGGACTGGATAAGGGAAGAACGGTGGAATGAATCTGAGCTAGCCTTCCTATGTACACCAGAAATATACCACAGTGAAGCTCACCATTATGTATATCTATATGTATATCTATAAGACATTTAAAAAACTATAAATAAATAGCAGAAAGATCTGTAGAGAAAAGAGAATAGAAGAAGGAGGAGAGGAGGGAAAGGAAAAGTACTGGAGACTGAATTGGTTCAAATTACATTTCATGTTTTATAATAATGTCAGAATGAATCCTAATGTTATATATAACTAAAAGAACAAATAAAATTTTTAAAAATAAGAAAATAAATAGAAGGAATTTCTATTAGAAAAACAGAGACCAAGTAAATTGAAAGCTTATCTTATTTCCACAGCAACTTGAACCTGCTAAATTCTCAAAACCAGAGACACTATTATCCTTCCTTCATTCCAAGGGATGCAAATAGTACTGCATCTATGTGTCAGGAATATTCTGGGCATTTTGTATAGGAATAATTGATTCTTTGTAATCAATATTTAATCATAATTTGAATTAAGTGTGTATTTTATTATTTTTTGTGTGGCTAAAGTTTTAATATTTTTGCCATCAAAATAATAGAATTAAGAAATCTAAGTTTCTGTACAGACTCTGAAGTAAAATTTGTAGGAACTTGTCTATATTCATTCAAATGAACATGTGTGCTATTCCCCAGAAACAAAGTAGCAGCTTATCAAATATCTTGAAATTTATTTTGTGCTTTACACTGCCCATGGCTAAGTCCCAGTCATCTCATCTTGGTAAATGAAAAGAAGTATTATTATTTTAGTTTTCAGTAACATGCCTGTCAGTCAGAAATGCCTGCAAGACAGTCAATCAATAACATTAATTGAACAACCACTTTGCACAAAATACTATATATCACTAGATAAGGCCTTGCTGTTACCAGTGGAGTCAAATAGCCAGACTGACACAAATGTATTGTTTGATATTGTTTTGAAATTGTAGTTAGTCTTATGTTAAGTCAAATATCATTAAGCCTGTTATATAGCCACACAATTATTTGCATATCAAGTCAGATAGAATAATGTCAATAACCTATCTATAGAAAACAGAAAATTCAATAATCAATTCTTTTGACTACTATCATGTACCATCCATCTCTGACTGGAATGAATTTCTGAAAACACAAATTCAAACATGTCCTCCCACTCTCCTGCTTCTTAGCTTTCGAGAATAATCTCTCATCAACATCACTCTTTCTAAAAATGTATTTCAAATAGCATCTGTAGCAGAATCCCCAGTGATGTATGTTAAAAATGCAGTTCAAACCCACCTTTCTTTGACTTCCTTTGTGATTCTGGAGTTGGACCCTGCAAACATTTCTTCTTGGTCACCTTATTCATTATGGGGCAATATCACATTGGAGGATTGCCTCCAGCAGCCTCTGATGATAATGCAAGACTATTAGGAGTGCAGTTTCTTTCTTGCTTCTGAATGCTACTTTCCTAGGCTACTTCCAGGCTTCTTTCTATGGCAATGGTTCTTTCTATGCATGGCCCAACGATGTCTCTTCTCCAACAAGTTTTTCTGCTTGCTTTCTCTTTATTATTCTTCCCAGTGATCTTACCTGTCATTAAACTTTGGGGAAACCCTCTTCTAAGTTTGTTTTTCTTTTCTTAAATTCTTTTCCTAAGTTCAAAATTTCATAGCTACTCCATACATTTGCTATACATTTTTAGAATTTATTATTATTATTATTATTGTTAGTAGTAGTAGTAGTAGTAGTAGTAGTAGTAATAGTAGTACCTAACCACCATTTACTATTTAATCATTCTTTAGAATAAGTTTTTACTGGTCAAACCCCTAGAGTGGTTTCTGTCTCCTGACTGGAATTTGATGGATATACTTGCATGAACTCAGTTTCTTCTACCTGTGGAGAATTTTTTGAAGGAAGATTTCACATTTTGTGCAAACTTCATTCTGTGGACCCCAGGTCCATTTTTGTTTTCAATATGTCACATCTATCACATTGTTTTTCTCAGTGTCTTCAGAAAAAAAGAACTTTGTGGGGCACAGTGGTGAATACCTGTTGTCCCTGTTACTCAGGATACTGCAACAAAAGGATCTCAAGTTCATGGTCAGTCTGGGTAACTTATGAAACCTTGTCTCAAAATGAAATTTAAAAGAACATTGGGAATGGTAGAGTGTGGGCTGGTATTCATAAGATCTTGGGTTCTGGGGCTGAGGTTGTGGCTCAGTGGCAGAGTGCTTGCCTCGCATGTGTGAGGCACTGGGTTCGATCCTCAGCACCACATAAAAATAAGTAAACAAAATAAAGACACTGTGTCCATGTATAACTAAAAAAATTTAAAAAACAACAAAACAAAACAAAAAGATCTTGGGTTCTGTCCCCAGTGGTGGAACAAAGAAAAAGAAAAAAAGAAAGAAGAAAAGAAAGAATTAAAAAGAAAGAACTCTTCTCTCTGTGCTTTCATGGTACCTCAGTTACATCTTTCCTACTGAATTTATCTCCCATAATAAAAATTGTGCATTTAATTCTCTGCTATTCTCCATAGTCTCTGAAACCCAAACCACAGTTTTCTGTTATTTAGTTATCAGCAACATTTAACACATACTAGGTATCCCATTAATGTTTGTTGCTTATTTAAATAGACTCTTCCTTATCCTCCTCCTTTAATTAATATTTTAATGGTGTTGTTTTGAGGTTATGTAATTTTCAGAAAGTGTTCTTTATCTCTATTCTGAATAGAGTTCGTTAGGGTTGAATGTGCTTTTTGTCTTGTCTAAATCCATAGAGCAATATGCTCTGTAGATAAGGAGGCTAACACACTATAGTGATTTCTGTAACATTGAACACTGTGCTGTTAAGAATTGGACCCATGCCAGGACACATTTCTCATTGACAATTAAACACCCATCAACTGGTAATGATGACTCCTGGTAACTTGTGACACAGACCAGACAGAAAGGCTATGATCTAGATGGGAAAGGTATTTGATCTCATTACTCATCCCTGGAGCCATTCTCTGCCTCAGAATGTTGAAGGACTGGAGCCCTCAATGAACAGAAGCTACAACATGCAGATCAAGCCATGAGAAATATGTGCATTTTATTTTAAAGGATGTAAACATGTTTTCTATTTGGTTTGTATGTATATGTTTGGGGAGAATGTTAAACATTGCCTCAGTTATTAAATTCAGGTTTTCAAAAGTTGCAAAATGGTTACATGATGTATGCATAGAAAGCTGGCCTCCAAAATGGAGCAAATCTTTATCTTAAGGGTTAATTTTAAAACATTAATTAGCTTTAAATTTAGAACACTTAACTTTTATTCCATTTACAAAATGAGTATAAAATAGCAAAGCATTTTTTTAGCACATAAGCATTTGAAATCTGTACTGCACAAAAAATAAGTTCAGGTTTGGTTTCCTAAGCAAACGAAATGAAATTGATAGCAATGTTTTAAAGCAACCTTGTAGCACTCATAATAATAGTAGCTACCTTACTATTTCTGACTCAGAATTTATACCTTATTGAAGAATTTCTGAGTCTTTAGATTTTTAGTCTTCTTTTGAAAGGAAATCAGTTAACTACTTAAAAATGACAATCGATGGAACTGTATTCATCCTACATGGGCCATAGACCATTGCCAAGAACATCCTATCATGATCTAAGACTGTAGTTTAGATGCAATGCCTTTTTTGTTCCTAAATTATGAATATTAAATATTGTAAACTAAAAGCAAGTTCATAACCAAATAGTGTATATTTAGTAAATTTCCTGCTTGCATCATATTTATATTTTAACTTCTTGCCCACATACTTACATAAACTGCCATGGCCCTGATGGACACAATATCTTTGCTGTCTATTTCAGAATGTGTATAATTATGGGAATGAGAATATTTTTTTCTCGTTCTATGTAAGTCATTGAATCTCTGAAAATTTAGTTTTACCCTTAATGTCAAAATAACCACTCTTGACTTATCTTCAATACATTTGGATTGAGTTGGAAGTGTTTATTTTTCTTTACATTGTAAATAAATTATTTTGTTGGTAAATGAGCAAAAGGAGATATAATTGTAAATAATGTATATTTATTTTACTGGTACAAGGAGTAGAAAGATATGGTACAGATATTATTTGATGTTAAAGTAAATTTTAATATTAGAATTTATCTTAAAAATGCTCAAAATTCTTTTAAATTATAAGGATGTTCAAAACCTCTGAAACACATATAATTCAGAAAATACTTGTCAAGTGCTTATAATTATATGTTGCATACTGTTTTGTCTGACATTTAGTTTACTCTTTGGAAATTGGGAGGTTAATAAAATAATTTATTATAGATGGAAAATAAGAGTCAGAAACAAGAACCATTAAATCAAATTATTAAGATTCTAAAATTACTTTCTTGGGGGGGGGCGGAAAAAATATATGAGATACAGAAACTTTATATAGAAACTATAGAAGAAAGTCTGCTTTTCCTAGAAAACCTAATCTAAAATTTCTAAAGATAAGTTTTAAAATGTAAACTAAAATTTACTTGTATGAAAATCAAACATACACCATTGAAATGATGTCTGATTTGGTATTTGGTAGAAGTCTACCTCGTCTCTATCTTCAGCACCGTGAGTGGAGCTGACTACTGCAGCAAGATTTGCACTTTGTACCACACATCGTCTAACAGAAGATTTGAGTTGTTATACCTGGGTTATATTATTTGCTCTGGCAAATAATCTGGGCATGATGTCCACGCATTCTATTTCTCAGTTTTATTTGTTAATCTGTTGTGGCTCAAATGAAGTCATAAGTGTTGTTGTGTGTAGATATGATAATACATTACCATACATTTGCTAGCTCTTAATATACATACATATATATATATATATATATATATATATATAGTTTGTTTGTTTGTTTGTTAGTTTTTAGTACCAATGATTGAACTCAGGGGTACTCGAACACTGAGCTACATTCCCAGCCTTATTTTTTGTTTTATTTAGAGACAGGGTCTCACTGAGTTGCTTTTAGTGCCTAGCTGTTGCTGAGGCTGGCTTTGAACTCCTGATTCTCCTGTCTCAGCCTCCCAAAGTTCTGGGATTACAGGCATGTGCCACCATGCCCAGCTTTTCTAATTTTACATTATTAAAAAATTACGATTAATAGTTTAGACTTTATTGAGTAACTTAGTTAGAAATATATATGCATTTGTCACCATATCCCTTTACATGATTTTTCACTAGGTTGTCTATTAATTTTCAAAAGAGATTATACATTTTTCTAATGTGTTTTACTTAGAACTATAAAGGTATTTTGTCTTCTCAACAAATAGACTTAATTGATTAACAGATGAAAGGATGCTAACGATTTTGGATTTTATGTCAGCATTGTTTAGTGTCCGAAAATGAATCAGCTAATGCTGTAAAATATGCAATTTTTATTGGAAAAAATGTCATATTTTGGTTTTTATAGACATGACTGACAACAGTCATTCTAAAAACTGTTTATAAAATGCACAGTCATTTCTGTTATGACCTACCTACACTAATTTGTAAGGCACTTCAATTGCTACAGTATGGGAAAAGATTTTTTTTTTTTTTTTTGCATTTTGAAGAGTTTCAGGGGGCAAAGGTTGCAGACATACACAAATCAGGATCATATTCTGATTTGACACATTTGCCTGACATGCCTCCGTATACTAGAACTTACCTTTCAAAATGTGGAAGAATGAGGTTGTGAAAGATTGTGGGAGATGTCAAACTACAGTGCCTAACAGCTCTTATCTCTAAACATGTCATGGTCAGTGATCATTAAAGTCCTCTGATCTTGCCTGCAACAGTGTGGAAATCCAAATGTAGAGGTCTTACTGCCAATCATTACTTAGGTTATTGTTGTCTTTTGGAGCAGTCACCATAGCAATGGAAGTGAATTCATTAAAAATATTATGGACCCTAATACACTTGAAAAAAAAACAACATGGGCTCTAGTAGGAAGGAAATCTTAAGTTTTCCATTTAATTTCATCTGGCTCAAATAAAGTCACAAAATACCTACCTTCCTCATTATAGAAGGATCGTAGATGTAGATTTTTTTCCCTATGAAAATACCTTTCAAAAAATATTTTGAAAGAAAAATCTGAATTTTAAATGTAGTTATATTGATGAAATATAAAAATGAGTGAATTTAAGAAATGAATGCATGAGTGCATTTTATAGAAGAATTTTACACATTAAAACCTCTCTTTGCAACCGTTTACCTTCTAAAATACCTGAAATACCTAAAAAATTGTTAGTATAGAAGTTGTATTATTAGTTACTTTACATTGAATAACACATCATTTTTTTTTTCTCTTCTGGCCTCTTATTGGTTGTTCTGTATCTTTGCTTTTGCTTTTATCTGCAAATGGTTATGAAATATCTGAAGTATCATTATTTATTGTTTTTATTGAATGTAATTTCTCCCTTGCTGCTAGCAAACACAAGTGGGAATCTCTTCCTCCTGAAATTACTCACTTAAATTTACAATACTTTTATGATTAATGATGGTGATGAGGAGGATGATATTTTAAAACTTAGTGTTTTGCTTAAAGCACTTGACTCTTATTTTTCTTCCAGTTGGTTGATGATGAGATCTAAATGTCCCCTCTAAGTTCATATATTGAATTCCTAATCTCCAATGCAATAGTATTGAAAGGCACCAGCCATCATGCGTGGATTAATGGCATTGTCGTGGGAATGGGTTTGTTATCACAGCAGTGATGTCCTTATTAATGATGAGCTTGGCCTCTTTTCTTCTATCATTTGATGCCTTCTGCCATATTATGACACAAAGAGAACCTTCACCATATGTAGCCCCTGCATCATGAACTTCAGAATTCTCAACCTCCAGGGTGTGAAGAAACTTCTGTTGTTTATCAATTACTCTGTGGTAGTCTATTATAGCAGTGCACAATGGACTAAGACTGTTAGTTTTACCTGGTAGGTCAAAACAAGTGTTCTTACACATGGTTGATCTCACATACCCATGATTTCCACTTTCACATCTTCTAATCTGGTTAACCTCTGTACATCAATTATTTATTCTACATTCAAGGTACATTATTTATAGTGTCTGCAATCCTTACGGTATCTTTTTAAGTTGTTATACGACATTCACAAGGGAATAGCTCAGACTCAGATAGGATAAATGACTTGCTCATGGTCACCAAATTAAGATGTGCCACATATACAACATGAATTCTTCTTTCCCCTTTGATTATGCTCTATAGGGTTTACAAAACTTGAATTATGTTTTCAGAGTTAAACAAAGTGAATGTAGCTCCCTTAGCGATAGTCTAAATTTGGACAAAGTAGAGTAGCATTACTTGTTTGGATCTGAATTTCTTCCTCTGTATTAACTTTGACATTAATACTGGCCTAATATTCAGGTGATGGTATAATACAGTGTGATGAGCATAGCTGCTATCTAGCAATCAACATTAAAATACACAACTTTTTTGGTTATATATTTATATATATATTTTTTCTCTACGTCCTTCACTTCTACTTTTTCTTATTATGTGCCTTCTCTGGCATGGAAGAAGAAAATATATGTCCAAGTTTAATTTCTTGTTTCACTTTGGTAAAATCTACATCATATTGAGAATACTGCCATCTAAGCCAATTTTCCTTTTTCATGAACCAGGGATACCAATAGAGAATATTTCTGGTGCCACACACAGCAAGTATTCAATAAATGCTGGTTCTCTCCTCTCTTTTTTGCTTTGTTAAATGTGAAGTTTTATGCAAATATTAGATTTTATTATTATTAGGAACTAAAAAAGACTCACCAAAATTATATTTAATTTGATGTTCAGAAGGACCCAGAAAAGAACAATTTATTATCTAACTTTTCAAGTGCTGTTTAATAACACAATGCCATAGTTGTTTATTAATTATATAGAAAACAGCACTTTGTTCCTCTCTAGCCAGAGAAAATAAATTGCTTTCTCCTAATTATCTACACTTCCAGGGGTATGTTATACATCACTTTCTCATGAATTGCTTGAGTGTTGGTCCTATCCAAACAGTCTTCCAAAGCTGATATTTTGTTGTTCTGGATTGAAATCATGCTGCTTTTTCTACATGCTAACTTCTTTCATCTTACCTATGAAATCTGAAGATAGTCTCCCTGGTTAAGATAGCCAGATTAGTGTTCTCTGAGCTGCTTCATCTGCCCTCTACTCCAGGCTCACCTAATCACCCCACAGTGTCATAAAAGTAACAACTTTTGCCTATTGTATAATTTTTCACATGTTAACTCTACCATCAGGCCTGCCATATGTGTTTTGGCATTTCCTTTTTTCTTGGGCTTATCCTCTCTCCCTGCTTCTCCTGTTCTCTTTCTTATTATTTTTCCTAGTTCCCTTCCTTTAGGCTCCTCTCATTTTCATTTTTTATCTTCCCTTCTTTGGTAGTTTACCTGACTGTGATCCGATCACCCTTCTTTTCACACGATCCAGAGAAGATGGATTAAAAGAGGTAGATAATATACTTGTCAAGAACGTAAATGTTTATGCAACATGAAATACATGGCAAAATAAAGATTCTAGGCTTTGAAGTCATCCTTGTGGTTACTCATGACATTCTTGGGCAAGTATATTTGTAACATTCAATTTCCAGTGCTAACGAGTGGAAGTTTGATGTGTCCAGTAAATGAAAGCGTGTCTGAGGGACTCTTGGAAAAATCATCATCTTGCTAGGAGGTAGTGCAAAATTAATTCTGCATTTTTAGTGCTTTCAGTTTCTCACATGTGATCCCAGTGTTATGTCACTTCTGTCACTTGACGACTATGCACAGTGGCTCACTGATGTTATCTTCCTACGTTTCATTGTTAGCTGCATGTATTTAACTTCTCATGCTGCTGTCGGATTTTCTAGTATTCTTGCTGTCTTTTAAGTCTTTATTTTTTCTGTTCCTTCCTTGTTCAAGAAGAATTTGCAATATTTTTTCAGCTATTTGTGAGGTTGAAATACACAATGTTGACATCTCCTTTTGTCAAGTGTCAAATTTGGGGGGAATTTTTCTTAGATATTTTTGAAAGCAAAATTTATGTTTAAATGTGTAAATAGATAACCTTTCTAAGATGTGGCTTTAATAAATTCTCTGCTAAATTTTTATAAAATACTTATTTGATTTTTCAATGTATACAATTAAATACTCCTATGAATGATTCCAATGCCTTGTGTTTATATTGAATTATAATAAAGTTTAACATACATCATCTTCTTTGAGACTCACATTAACACTATAATGTAAAGAAGATATATTGTCCCTTCTGGTGATAGATAAGAGATTATGAAGTTTCATGGCATTCTCAAAGACATATGGCTAGAGAGAAATTAAGACTGGGATACATATACATAGGTCCACTATATTTATGCATAATTGGCTGCCTTTCCACCCAAACTTAATGCCTCTTGCTCTAGTTCATTAAGGTTGCTGTGATAAAATACCCAACTGGATAGCTTAATAACAGAAATTTATTTTTCAATTTTGGAGTCCAGGAAGTCCAATATCAAGGCAGGTTCAGTATTCCAAACTAAAGGGCCCTGCACTTGTAATCTAATCACCTCCCAGACGACCTCACCTTTTAATATCATCAGCTTTGTTGTAGAATTCAACACAAGAATTTAGGGGGACACAAATATTGAGATGATAACACTTCTCATATATAAATGTCTAGAATATGTAACTGCTTCTCATATATAAATGTCTAGAATATGTAATGCCTTAAAATAAAAATTATTTGTTTCTGTCATCATTATCATAATAGTCACAATTTTGTGGCCATTTATATAATTTTTTGTCCTTATTAAAGACTTAGAAGCCAAGTCTAATTAGTCCCAACATGTGGGCAAGGAAGATAGTGTAACAGAATTTTAATAATGTGTCCAAATTAAAACACTTATAAGGAACTAGTCTTGACTTCTTAATTATTGTGTATATGTGATCGTACACTGTTTCTACTTCCTTATTCTAAACAATTTCCAAACAAATTCTTTAACCATTTATTTTACAATGGTTCATGACTAATACACAATTAAATGAAGAAAAAGGAAAGAAATGAAAAAAAAAAGAAGTAAATTGCAATATAACCCCAGCATAATTTCCAGTGTAGGTCCTCTTTAAACCCATTTGTCTACTACTTATTTTTGCATAGGGAAATTGGTGGTCATATCAGTGGCTCCTTTTCTCAAGATTTAGATGGCAACAGTCATTGAGACAGGTCAGTTTGTTTCTCTCCAAAGCCTTAGGTTTTCTTTCAAAATCACATGGTGGTTGGTAGAAATCACTTTCTTTTAGTTATAGGACTAAAGTCTCCATTTTTTTTCTGGCTATCAGCAGAGGGTTATTCTTCGTCCCTACAGGACATTCACATTTCTTTGCCTTGTGGTCTTCTCACAAACTCTCTCACAACATGGCAGCTTGCTTCTTCAAGCCCAATAAAACTCTCTCTCCTTTCTTCTAAGATACAGTCTTACATAATATAATACCATTATGGGAGTATCTCTTCACCTTTGTTATATAATATAACTTAAACAAAATTGTGCCTTTCTTAAGACCTTTTCCATGTTTCATTGGCAGAATGAAAGTCACAATTCTCACCTCTTTCAAGGGGAGCAGACTGTAATGAGCATGGCTCAGTGAGTGCCATTTTGAAATTTTGTCTAAGATACAAACTTATAAGACAGGATTTTGTAAGGAGAGTAGACAAACACAACTTTCTCTTTCCACTTAAGTTGGGAAGAAAAGTGACTTATTGATAACAGAGAATCTGATTCCAGGAAATTGTTCATAAAAAGCATTGAGGAGACTCAGATTTTCCTTGTCAGTCAAAAAGCATTGAGGAGACTCAGATTTTCCTTGTCAGTCTATAGTCAACATTGCGTTAGCCAGCTTTCTCTTGTTATAACAAAATACCTGTGAAAATCCACTTAAAGGGGAAAAATTGATTTTGGTTCTTTGTTTCAGTTTTTGCCCATGGTTACTTGCCATTTTATTCCAGGCCTTTAGTATAAAGAACATCATGGCAGATGTGGTGGAGCAGAGATGTTTAATTCATAGGCAGCCAGGAAGCAAAGCAGGGAGGGCTGGAGATCCCATATTACCTGTAAAGGTACACCTCCAGTAACCTACTTCCTTTCATTCGAACCTAAAAGGTCCACCACTTTGCAATAGCATCAAAGGCTGCTGACAAAGCTTTCAAAACGTGACCTCAAGGGACATTTAAGATCCAAACCATAACAATAGATAATATGGGTTTACTAACTAATATCATTGAAATTCTTTCCTTGCTTTTGCATCCTGTTGTTTCTCTTCCACTTGTAATCTAAGGCATTCACAGTGATGTGAATAGATAAAAGAAGCCCTAGTTTTTCAGGTCAATTAAGTTGAATATATTTTTTCAATACGAGAATAAAAATATATTAACTTGAAATGATTTTTAAAATTATATCTACCATTTTTTCAATTTGAATGAGTAGAGTACAGGTGTGTTTTCAAATATTCCTAACATGATCCTATTTCTTTTTCCTCTTTTTCTATAAATTAGCTCTTTTTCCTCTTTTTCTATAAATTAGCTTAAGCCAAGACTGTGTTAGGATAACTTCTAAAAACCATATTTCTGAGAAAGTTTCCCAACTGATAGTTATACTCTTTTGAAGATTTTCCAATTTCTGAAAATTCAGTATCTCAAGCTAAGATTTATGAATAGTGGACCAATATACTAAGAAGGACATCTTACTTGGAGCATAGTACCCTCTATTGGCTGAGGAAATGATTGACTATAATACTGATGATAATTTATTGCATAATAATAAGATTTTACTATTGTAGCAGTTAAATTAACCATGTTGCAGGGAGGGTCTTTTCTGTTCTTATTTATTCAAAGGCGTTTGTTTGAATTCTATCTCTACTTTCTCATGTCAGAGAAAACATTAGACATGATTAGCTGTAGGTATCTGTGCTTCATGACATCCAAGCAAAGTTCTTTTTATATTTCGTCTTATAATTGTATTTGCAACTTAATGTTTGAAGTGTCAGTCTTTGTAAAATTAGCTCATCTTGTTATGATTTAGAGCTTTGATGTGAGTGAAAGGCTTCTATTGCAATGCAGAGTCACATCTGAGAGTAAACTGCATAGACAAAGAGACTTACAAGACTAGTAAATCAAATACTCTGAGCTGTCTATGTGGATTATGAGATAGTATTTGCATAACTTTGAAGTATTTATACTGATGAAATTACAATAATTAAAATCATTGCTGTGTCAATTGCTAGATGCCACAAGGCATAGCAATTACTAGCATGCAAATCAGACTTTGTGTAAGCATTTTAAAGAATAATTACCTTATTTGATTCAGATGTGCCTGAAAGGCATTAAGAATCATTTGAGCTATTTTGCCTTCAACAATTTTAAGGCTCGTAGATAATGTTGTTGTTGTTATCAATTATTTACTTTTGTATATCACTTTTCCTTATTTTGATTGAAACTAAATGCCACTGACAAAATAAAAACACACAACTTTGCTGTAACTAGGAACAATTTACAATATCAGTTAAATCTTCATCTTGCTTCAGCAAACATTTTTCTTTCTAATGGGCTTTACTCTGCTATGTCATCAGTTTTATTCTAAATAGCTAATGTATACTCAATGCCTATATTCACACAATTTAGGATCAGGGTTGTGAATTGCAGGAAAATGCCAGAGTAAGAAATCAAGACATGAGGCTATAGAATAGCCTCTCAAATATATTTGTCACAGAATATGTATAGGTAGTCACTTAGCTTGCTGAAAATTATAATCTTCACATTGCAATTTACTTTTAAAAAATGACCAAGCTTTACATAATATATGAAATCAGACTTGACACCATGTGATGTCAAGTGATTATTAAAAATCATGAAGTACTCGATTTTAGGTAAAATGATGGATAAGCAAGTTTACTCCATATGGTTATTTTTAACAAAATATCAAGTCATGATCCATTTTTTAAATCTGTAGAGCAGTAATTAAAATACAAGATTTTTTAAAAACATCATGTAGAGTAATTGAGTTGACAGTCACAATACCACAGCAGGGAGTTTTGTGGAGGACTACTGACCAACCTGGTTTCTGAGAGTTTGCTTAATTTCCTTATGTCTCTTAATAAATAGTTTCCTAAAACTGTAAAATTTTATGTAACTCCTTTGAAAATCGAGGGTGTTTTGTTGAGCAAAGTTTGTTATTTCAATGTGTACTACCTTTGTTTTTGTTTATTTATTTGTTTGTGTCGAAAAGCTCCTGAAAATATGCAGAATTTTGTTTTACGTTGAGTTCCAAAGTTGATCTAAAGTTAAAATATTTATAATTTGTTTGATTCTCTCTCCTCTTTGGATGGCTATGGGAGTATAGTCTACTTCCTATTTTTACCAAAAGCATAAACATCTGAAAACTAAAATACTTATTCAGAATATATTTAAAAATAATTTTAGATTATTTGAGTTAGCATAATAACTTTATTTGGAAAATACATTCTGTGAAAATAAAACATACAGATATATAAGGGAGCTGAGAAATTAGTAATGAATATGTGAGGTTTGTGCCTCTTTTCTAGATCTATTTGTATCTGTCCAACTGATATTTTCTCTCTAGTAAGACATACAGTGTGATAGACAAATATGTATTTCTATTCAACAAAAGTTAGCAGAGGAAAGGTCCTAGTATTAGGTCAGACATATTTTGAGGCATTCATTAAATATTTTTTCCTTGATTGAATAAAGTTTCCCTATAAGAAGTATCTAATATGCTAGAATACATATTTGTCAGAAAAATTAAGGAAAGGAAGTTTACTTATGCAGAAATGATATTCCTTTGGCCATACTGTGAAAGCAAAAAGAGCATCTGGATTCTATTGTGACAATTCTAGTTATCATTAATAGTGGAATTGCTGAATTTGGATATTGTGATTATTTTACAACAAAATGTGTTGAAATATGGAAAGAGGGCACAGAGGCATAAAAGTTCTTATAAAAACAAATCTTATGACAAATTATAGTGTCTGAAACCACTGGAAATTAAAACAATTTATTGATTTTCCATTTCAGCACATTTTTAAAAATCCAGTCTTCTTTGTTTTAGCCTCTCTTCCCTCTTGAGTGACAATGGGTAATCTATTTGACTCTTTGCATGTATTTTAAACTCTATCTTTATTACTTTTGAATAAAGCTTTCATAGATATGTTCTTTCCAATTCCTTTCTTTCGTACAAAAACCATAGAAAACAAAGGTCCATTGACAACTCTTAATCACACTAGTTTATAACAACATTTTGTGGGACGTAGTTATAGGGCATAGTAAAGTTCAAAAAAATATTATTTTGTTCCCTACAGCAAAATAAATCCATCATTCATCTGTACACTCTGGGCAGAAAATTGGGCAACATGAATACTTTTAGCATCACAATGCATTTGAATAATAGCATCATTACTGTCAGTCCTCTAATAAAAGATATATGTACTTAAACACAATGGGTGAGAATTCTCTAGAACCCATCTAGTCAAGATTTATAAAACAATCTAATTTCTTAAAGTATTTCTCAAAGTTTTCTATAGAAATTCTGGCTAAAAGTTAATATTAACTCTATTATACATCAATTTTGTCTTGATATGCTAAGAAAAAGAATGACATAGTAGACCACATGTATACAGATGTTTTTATTTCATTTTTATATAGTTTGAATCTAAAACCTATGCCTCCAACATATGTTTTATAATGGTTTGCTTATATTTACATTCATGTTATTAACAACTAAAGAGTTGCGTCGTGCTATAAAGCTGAGCACACAATAAAGCCCAGACCTTTCGTAGTCATGAGCAATGACTCAAAACCAGCTCAATCTCAGCATTCCCTGGAGAACATTTTTAAAAAAGGAGTTCCATTGTCTTCCCCAGAGGTGCAGAATGAGTGCTTTAGTTAAGTCAGCCCTAGGACTCTGTACTACAAAGAATTTTCCAGAGATATTTAATCACAGCCAGATTTGAAGTGACTGGCAGTTCAGTTCACATAGAGGAACCCTTACAGATGTGTCCCACAGTCCACAAAAAGGGGCAGTGGTAGGGAGTTAAAGTTTGGTTAAACTTTTTTCTCTCCAAAGCAAGCAAACTTTTACCTGTTTTTATATACAGCTTTAGTGCAAAAATTTCATTATGCAACTTTATAGTGACCGTAATTTGTTGACCTGGTACATTTTCAAGTTCATCTTGTAGCTTTTAACAAATAGTTCGTCTCTAGAATAGAACTATTTTCTCCTAAGTATATAAATGGGTGGATGTTTTCTTAACATGAAAGCCAAAACACACACACACACACACATCAGAAAACAAAATTCAGAATTGCACTTAATAGTGAAATACAATTTCTAACTAATCAGAAACAAGACAAATTTTAGGATTTTCTATGGTTATTTTAATATTGTTTAGGAGCACGATTGGATGCAATTAATCTAAGAATAAAATATAAACTTCATATGCTAGAAAGAAAAACTTAAAATAATAAAAATATAAATCTAAGAGAATAAACTAAAAAAACATTTAAAACTATTAGAAAATAGGTTTTATACTTAATTAAAATTTAGTTGGGGGCTGGGGTTGTGGCTTAGTGGTAGAGTGCTTGCCTACCATGTGTGAAGCACTGGGTTTGATTCTCAGCACCACATATCAATAAATAAATAAAATAAAAGGTCCATCAATAACTAAAAAAAATTTTAAAAATTTAGTTGGGTGGATATTTAAGATTTCAAGTATCAAAAGCAAAATATTTCTCTACATAAATTCAAATAATAAAGATAAATCAATGGGGAAAACAATTCAAAATAACAATTATACTATAAAATACTTAAAACCTCATAATGAAGATTGAGGACCCATATTAAGAAAATCATGTAATTCTTTTGAAGTATTGGTATAGGACAATATAACAGAATAATATAAATACCTAACTTTTGAAAGGAATAATGTTATAAAAATGAAAAAGATGTCAATATCTCAAAGTAATCAGCATACTTAATGCACTATTTATTAAAAAGAAAACAGGATTGGGGCTGTAGCTTAGTGGCAGAGCGCTTGTCTTATGCATGTGAGGCACTGAGTTTGATCCTCAGTACCACATAAAAAAATAAATAATGAAATTAAACAAAAGTATCGTGTCCATCTACAACTGAAGATAAAAAACAAAAAAATCAAACAGCACTTGCTGAAGTATCTGTAAAGTTCATAGAGAAGAATAAAATTATAAAAATCAGGAAATCATGAAAAAGAAAAAAATCACATGATTACAAGTGATATAAAGTAAAACCTAACAAGTGTACATTATGAATTTCTAGATACAAAATTAATATATTAGCATTAGCATTGCAATTAATTCACTATATATTAGAATAAGATAAAAATCACTTTTCAAATCAATAGAGAAAAGGCAGCATTAAAATATATATTCAAGGAATTTAGCTTTGGGGCACGTAGTGTAATTGATACCAGAAAGACCCTACTGCCTGAAACTATTGAAAATCAGGCAAAGTATCTAAAGTGATGGTTGGCAAACATTGAGCAATGGACAAGATAGGACGATGGGCACTAAGAGAAGATTAGCGATTGATGTAAGTACTAACATTGTCCCAGTTTACGACCTAGAGAGAGAATTCAGGACACAGTGCAGCAAGTGGCCAACAAAATGGAGTTCAGCCATCTCCAGTGTTGAAGAGAAAGAGCTGGGCTTCAGCGAGGGCACACAGATAGAATACAGAGGACTGATTACTAGGAAAGAGAGCTGCTCAGCTAGAGAACTCCAGAGGTCTGCTGGGGGCTCACCATCATGTCTTCAGCTGTGTACTGATCAAGTGTATGCTGATGAGAAACTACCAGTCTTGGAAAGCAAAAAAATAAAAATAAAAAAATAAAAAGAAAAGAAAAGAAAAGAAAGAAAGAAAGAAAGAAGTACAGGAAACAAATCTCATGACTCAAAAAAGCAGGCAATTTGAATTGCCATCAGCCAGAGTGGGAAGTCATTGTAATTCGTGGAGCATTATGCAGAGTACTCAGGGGGCCATTGCTTCAATACTCAGAAAAAATCAGTCTTGGACTAAAGATAAATCTGGTCTTGCATACCACAAATTAAAGCAAACACAAAGGATAAAGCTGTTTCTAAGTAATTTTAATTGAATCCCAGAACAAAACTCAAGAATATTACAGAACTACAAAAAAGCATCCAGCACCCAGAAATGTAACTAAAAATGGATGGCATTTAATAAAACATTACTAAATGCGTGAATAAACAGGAAAAACAATCCACAATAAAGGAAAATCTCAATCAATAGCAACATAGAGGGAAACAATAAAGATCATATCATTTGTAGAAAAGGCCTAAATCAATGATCATTGTATGCCATACATTCACAAAGAAGAAATTAACAATGTATGCCACGATAAGATGTCTATGTAGCATGTATATAATTATACACATAAACAAAATAATAAAGAGTAATGGAATGATAAATATATATGTTGTGGTTTAGGTATTAGGTGTTTCCTAAAACTTATGAGTGAGACAATGCAAGAAAGAGATGAAATGAATGGATTATGAGAGTCTTGATCTAATCAGCACAATAATACCCTGACAGGAATTAACTTGGTAACTGTAGGCAGATAGAGTGTTGTTAGAGGATGGGGGGCAATTGGGAGGTGTCTTTGGGGTTGTATTTTGTATCTGAAGAGTGGAGCACCCTCTATCTGTTTCTTTTTTTCCTTTATTTGTTCTTTTTAGATATACATGCCAGTAGAGTGTATTTTGTCATAGTATACATACATGGAGTATAACTTATTCTAATTAGGATCCCAGTCTTGTGGTTGTACATAATGTTGAGTTTCACCGGTTGTGTATTTATGTATGAACATAGGAATGTTATGTTCAGTTCATTCCACTGTCTTTCCTATTCTCGTGTCTTCTCCCTTCCCTTCATTCCTCATTGTCTAATCCAATGAACTTCTATAGTTCTCTACACACCCCTCCTTATTGTGTATTAGTACACATGAATCAGAGAGAACATTTGGCCTTTGGTTTTAGGGGATTGGCCTATTACATTTAGCACAAAAGCCTCCACTTCCATCCATTTAGTGGCAAATGCCATGATTTCATTCTTCTTAAGTCTTAGTAACATTCCATTGTGTATATATATATCACATATTCTTTATCCATTGAAGGGCACCTAGGTTAGTTCCATAGCTTGAATATTGTTAATTGAGCTGCTATAAACATCAATATGGCTGTGTCACTGTAGCATGCTGATTTTGTCTTTGGATATAAACTGAAGAGTGGGATAACTGGGTCAAATGGTGGTTCTGTTCCAAGTTTTCTGAGGAATCTCCATATTGCTTTCCATAGTGGTTGCACAAACTTTCAGTCCCACCAACAATGTACATTTCCCCCGACATCTTGCCAACATTTATAGTTACTTGTATTATTGAAAATTGCCATTCTGGAGTGAGATGGAATCTCAGTGTAGTC
>CM053400.1:129823077-129866481 GCA_028644305.1 Xerus rutilus
GTGAAAACAAACTGTAGCCTGGAATTCTATTGAAAATACTATAGTACATAGATGTTTCTTCAGGAAAAATAAAAAAGCTTATACTAGATTCCACATTTAATAGTATGACATATTTAGCCAAAGCACACACATTTTATTCTAATCCTTAAAATGGTAAATGTTGTCCCACAAGAAAATGACAGAATGTAATAAAAAGTGTCATATCTTTGATGGGTTACATTGACTTTTTCTAGATTTTATTTTATTTTTTTCAATATGATTTTTCCACAAAATATTCTTCAAAGTTTATGCAGTTATTATACTACTATGCCATAATTAAACCAAAGAGTCTATTTTACTATAAATATTACAAAACATTTAGCAACTTAAAATAAGAAGAAATTCAAAATACTAAGCAGATATGTGAGTTAGGTATAAGAAACCTAAGATCTTGTTGGATGTGACCTGAACCCTCAGGTTCCTTATCTGTCATACTAACAAGTTGGACTTGTGGATTCCCAAGGTGACGCGGGAGCAAGGTGATGCACACAGATTACATAGTAGAGCTCAGTCTATGTTTGCATTTAGACTTGGCTATTTATTAAATTCATGATTTTAGACCCATTTCTAAAATGCAAATTAAATAAAGTACCATGTGGCAGCATATCTAGCAGGAAGGTGTGTATATGCATGCAGACACACAATGATTATGCATTGCCTCCTCTTAAGATGATTTAAAATAGTGCATTGTTAAAATCAGTATGTGTTCTTCATTCTCTTATTTTTCATTTCTTGGTTTTAAGAATCCTTGAAATAATTTTGAAAAATATAGAGCACTACCACTGAAGAATATTTAGTAATTTTGTGAAAAGGATTTGTTTGAATTACCATATGAAAACCAAAAATGCATAGAGTGAAGTACACTGAGGAATTACTCAATTACTCTTTTTTATACATACATTTTATTTATAGTAGGCCATAGATGCTCTGGAAAATAATTTCTCTTAAGTTATGTCTTACTCTCTGGGGTCTGGGATGTGTTTTGAAATAGAAAACTTTGAAATTTCCTCAGTTCTCCTCAATCACTGTTGTATATTTTGTGGAAACTTGTTTTGTATAGGAAAGTCTCCGCTATATTTTTCCCACTCTGTAAACCTGTTTCCTTTTACTGGGTGCCAGAGCTCAAAGCATCAAGAATTTATTAAGCTTCAGGGAGGTTGTCAATAATGTGCTAGGCTATGGAGAATATTTGAGAAAAGTAGCTTTTGTTCTCACAGGGTCAAATATGTTTTCAAACAGGTGACCAGGAAAGCTTGCATGTGCAAAACAAGTCAAAAACAAAATAGAGCAAGTCTAATTCAAATGTTAGCACCTTGAAGAACAAATTAAAGCTGCTAACAAGATTTGGAGAAGAAAAAAAATATAAAAGAAGAGTAATTTTGTGCTAAATTTTTAGATCTAAAATGACAAAATTAATTTTATATTCATCTTACTTTACATCTATGATCTTATATTTTTTTAAAATTTTTTTTATTAATGTGCTATTATTTTTTTTTATATCTTTATTCATTTTATGTGGTGCTGAGGATCGAACCCAGTGCCTCACATATGCGAGGCAAGCGCTCAACCGCTGAGCCATAACCCCAGCCCCGATCTTGTATTTTTGATAAAATTATTTGCTTCAGATTCTATGTTTTCTATGTGGATTATTCTACAGAACTGTTTTTTGAGGTTTTGAAACTTCATAGTGATTTAAACCCAAACCATATCTCCTCTATGATGTGGCTCTGGGATTATCTTGAACCCTAGCTGCAGAGGTGAACTCTGATTTGCCTCTCTTAATGAAATCAAGGTAATCTTATTGAGCATAGGTAAATGAGTTAAATTTGTCCAATCAGAGTGAAACTCTCAAGCTTTCATACTCACAGGAAAATATTTATCATCTCTCTTCTCCCCTTTAAATGATAGACACAGAGGCATTAAGCCTTCTTGCTGAAAGCAATCATTCTTCAGCCATGAGAGGTATCAACTTGAGGACAAAGAAGACATGGAGAAAGAGGCTACAAAATTTGGAAGAAATTATCCTAACCTTGTATTACTTCTGGACTTTTCCCAAGAACCAATGTTTTCTTTCATTTTTTTCAATTCAGTTTATATTAGGTGTGCTGTTACATGCCAGTTTCAGTGTTTTCTAAAAATTGGTAAGCATACAAATTAAATAATTAAAATTTCTTAAACAATAAATCTTATTATTTTAAAAGTTATTTTAATTGTTCTTTTAATCTACAGAAAGGATTGACTTTTGTATATTTTTAAATGACATATTTTCTCAGTTCAGAATATAAAAACATTCTAAAATTCCAAGTATAGATTTGGATGTCTGAGAGCAATCACATGTAAGCCCTTAAGAAACAAAAGAGAATAATGAGTAGGTAGTGTATTGGGGGTAAAGAAAATGTATACTGGGGTCACGGAGAAATGGATTTAAATTACCAATTCAATCACTTACTTTTTCTGTGACTTTGGGGTAAATCATTTATCATATCTCAGCCTTGGCTTCTTCATCTGGAAATTGTAATAACAATAGAACCTACATTTCTGGCTTTTGATTAGCTAGCTATGTGTATTTCACACTAAGGGTACACTCTGACATTGGGTAACTAATTCATTTTTTTTCATTCAAAAAAAAAATGAAATCTCTACATGTTTGTGAAATAAAAAATCTATTTCTATATAATCCACTGTTAAAGAAAAAAACTGAAAGTTGAAAATCTCTTAATTAAATGATAATGAAATTAAAACTACTATGCTAGAGGTAAAACTATGTTTTGAGATAATATATAATTTAAATGTATATATTAGAGAAGAAGAAAGACTTAAAGCCAATTACCTATGCTTCATAGAATTAATAAAGTATAGTAAGTTAGTTCCAAAATAGGAAGAAAATATGAAAGATAAAAGCAGAATAATGTGTCTTGTCTATTGATTAAAGAATCAGTGGTGTAAAGATAATCAACTGTCCTCAAACTTTTCAGTACATTCAGTGAAATCCCACATTGAAAGCAGATGTTTTGCAGAAATTAAGAAGCTGATTTTATAATTTATAAGAAAAGACAAAGGACAAAGTATAGTTTTAAATGAAAAGCATAATTTTTAAGGATTTACTTTATTAGGCATCAATACTTATGAAAAAGATACACTGAAAAAAGATGGTGTATTTCTGGCACAGGAAATAATACTAAACCAATGAAATATAATTGAGATTTCAAAAGCAATGTCAGAAACATATAGACTCTTATTTAATTCAATGGTGGGACTATAATGCTGTAAGGAAAGGAGGGTCTTTCTGATACCTATTGCTGAGCTAGTTGAATATCCTTCTGGAAAAACATTCTTACCTCATATCATATTCAAAAATCAGTTTCAGTGGTTTATAGCTGTATATGTAAAAGGTGAAGCAATAAAGATTCTAGAAGACAACATAAAAGATCATGCTTATGATTTTTGAATTTAAAACATATTTTCTAAACGGGGCAAGAAAATAGAAACCATAAAAACAAAATACCTTAAATTGGATGATTTTAAAAGTTTTCTCATCAAAAGGTACCATTAAGAACTGAAAAGGCATTCCACAAAGACTGAAAAATATTGTAACACAAATCATGGCAAAAGCTTATGAGCTCAGAATATGTAAAAAGTGTAACCAATAATAAAGGAGCAGAAAGTTCATTGGAAAATGTGAACAAGAGTGTTCAAGAGGCATTTTACAAAAAAAGTGTATCCAAATGACCAATAAACAGATAGTAGAGATCGTTCAGTCTCAGCAGCATTTAATGGATATATATGTACATATATACACACATATAGACATATATATGTTTATATCTCAGAAGAAAAGATTACTACTAATTTTTCAGAATGACTAATATTAACAGATTAACAATACTAAATGTTGACTAGAAGGTAGAATAATGAGAAGTCTGGTTTAGGACTCAGGATCTACTGAAGTTTTGGGGGATCCCCTTTTCTTTTGCTCTAGATGCAATTGATCTTGTGTCTTTCAGTCCAACAGAAAAATTAATGGCTACCTTGAACTTATTACATACAAATTTATTATGTTTCCAAAAGAGCATAAATAAGCAAAGAGAGAGAAAACCATTCCATGGCCATATTTGGATTAAGATAAAGAAATGGCCATAGAGTAACTACAAAACATGAAATTTAGCATCTCCCTCTTCTAAGGAACCTGAGAGACCTCTGACCTTTACGAAATGGAAGTTCCAACCTTGTTTCATCTCCTCATGTCCTAGTTAAAAAGTTAAGATAAAGCAATCACCCCATGACCTTGCTTTTTGACAATATCTAATCCAGATGTGGCCTTGCCTTATTTCCCTTTGCCTAAAAGCCCACCAGTACTATAAGCCTAATTCAAATCCCTTTGCTGAGACATCCTACTGTATCTTTTTCTGGTGTACTTTTGATGGTCTTTGTGATTTTAAATAAGACACAGAATCGATACAGTTAATCCTTCCACTGGATTTTTAAAATATTTAAATCTTAGTTTAAGCTACAAACTTTAATTTTTCCAGTACTTTTACTTTGAAAATAATCCACATGAAGATTGGGAGCATAATTTAATGAATATTTATATTATTATTACCTCAATTTAATTTCAAACATTGAGCTATATTTAAAATATTAACTAAGCACCTAGTAAGTCCTTGGCTAACTAATAACATTTGATAAATTAAACAGTCCTTTCATTCTTAAAATCCCCTATTAATTTGTCCTCTTTTCACTTAATTCTTGTGGGTATTCTACTTTTTTCCCCATACATTGTTTTCTGTTTTATTTTTTTGGAACCGGGGATTGAACTCAGGGGCTCAACCACTGAGCCACATCCCCAGCCCTATTTTATTTTTTATGTAGAGACAAAGTCTCACTGAATTGCTTAGCACCTCACCATTGCTGAGGCTGGCTTTGAACTAGTAATTCTCCTGTCTCAGCCTCCCAAAGTGCTGGGATTACAGCCGTGCACCACTGCGCCTGGCTCCCATATATTGTTTTTGTCTTTGTAAGGCACAACTTCTTTATTCATTTGCTATCTGGAAGAGTTAATTAAGTTTTCATTTCAAACCCTATCTCCTTCTGTCCTCATAATGTCTCTGTGTGACCTAACTTTTTGTTTCCATCTTAGTTCCAAGTTATTGATTTCTAGGTATATATATATAACTTCTTGCTTTTCATTATGTTTTAAAAGTGCTAAAGACATCTCAGATTCTACATATGTATAAAATCAAATCTTAGATTTTAACCGTGTAATTGTAGTCCTTTGCCCTTATTGTCTATCACAGGGACTGGGGCTTTGTTAAGATTTTGCTTAAAAAACATGAAATCTATCAGTCATTTGGATACTTCACCCGGTGATCCTTCCATATGTAATTCTAGTAGATACTCTCCAACCTCCAAATACTGACTTTGTGTCCATCAGCTTGCACCCTACTTTAGCCACCATCATCTTTCATAGTAAACTATTGGAACATGCTACACATTGGTCTCCCATCTGTTCTCTAAAAGGAGAAGAAATAAGTATAAAGACTAAAAAAATAAAGAAAGCAAGTCTAACCACAATCCTTTACTTGGTTAAACTTCTTTGGTGTTTTCTCACAGTGGCAGTAGTAAAAATGGTGCTCCTAAATTAGATTTATAAGGCTCTAACCTCCATCTTCAAATTGAATCCTCACCTTCAATCCCATCCTCTGCATACTCCTCTCCTTAGATCCCTTTGTTCCATGCTTTCTCCTATTTCCTTGCATACCTCACTTCTTCCCTGTGTCTCTATCTACCCAGATTTCATATCTCATGTCAATTCTCACTTCTAGACTCCCGTGTTTGAAACATATCAGCCAGCTTATGTTTTTGAGATACTATGTCTTTCAGTTATCACTTAATCATAATTGAATCTTATGTTACTATGGAATGCATTCACCTAAAAATACAAACGAATAGAAGAAACACAAAGAAAATAGATATTCATTTTTCTTCTATGAAAGTGAATCTGGAACAGGACCTTTCTGACCTCTCACAGCTCCATCTATAGAGGGTAGGTAACGTTTTTCTCACACTCATTACCACTAAATCTCATGATGCTCTTTCCCCAAGTTTCACATTTATATTCCAGACAAAAAAGAAGCAGGAAAGTACATCCCAGTAGTTTTTGATTCTTTGTATCAGAAAAATAGAGGCTTTCCTAGAATGCCCTAGCAGACTTCCTCTTCCATTTAATGGATCAGGACTATGCCACGATTCTGCCACTTAACCGTGTTGGTTGTTGAAAAACAATAAAAATTGGTGTCAGAAAGTTAATTACAGAAGTGATTCACAGTGTATATTATTTATGGGGCTTTTTGACTTATTTTTGCTTATCCCAGTAGGTTAGATTTTAAGATTCTTTAAGGCAGGGACAATATTTGTTTTGCTAGTAGCAAATGTTTCATAATTACAAATTTTATATACATATATATTATATATACTATATATATAAATTAAAAAGCAACTATTTCTAAATTGTTAATTTAAAAAATGCTCTCTGTGAATCTATGTATATTCATACATTCCTTCTAAAATATCTTAGTTTCAGGGTCTTATTTTATAAATATAAAAAGCATAATATTAGAATTCTTATTTAGTCCAGATTCTTAGTTGCACTTGTCTCTGCAAGTAAGTGTAAACCAATGTTTTAGCCATAATCTCATAGAAGAATCTAAAAGACTAATTAACTTAAAGGCATTATTATTTTCACAGCAGAAGAAGCTTTAGGTTTTGATACTGACTAATTTAAGCAAGTAACACAGTTTTGGCAATATACACATAAGTTCCTAAAAGAACAATATTAATTTATTTAGTGATATGTGAATAACAATAAAGGAAATGGGTCATGCAAATGGGCCTTCAGGTCAAATATTTTCTAGTAGTGGCTCTAAGGGACATAGTGTACAAAATTATTATAATTGCTCTCCATAGCACATAGCTACATTATATCAAGACTTCTCTAAAGTTCATTAACCTAATCAATATATAAATCTGACACAAAATTAAGATACATGCATATAATAGAATGCAATATAGGAATTAAAGATAAATATACATGTACTGATATGAAACTGCATCACAAATTCATAAGTTAAGAAAAGGAAATTATAGAATACTGGTTAAGACTGTTGGGCATAATATACTGAACTACAAGTGATAATTTACTGATATGATGAATCAAAATGAGAAATAAGGAATAGAACATTTTAAAGCTTTCTATTTCTTATCAAGATCAATCTTTATGTATATTAGCACATTGCTTGTACTTGACTTTACCTAGATGATAGTATTTTCATTATTCATTATAATATTCTAATATCATTTGCATATATAGTATCAAACCCTATATGCTTTTTATGATTTAATCTTTATGGTATGAACTTTATTGTGCAGAAAGACAATATATTTATACATTTTTCTAAAAGGTTTTTAAAGGTATTTTCAAATTTGGGATAGAAAAAATAAAAATAAAATTATCTATCTGTACAATATCTTTTCATATAATATAAACAATTTTTAAAAAATTAAAATTATACAGCAGAATTAGGTTAAGCTTAAGAAAAGAAAGAAAATCAAAAATAAATATGAGAGCTAAGAATATTCTGAAGAAAGATACATATTTCATGCTTTTTTAAATATGTGAAGCTTAATAAAACAAATGACCTGAAAAGAGAAGACATAGAAGATGGAAAGGGAAAGGAGATGGGGCAGAGAGGGAGAAAAAGAAAGGTTAGTAGGAGGGTGGATACAATCAAAACATGATAAGGGCATGTATGGAGATGTCATAGTGAAATCCATTATTTGTACAGCTAATAATTGAATAATTGTTTAAAAAAAAGAATGCTCCGTTAAATAAACAATAGAAAAAATTGAACAGGAAAAGCCTGCTGTTTCTTACAGCAACTTTATGAAGATATGTATAGATTGTAAAACTCACCCTTTCAAAGTATATAAGATGGTGGTGTTTTTTTTTTTCATTATTCACACAATGAATATTTGTTATTTTATTTATTTTTTATTTTATCCAGAGAATTGTGCAACTGCCACCTATATTAAATTTCAGAACATTTTGTCATCCTAAAAATGAATCCCATAACTATTATTAGTCATTTCACATTCCCTCTTTCTGCAGACTCCAGCTACTACAAATCTCTTTCCTGCCTCTATGGATTTGGTAATTATGAACTTATATATAGGACCTTTAGTGCCTGGTTTTTTGCACTCAGCATAATGCTTTCAAGGTTCATTTATGACATAGTAGGCATCAGAACTACATTACCATTATATAACTGAGTTACTTTCTATTACATGATGAATGATATTTTTTATCAATTCATTAGTTTATGGGCTTTTGAGTTAATAATCTCACTTGATGTACATTTGTTTTAGTTGATTTTTGCTTTTGTCTGCTCAGATGTTTTGTTGAACTTCTCTACTGAATTTTAGTACTTTAGGAACTCCAGAACTTAATCTCTCTCTTTATCAACAGTCTCCATTTGAGGATATTATTATTATATTCTCCCTTAATTCATTAGACATAGTTTCTTATAGTTCTTTGAACTGTAATAGTTGATTTTTAAATTTTTATCTAGGAAGTGCAGTGTTTGAACTTTCTCAGGGACAGTTAATATGTCCTGTTTGTTCATCTTTGAGTGTGCTTTATTTTCACATTCCTTCTTATCCTTTACTCAGACGATATATTAGTTAGTTTTTTGTCTCTGTGATCAAAACACCCAACAAAAACAAATTAGGGCAGGAAAAGTTATTTTTGGATCATGATTTCAGAGGTTCAGTCCATGGTCAGCTGACTTGATGGCTCTGAGTCTGAGATGAGGCAGACCATCACGGTGAAAGAAAGTTGCTTAGCTCCTAGCAGTCTGTAAGCACAAAGAGGGAAAGAGAGAGCAGGAGAAGAAAGACAAGCCAAGGCCATACCCTCTGTGACCTATCTCCTTCAGCCTCACCGTAGCTGGCTATAGTTCCTACCCAATAGTTCGTTCAAATTACTAATCTATCAAATGAAAAATCCACTGATGAGGTTATAGCACCCATAATATAATCATTTCACTTCTGAAAATACCTGTATTACCTAACACATGAGCTCTTTGGGGGACATTTTTTATATCTAGACCATCATATGCTCTGTGTGAATGTTGGACTTAATTTTCAACATTCCAAAAGGCAGTTTATAATTCTGTATCAAATCTCAAGGCAAGCCTTATGTGATAGATCATATCCTTTTCAGGTCTTTCCTTGATATATGCAGAAAATAGATTCCCAGGAATACATCAGAACTATGGAAATCAAAGAATCTCAAATTGTGTAAGAATAAAGAGAAAAAATCATATGTTTAATATATAAAGGCATGTTTAAATTAATATGATATGCAAAAGTTGAAAGTGAGAGAAAGATTTTAAGAGAGAGAGAAAGATTTTAAGGAAAAGGCCTAAGAAATGATGTCATTTAATTAAAAGGAAAAGAAAGCTTGACAACTAAAAAAAAAAAAGAAATAAAATAGATTTTAATTTGGAAAGACATTAATAGAATAAATTTTTTTCATAGATTAAAATATAGTTCATTATTGATATATAATACATATGAATCAAGTAATAGAATTGAATTTACAAATAATTAGAACTCAAAAAGATGCTGATAAAAATCTCTATCTTTTTGGCAGTCTCTGTTTAATGTATTTTTCTGCAAAAAAATTAAAAAATCCAATACAGAAGGTGTTTGTGATTTGTATTATATAAGTGAATATGAAGGTCCAAATGAACAGCCTTAAAACATGTACAAAATGCTTTATTTTCTAGAAAGAGTCCCCATAGCTTAATTTCATTATAGTTTGTAGGCTATGCAATACCAATGGTGAATAAATGTTGATAGAAGGTTTAAGTATTATGCTTTAATGGCTTGATTTAATAAATTTATTCCTAACTTTGTTTCATATAAGGGGAAAATATACAATATCACTTAAAGCCCACGGACTGATTGGTATTACCAGTCACAAAGAGGAATTCTATACATTTCTACTTTAAGGGAGAAAAAAAGTCCGTAATTTAGTTTCTGATTTTAGAAAAGAACTAAATTATATACACATACACACACACACACACACACACACACACACACATATATATATATTTGCCTAGACATTTTTAAACACTGTTAAATAAATGTTAGGCCAAAGAGAAACTGAAATTTATATTCATTGAATACAGAGATGAAATATGAAGTATTTTAAAGCTCATGGGATTTTACCCTTTGTAGAATGGTTGGGAAAGTTATAGCTTTAAATACCCATGATATTAGAAGAGAAATACAAAAGTCATATTAATTTATGGGTAAATTCAGAAAATGGAAAAAGGAGAAAAAAGCTAGGCATGAGGAAAAGAAGAATAATAAAATTGCTTAAAGAATTTAAATAAATAATGATATATAAACATAATTTTTAAAAATTTGAGTAAAATTCCAACAAATTGAGAAAATTTCTATAAAACTAATAAAGAAAAATAAAATTAATTTAAGTACAGAAATATTAGGTAGAGCAAAGTGTATGCATTCAGTGAGATATAAGATAGTTTAAAATTTAATGTATACCATTTGTAGTAGTTTATAAAGTTAAGAATAGCGTTATTGTATCTAATCTTCACAATGCACATGGTATGTACTTACTTTCTCTACACATAAAAACAACAGAAACTTAGATTCACTTATTTGTTTGAAGTTAGTTAAAAAATACAAAAGGAGTTACATAATCTAGTCAATCTGAATGTATGATCTTAACATCAGCATCATCATCATCATCATCATCATCATCATCATATATTTATTGAGAATCCACTATAGTCTGGGACTGTGACAGATAAAGTCAATGATGCACCTAATATAGTCCTCACAAAGACCTCAAAAAGTAGAAAATCTTTTCCTTAAGTACATAGAGTTAAATGGATGAAGTCAAGGGCAGAAAATCCACAAACCAGTATGACAAAAGCAGTAAGTCAATAAAACCATGACAATGAAAATAAGCATTACTTTAAAAATTCATGACATAATCAACATAAAAGACAAATGCTTTAATGTATAGTTTTTAATAGATGAGTAAAGGAACAAATGAAAATAAATAAAATAATTTTGTTTTCAAGAAGAAAATGAGCACCTATTTATTTCGAGGTTTATCATTTATGTTTTTGTAAAAGTATCAATAGTAGATATGTCTAGCTTTGCATGCAGTCTCTGCCCCAATACTCTTGTGTCATTGCTACAATGGACTATACACAAGAGGGTGGGTGTATTGAAATAAAGTTTTATTTACAAAAACAGTAACAACAAAGATTTGCCTCATAATTTGAGAGCCTTTGATTTATGCCAATAAGAAACTATTGTTCAATTGGGTGCAGTGCCTCACGCCTGTAATCTCAGCACTTTGGGAGGCTGAGCCAGGAGAATTGAGAGTTCAAAGGCCAGCCTCAGCAGCCCGAGGCAATAAACAACTCAGTCATAAAACACAAAATAGGGCTAGGAGTGTGGCTCAGTGGTCAAGTACCCCTTAGTTCAATCCCTGGTACCAAAAGTAAAGAAACTATTGTTCAATTAGTAAGTTACTTAAAATAAGCTAAAAAAATGAGTAATTTTGTTTGCTGTAAGGAAAAAAATAAAAGGAAAACTGGTGCTGCTGGGCAGAGTATACATTATAATAAATAGCAAAAGTCTAAATTTTTATTATCTTTTACTCAGAAATTCCAAAATTTTATCCCCCGAAAAATAATAAGCAACATTTATTACCCAGATCTTATTCATATTGTTGTTTAGTGTTTGTTTATTTTTGATTCTTCATTTGTAAAAATAAATAGAAAAAGGGATAAAAATGAGACATGATTTTTAAAAATATTTCCAAACATACTCTTGTACACTTGGAAATCTTCAATCTTAATATACTAATAGGAGAAAAGTGCTAAAGATATATTTATTGGAGTATGCTAGCAGAAATCAATATAGGTAACTCATTTTTGTGAATCAGACAAATTCATCCTCTTTAAAACTTATTCCATTTAATTTTCTTGATCATCTTACATTAGTGAAGTAACTGACCTTTTCTTGCTTTGTTTATATATGAACTAAGACTATGAACTACTATCACAAAAAATAAATTAAAACATGAATGTCTTATCATTTTTAAGAGTTGATTTTCAAATCAATAATTTGCCTAGCTGATAGTTCATTCTGTGGATGCATTAAATTTTTGTCAAGTGAGATGATATCCTGATGACCCAGTTGTTTTAACAGTTGAGCACCCCCCCAAAAAAATAGACATAAAATAAATAGAACATTGGGTGAATCCCTTGCCTATGTGGATTTTATCTGGTGCTCCCTAATGGACGAGGCTGTTCAAGCAAAAAAAGCCAGTTTCTTTCTTCTTCACAGGAAAATGAGAGGGACTGATCCTATTCAGTATACTGCTGAATTCAGAATCATGTTGGGTTAACAGGGTTACCATTTCCTGACCAACTGTCAATCTTCAGCTTCGGAAACTTCAGGCATCTTAGGGTCAATATGAGCTTGTTAAGCCATTCTTACAGCCCATGAGAGTAAAGTTGCTTTAGGTAGACATCCTTTAAATCGTTCTGGCATTCTGTTTTCATTTTTTCTCTAATGTTTCTTTACATTCTTTCTTAATATCACTGCCCTACAACAGCAGGCACTGCTATACCTATTATGAGGCATACCCTTGTCTTCTCTGATGCTAATCAATTATCTTCCAAATAAAGGGAATCTGGAAAATAAGCCCTCTCAAAGTCTCACTCCTATTGTTCTTAAACTGAAAGTAACCATGAAAGGTCAAACGTGCAGTGCAAGATATATTATTGAAACATAGATCATGTTCAACCAAAACTATACAACTTGAAGTAAAAAGAAACTAAATAAGGGATGGAGAAAAGAATTTCAAAAAGAGACAAATATCCTAATTACTTTATTATGTTATTTTTGAAATTATTTCTGGAGATTTCTGATGAAAATGGTTAAGCATCAGACAATGAGTTCTAAATGCAGAGTTTATTGAGTCTTCATCTCTAAATAGAAGAGATACTTGAAATACCAAGTTTAGCAATGCTAAAAACTGACATATGCTAGATTTAGGATTACTTTTATTTATATTTTGGCATGTGATTATTGCATTTAATGTACATCTATGGTCACAGGTGTATCACCAGAAACAATTTTTCTGATAAACACTTGTTTCTTGATACTGGTTTCCTGGGCTTAATGTGGTCACCAACAGGGCCTTTTCTTCTTTATTATACCCTGAACACAATTAGTAAATTGAAGAATGACACCATAGAGCTATGACAACCCTCTCCACCAGCCCCTGCTGGCATGAATTATGAAGGTCATTATGTGGGAGATCTGAGGTGAGAGTGAGAAACCTTAAGGGTCTGATACTTAGCAAAGTGCTTGAAAGTTTGGATACCAGTCCTTCTTTACTATAGTTTTTTAAGAAATTTTCCAGGGACTGGGGTTGTGGCTCAGCAGTGGAGTGCTCGTCTCGCATGTGCGAGGCACAGGGTTCGATCCTCAGCACTACAAAAACTTAAAGAAATAAAATAAATGTATTGTATCCATCTACAGCAACAACAAAAAAGTTAAAAACAAAAACTTTTCCAGGCTTATATCTATACTTAAATTTCTAATAAAAAATGATCTATTCTACCATATTATCTTGGATTTTACCTTTGCACTTTTAAAGTTAGTCTGAAAATGAGGGTTATTTTTCATGAAAAGAGAGAGAATTTTAAAGTAAATTTAGTATTAATAGACTAGTCAAACTAAAACTCAAGAACATAACTTTAAAGTTAATAGTTCTTTCTTCTTAGTTTAGCAATGGTTTAAGTTGAGTAATCAATAGCTTATTTATATATTTACGAGACAGTAATATTAGCAAAAACCAACTCATACTAAAATCCATGAACTATGCAGATAATATTTATAATTAAAATTAAGCCTTTTAAGTATTGGGTTAATGGAAATCATTAGCCTGAGCACACCAGAATTATTCAATCTTAGTTTATCAATATTACTCACACAGTAAAGTTGGAAACTTGATTCTATTATTCCTAAAATTAAATATCACTCTTGAATTATTAGTTTCCATAGATCAATTATTTCTATCATGTCTATGACAAAAAGTTACCCGCCCTGCATGTATCTGAGAATTTTATTTTGTCTTAAGAATTTTATATTGTGGGGAATTTAAAATATATTATCGTCCTTTAAAAAACTGGGAGAACCTAGGACTAGGGATGTAGTTCAGTGGTGGAGCACTTGCAGAACACTGGGTTCAATCCCAAGCACAGCAAAAGAGAAAAACAAAAAGTAGTGAGTACCTAACAGGAAGAGCAATGGAGGTTGAAGCAATTTAATGTGCAAAGAGATTTAGAAGGACAAACAAATCTCAGAAGAAAAATCAAGTTTTGTTTTGGATATCTGAGAAATCATAGATACAGAGATGATCACGGTTTGATAGATATTTGTTCAGATCAAAGTAAAGGGTAGAGCCCTAGGTTTATGAGTCTAAAATCAGCAAATAAAAATGGAGTAAGTAGATTGTTCCAGTTCCTGGAATAATCAACATAGATCTTAATTGAAATCATGATAATAGAAACATCCCAAGAAAGATCATAAAGAGGAAAGAGAATTATCTTGAGGACAGAACACTGATACTACCGAAAGATGCAGATGAAGGCATGAGAGAAGATGCAAATGGAATAGAGAAAAGATTCTGGACCTAGGCTCTGCCAAGGGGATCCTCCCCAAATAGAACAGCAAGGCTTACTCATACTGCATTTGGGGATTGACCACTTTAATGACACTTCCAAAACATGAAGGGAAGATACATTAATAAGGAAACAAAACAAGATTATGATTATTTAAAAAATGTCAGCTGAGAGTATTACAGTATGAACTATCTGAAGTCCATTGATTTTAATGTGTGTTTTGGTTTGTAAACAGATTATAATAATTTCTTGTGCAGTTTTGGAAATTAATTGTGCAAGAGTCTATGTGTCTTCTTCTAGACAGTGCATAAATAAAAATTTCATTTACAAGAAAAAAATATCAAATCCTACCCCAAAACTGAACACCTTCATATCTCATAAGAGGTCACTGGAAAAGAGGACAAGGCAAGAGTCCCATTTGGCTGATGAAAACAGAAGGCAGATTGCAAAACTCTGTTAATTATTAAATTTCCTAGCTGTTATTTGTGAATTGAACAAATAAAATCTGTACTGCTTTCATCTGCCTTAGTAGGGGTACACATGATGTAACATATCCTTAGTGAACACACTCAGTTACTGCTACTACCGCTACATACTGCATAGGCAGTAGTGATTTTCTTTTTTCCTTCAGGTTTAGGAAAGTAAGAAGGATACCATGGGTCTCTTAGTATTTTCTCCCTGATTTTTCCCCATGCTAGTCCTAGATCTGATGCAGATTCTTTGCCTGCATCCCTCTTCAGACAAAGCAGTCCTTCCTTGGGAGTGAAGATAAGTCCACTCCCACCTGAATGCAATTGTCTGCATTGCCTGTGTGTACATGAGACTTAATGAGATGCTGAATCCTGGTGAGGAGAAGAATGGATTTGGATTCAACGAATTTAGGTCCCAGCCCTAGGACCTGTGATCAGGAACATTCGTTGATTTTATTTCAGTTTTCTTATCTATGAAAAGAGAATTGGACTAGACTATTCTAAAGTTTCTATTAATGTTTGTATTTTGGGATTCGGTAAGAAAAAAGCAAAAAAGTTTTACTGCTGGTGGCCTGATCTTCCTCAGGCCATAACTATCTATCTACATAGTCTTCAGGTCTTGAGAATGAAAATGTGTGAGAACCGTAATATGCATAGAGGATATCTGCATATTCATTTGGGTATTTATGTGAATGTTTATTTGTCTGGCCCTATTAAAATTTTGGTAACAATGATTAGCATCTTTAGAGAAGCCAAAGCCATTCTAAGGATTCAATGAGTTTCTTGATATTATGGGGTGATACAGACATATTTGTCTTAAATTTTTTTCCATATACTCCTCAATGATCATCAACCATATACGCATTTCTGTTCCTTCATCTGTCAGGTTATGGAGAGTGGAGAGGGGACAGATGAAGAAACATCAAGGAGACAGGTGACTTCAGTTATCTCCTTTTGGTTGAATGAATTTTGCTCCTATTATACCAACCACTTTCTCTCTGTCCTTTTTTGTTAAATTCTCTTTAAAACATTTAGCCATGTTGACCTTTGAGACCATGTGGGTGCAATTACCCAAACAGTGCCTTGCTAACCTTGAAGTATAATGCCATCTCACTGACTCACTGGAAATAATGTATGTCAGTATGGAAAGAATAAAAAGTTCTTTAAATCAGGAACATTACCTTTGTGCCAATTGTCTTGGTCTTTTAAAGATTACCATTAAGGGTGAGGAAATGTTTTAAGTGAGAACACTGAACAGGTTTCATTGTAATTAAGTTTCTATATTCAGATTAATTCATGGGTTCATTGTCAACTACTGAAATGCCTAGACTAGATAAGGTAATCCATCCCTCAGGGAAAAGAATTAATTCAATGTGTCATGGATGTGAACACAGAAAGCACGTGGAAGAAAATATTCAGGGTGATGGGGGAGGGGGAGGGTTTATCTTTAGAATCTTCTATTTTAATCCTGAAAGTGCTTTCTATATTTTTTAACCTGTTTGGGTGAGACTATTTTTTTATATTTATTTCTTTAGTTATTTTGATCAAATATAAGTCACATGGTAAAAAAATATCTATATGGGGGAGTTTATCTTTCTTTTTTAATTCTGGAATATCTTTATATTTTTACCTTTTTATTTAGGAGTTCTTTACTTTTATTTTTAATCATCTGCTTTTTAGCAATTTTGATCAAATGTAAAGTTCATGGAAAAAAATCTGTGACCAAGTGGGGTGAAAATGAGGGAGTGTGTTTCTCTTTACATTGTTCTAATCCTAGAATATCTTTATGCTTTTATACTTAAGTTTGGGAGGTTATTATTTTTTGATCGCTATTTTTTAGCCATTTGATCAAACATAGAACATTATTTCTTTGACTTGTGTTTCTATTGAGCCAGAAATAATTAAAAAGCAATTCCATTCCTTGGAGATACAGACTATATTTTTATAGTACATCCCTATGGCAAAATAATGTGCTACAACCAGAGACAATTTGAGCAGTGCTTAGAAAGATGTTCATCTTCAAAATCTATTTCTTTTCAAGCAACTATCTTTTCACCACACATGTCCTGACAGCCTAATGAGTATGAATTTTTCCCTGTTTGTTTTCTTTTTCTTTTTTTCTCTCCCCTCGGGTGAAGTCTAAAGAAGCAATGGCTCCTCTGCCAAGAATGAATGTCTGATTGAGAAGTCACTGCCCATGCTCTTATTTGGACGAGGGTTTGAGAAAATTGAGCTTGTTTGTTTTACTACTTCTGCATCTTCCACTTGTGTTGACTTTGAGATTTGCAGCATTTGTTCTCAGCATGGTTTCAGAATCTTTAGCAGAGCAGTTCAGAGCTGTCTGGTACCACACAGAAATCACTAGCTCTTTCCAACAAAGTATTTGAGTCTCTAAGGGTAAAAATTGAACTTGTATTTCTTCACGGTAACCTTTAACTCTTCACTACCAGCAGAAGCACTGGAAATATTACTCAGATTAAAACTGAACACCTGGAAATATAAGGAAGACATAATAATTTCCTGGTTGATAAAATATTTTAAAATATTTCTAAAGTGTATTTATAATAAGCATATACTCTCTTTGGAGATTTGTGTATACTTGTGTTTTAAAAGCTCTAAAATTTTTCAGAATCTTCTCTACAGTCAAGTTTTCATATTTGAAATTCAATCATATTGTTTGCTTCCAGGCTTCCTAAGTTAGATTTACTTCATTGGAAATACTCCATGCATGATGGCCTTTGGATTGAACCCTTTTCTCCAACCTAAATGAAAACATGGCTTATGAATCTGCACTTCAGTAAAGCTTATTCCTTTTATTTAGTGTCTGCATCTTTAGCTCCTTTTCATTATTACATTTTTTGAATAAATTTAATGGAATGTGATAATTTGGTGAAAGCATAGATATAGAGTAATGACACAAAAGTATTTAAAATGCAGAACTTGCAGTTCTTTCCTTTCATATCAGACTCACCATAAAAAAAATAAATTTACTCAACTTATGTGAACACTGTGCAATGTTCACTAACCAAATGACCAGATGGTTTTTAAAATTTGCTCCTTTAACAGGATTAAGATCAAACAGCAAGAAAATAATTTTACCTAAGGAAGTAATTCAGGAAAAATTAAAAATTTGTTATAAAAATTTGTTAAAAAATAGTTTTTCTTTAATTCAAAACAGGTTAGTTAATTCCATAGATTTTAATTTTTTTTTTGGTACTGGGGATTGAACTCAGGGGCACTCGACTGCTGAGCCACATCTCCATCCCTATTTTGTGTTTTTTATGTAGAGCCAGGGTCTCACTGAGTGCTTAGTGCCTTGCCGTTGCTGAGGCTGGATTTGAACTTGCGATTCTCCTGTCTCAGCCTCCCAAAGTGCTGGGATTACAAGCGTGAGCCACCGCGCCCGGCCATAGATTTTAATTTTAGAATCTTTCACACATAGGCCTACATCCATATATGCACAAACATGCTTAGACAAATCCTATACTAATTTCTCTGGAATACCTATAAATATGCTGTTTATCCTTTCAAAATATGAGTGCCATTAAACAATAGTTTTTGTAAAAAATAGATTGATGATCCTGAAAAAGTTTATACCTCCTGACTGACTTCTAAATAATATTCATGGAGCTTTTGCATAAACCATGAAACCACAGTTAGAGTTTAAAATTGGGTATCAAAACCCTTAATTCCAATCTTGCTATATATATTATTGACTTCTCTCTACAATCTCATTTCATTTTATTTCCTTGGAATTAACTTAATCACTTTAGTTTGCCTGAGAAAATAAAAGCACTCCTGTATTTCATGGGGGGTGCCATGTAATTAAGGAATTGAAATTATGGATTAAATAATACTAGTGCTTTGAACAAGTATTTGTATGATGGTTACTTTGTCCTGCATGTATACACAAATACAATCCCAGGGAATGAATCATTAGAGGCCATTTAAAAGCTTTCTTTTAGTATCCTCCAAAGGATATTCAAAGGAGTTTGGGAACATCTTGAGCAACTAAGAATACTGGGTAGATGTCCATAGATGTGCACTGATATTATATCCCCAAACTCTTAGCAATTGGGCACATTCTAAAAGGTGCCACAACTTCATTCTGTTCATGACCTTTGGGAATTATAATTGAGTGAATTTTTACCATATGAAAATGCACATTGTAGGAAAATATGGGTGATTTTGAAATGCAATCACAATTAGTTAAGTCCTAATGCTATGACAATAGTACGGACGTACTCATTTAACACTTCACTAGCCTCATAGTCTTAACACATCTACAATAGAGGCATTGGCAGATCAAGATTGTATCAGTTGTAGAGAACAAAAGAAACCTCCACTTTTAGGTGGGTGCATTACCTTAAAAATGCAATTTGCAACTGTTTACATTTAAAAATAATTAGAAAGGATAAGAAAACAATTATTGCAGTGTTATTTGGCACAATTGAATAACTGCATGCACTAATGAAAAATTTCTAGGCATTGTGGGAAAAAAAAAAGCATTGTTTTTGAAGTGAAACCCTTAAATATGAGCTTCAGCTAGTGTTTTCTCCCTCTGTGACCAATAGACAAGAAATTTAACTTATGTCCATTCTGGTTTCCTACTCCATAAAATGGGGATAATATCTTAAAACACAGGGCTATTTTAGGAGTTGATGTAATGTTTGAAAAAGTTTTGCATAAGCTATAAAACACTTCTAATGCATGATGATTCTTTATTATTGTTATAAATTCAAGCCTCCTTGGGATTCTGCACTTTGGCAATTCACCCTCATTTTGTGGATGTTCCATTTATTACTTAGAAATATCCTTTAGAATGTTATTTCCTTTTGTTCAGAATCATAAGATATTATATATAAAAGCAGCAGCTCAAGTCTTTCAGCATCTATTTTCATTTATAAATTAAGATATTAAATACCAGAAAAAGCTAACTTGGCTATTTATTTACATTGTCTTTATGTTGCCATTCAAGTTGTGATTATTCTGTTAGCTTTCTGAAATCCCTTTGTCATCAGAACTTGATAAGTTTCAGCTGAGTTATTTGAAAAAAAATAGCAAAATAAAATGCATAAAATATGATCTCTAAAATATTTAATGAGAAAGTCAATATTAGTTTTAAAAGACAGGGTAAATGAAATTTAAAAATTATAAAATTGCTCTTTTATTATATATATATATACACACACATATATATAAAGTGCATAAAATTACACATATAAACATATGTATATATACATACACACATATATTTATTTAAAGGGAAAGCTTTGTTTTTTCTGAGTTTGCTATTAGAACTTCTAGCAATATTTGTCAAGTAACATCTTTACATCTTGTGATCTACAAAGATTTCTAACTTGAAAATTTGTCAGCTTTGAACTGAACCTTTTGTTTTTAATGTTTCCAAGATGGACCCACCATTAATACCTGTGTCTTTTAAGGAGTGAGTACTCAGTCTTGAGGCAGGTTAGAAAGCTTGCAGTGTATAATATATAACAATCTTTCTTTTTCATAGGATGACTAAAATCAGTCAGATTCTAGAATGCCTGGTAAAACCTTTGTCTTGTTCTTTGTCTATCTAACTTAAGCAAATATGAAAATGATTATCCAAAGTCAGCAAACATCCTTTCTTAGATCATGAGAATGTATCCATCTGTTATATCTTCTTAGAAACTAGTTAGCTTCATCTTGCTCACACTGCCTGTCCAGGTATATTTTATACCTGTAAAAAATAGGAGAGAACATGTGCAAATATATCAATGCAAGTATATAATTCTCATTAGAGAAGTCTTAAAATTAATTTTGCATTACTATTTCCTTGTTCAAATTCAGCAAAAGTGAATTAAGATGAACTATAATGAAGTTTTTAAAATTTTATTTTGAATGTTACAGTGACGAGTTTATGCTTTTAAAAAACTCAGAATAGTGAACAATATAAATAAATGACAGTGGCTGGGGTTATGGCGCAGTGGTAGCGTGCTCGCCTAGCACGCGGGAGGCATTGGGTTCAATCCTCAGCACCACATAAAAATAAAATAAAAAGATATTGTGTCCACCTACAACTAAAAATAAATATTTAAAAAAATAAAAAATAAAAAATAAATAAATGACAGTCTGTTAATGCCTCTAAGTATATTGAATGCAACTGACTGAATTGTAGGGATAAACAGGTAAGTCAGCAATCTTGACTGAAGAGTTTAACACATCCTTTTCTGAAATCGACAGATAAAGACAGCACAGTTCAACTAAGAAACAGATATGAATACCATTAGTATAAACTCTAAATTGAGCATACCATGACCACTGTTCAGGCATTCACATATTTTTAACATATACACACTCAGGATGTAGCTCAGTGGTAAAGAACTTGCCTGTTGTCTGTGAGACACCCTGAATTGGATCTCCTGCATCTCAAAAAGAAAGACAAAAGATTTCAATATATAGTAGGGCAAAAATAATCCTTAATGTTTCAAAAGGATCAACAACACTATATTATATTCTTATCAAAACTCAATAAAGCTGCTGGGCAGGGTGGCACACTCTTGTAATCCCAGCAACTCGGGAAGTTGACACAGGAGGATCTAGAGTTCAAAGCCAGCCTCAGCAACAGTGATGCGCTAAGCAACTCAGTGAGACCCTGTCTCTAAATAAAATACAAAATAGGTCTGTGGATGTGGCTCAGTGGTCGAGTGCCCCTGAGTTCGATCCCCAGTAACAAAACAAAACAAAAAAACAAACAAAACAAAAAAAACCTCAATAAAGTTGGAAATTAATGACTAAAGAAATTTTTAAAATCTTGTGACTGGAAACTAAATTATTTACTATCAGATAATTGCTAAGCACAGAATGATCGTGAAAACTGTGAGACAGAGCAACGTCTACAGGGAAATTTATAACTTAAATCTACCTTTCAAGAATGAGAGAGATTAATAACAAATGAACTGGGTTTCAACTCAAGAATTTTGAAAAGAAATTAAGAGAGAAAAACCAAAGAAGTAAGTAAAAAGGAAATTATAAAATAAGAATATACCCTTAAACTACATACCTGAAATAAAAAAAATACTTCAAATAGAAAAACAGTGAAAATTATTCTTTGAAATCAAAGGACAAAGAAGGAAGTATGCTATAGCTGATGGGGTAAGCTACATTAAGATATGATAATAATCTTACCTCAGTTCACAGAGGCTTAAAAAAATAAAGTTTTATTCCTCACCTTCACTTTGGGTCCAGTGTTGTTATTAGGGCTTCTTGGGTGCATAATCCTTGATCATCAAACCAGGACTATGAAACATATACAATCTATAATATCTCCAGCTAAGGTGACAAGGAGTAAAGTGACCATGTGATCATTAATTAGTGGAGCAGAGAGACAATTCTATCATATTCTTTGAAAAGTAAGAATGGAGAGAATAAGCAGCCTTACTGCATACACTATACTATCTTCTTTAGTATTTAAAAAACATCTTCTTTATTATTTTATAAAAGTAGGGTCCATACTGAGTTTATAAGACCATCCTTATGCATCTTACACTTGACAGGAGTCAAGAGATCATGTGCAATATGACAAGAAAAAGGAAATGATGCTGGATAGAAATTGCATTCAGAGGCTGTAACAGAGATGAGATTCAAATGACTCAACCACAAATATTTAATCTTTCAGCTATATTCAAGAGTAAATAGATTTAGTTTAGCACAGTATCTCCATAAAAACCATCTTTTACCTGGTCTCTTCCTATTTTACTGCTTTTTGTTCTCTAGAGAAGAAATATTTATCTTTATACTCTATCATGAGAATTTATAAAATGAGAATATTGGTGGTTTGTGTATACATATATACATATATACACAAACCTAGTATCAGGCTAAAAAGCAGCAAGTTAAAAGGTAGAGATAATTGAAAATTCATTTGATATAATGACAGTAACTTTAAAGGGAGTATTCTTATGGAACTAACTTTTAAAGAGGTATCTTCAAGTTACACATTATAAGTAGAGTCCATGCTGAGTTTATAAGACCATCCCTGTACATCTTATCATTTACAGGAGTCAACAGTGACTCAGAATAATATATTACCTCTGCTTGTCTCTAGTCTCTATTTGGAAAACAAGCCTACTTCTCTGCAAACATAAGATATCCTTCTGCAAGAATCAAGTTCAGAAATGTGTGCTCTTGAGAAGAGCTTCCATTCCTCCTCACCCTCACTACACACAGTTCTAATGTAGCCATCTAATGTAGTTCATCTGTAGCCATCCCTTGGACTTATTTTAAAAATCCCTTATTAATATTCAGATGAGGCATTATAAGCAACTCATAATTCCTAGATCACCTTCATCAACAAAGAAATCTGTGCATGTATTTCTTACCCTCTTTATTTTGTCCTCATTTACTGAAACCCTTCCTCCATCTCATCTAAAACTTAGGGTAATTAATCAGCTAAGTCACCTACTTTTAAAAGTAAAAGTCTTCAACTTTTACTCCAGTTGGTCCTTTACATTAATTGCTCTTATTGACAGCTGACTCACTTGATGAGACATGCTTCCTTGGTATTTCTCTTTTCATGATGGATGTTTCCTCTTTCATACCTTTGTAGAACTGCGGAGTAATTTGGCATCTTACCAATTCTTCAAAATATCAATTTGATATACTCCCCCTCTCTCAGTACCACTTCTTAATCTTCCATCTAACTTAGTTTTGTGCCCTAATCAAATTCTAAGCAGCATTTGATTATGTTGCGATCCACCACCTGTCACTGTTCTTTATCCTATTTATTCCCACATTTAGCAGCATGTATAACTTAAATTTATGTCCATCACTGTAGGTTCTCCCTTAAACCATGCTCAACTCCTTGGCTCTTTCTCAGTGTCACTTTGCTTACTTGACCACAAGCCATCTTTCTGCTTGCCCTACATTTGCCCCAATGCACAGAGAAACACAGGGAGAAGAAAAGAGGCAGAAACCCATTGCTGGCAGTTTTCATATTAAATCCATGAGTAGTAACTTCTAGAGAACCGTTAATGCATTATCTGGCAATAGAAAGACTTACACTGATTTGCATCTGTGCTCAATGCTCCATTTTCTTCCTTGAGATGATGGAAGGACTCAGTGCACTGACTCTCTACTTTTGCACTAGATCCCTTTCACTCTCAAAATTTCAGACACCTTTCTCTCTCTTATATCATCAGTGTTCTTCTCTCTAGTAAATCATTCCCACCAGCAATCAAAACTGCTAGTATTGCTTCCATCTTTAAAAAAAGTATCTTCAGATTTGCATTTGCCCTCTAAGTGTTTTCTGAGTTTTCTCTTATCTTCAAAAAATCCTTAAAAGAGCTGCATAATTCACAAAGATAAAACTTTTCCTTCCTTTTTCTCTCTTAAATTCTCTATAGCAGATTTTTGTTCTACCACGGCATCATAATGAGTACTACCCAATCAATAACTATTACTGGGCCAAATACAGTAGTCAATTTTTTTATTTCTTATTTTTTATTTATTCTTTTCAGATATACATGACAGTAGAGTATATTTTGACATATTATACATGCATGGAGCGTAACTTATTCTAATTAGGATCCCAGTGTTGTGGTTGTACATGATGTGGAGTTTCACTGCTGGTGTATTCACATATGAACATAAGAAGGTTATGTCTGATTCATTTCACTGTCTTTCCTATTCCTATCTCCTCTTGACCTTATATTCCTCTTTTTCTAATCCACTGAACTTCTATTCTTCTCCTCTCCTTGTGTGTGTTAGCATCCACATATCACAGAGAACATTCAGCCTCTGGATTTTTAGGATTGGCTTATTTCATGTAGCATGATAGATTCCAGATCCATCCATTTATGAGCAAAAGGCATAAAGCCATTCTTTTTATGGATAAATAGTATTTTGTTGTGTATATATACCACATTTTCTTTATCAATTAATCTGTTAAAGGGCACATATGTTGGTTCCATGGCTTGGCTTTTGTGAATTGACCTGCTATAAACATTGATGTCACCACATCATTGTAGAATGCTGATTTTAAGTCTTTGGATATAAACAGAGGAGTGGAATAACTAGTCAAATGGTGGTTCCATTCCAAGTTTTCTGAAGAATCTCCATACTGTTTTCCAGAGTAGTTGCTCCAATTTGTAGTTCCACCAGCAATATATGAGTGAACCTTTTCCCAACATCCTTGCCAACATTTATTGTGTCTTATATTCTTGATTTTTGTCATTCTGATAGGAGTATGATGAAATCTCAGTTTAGTTTTGATTTGCTAGAGATGCTGAACATTTTTTCATATATTTGTTAACCATTCTTATTTATTCTTCTATGAAGTGCCTGTTCAATCCCTTTTCCCTTTTATTGATTGGATTATTTTTTGTTTTGTTTGTTTGCTTGGTTTTTATTTTTTGGTGTTAAGTTTTTTGAGTTCTTGATATATCCTAGAGATTAATGCTGTCAATTCTTATTCTTTCCTTATTTACTCTATCAGTAACATATTTTACACAGTTGGTAGTTTATTTCCCTGAAACTTTTACCCTGCTTGACTTCTAGGCTAATATGGTTGTTTGACTTTGTGCATTCCTCTTTAATAGATCCTTCTAGTTTTTCTTCACTGTTTCTTCCTCTTTCCTTGACCAGTCAACAGCTCACATCTTTAGCCTTTTCCTCAGATTCCTCTGTCTTTTCTGAAACAACTTTATTGAGATATAATTCACATACCATAAATTCATTTATTTTCAATATATAATTCAATTGTTTTAGTATATTTTCACATTCATGCAATAATCATCACAATCAATTTCAAAAATTTGCAACATTTAGAACATAAGAATATTATTACTGCAAAAAGAAACCATGTGCTGTTTGACTATCTGACCATTACTCTGCCCTCTGACCTCCATCACTTAGCAACTTTCTGTACACAGTTCCCTACTTGGGGCATTTCATATGAATGGATTCATATAATAAGTAATCTTTTGCAATTGGCTTCTTATACTCAGCATAATGTTTTCATGGTTCTTCTATGTTTCAGTCTTTTGCTCTTTTATTATGGTCAAATTAAACTTCATGATATGAGTACACCACATTTTTATAAGTCACTCATCACGATGTACATTTGGGTTGTTTCTATCTTTTGGCTAATAAATAATCTTGCTATAAGAAGTTATATACAAGTTTTTTAGTAAGTATGCTTTAATTTCTTTTGGGTATATACCTAGAATATCATCAAGCAATTTTTCAACAAGGGTGCCAAGACCACCTAATGGGGAAAGAAGAGTAATTTCAACAAATGATATTGGGACAAATGGATAGCTACACACAAAAGAGTAAACTTGGCCCCTTACCTTACACCATATACAAACATTAACTCAAAGTGGATTAAAGACTTAAATATAAGTGTCAAAATTATAGAAGTCTTAGAAGAAAATATAGAGAGAAACCTTCATAAACTTGAATTGGGCAAAATATTCTTAGAATAAGACATCAAAAGCATGAGCAACCAAAGAAAAATATCAGAAAAACTAAACTTCACCAAACAGAGAACTTTTTGCTTCAAAGCACACACCACAAGCATGAACAAAGGAATGGAAGAAAATATTTATGAATCATATCTGATAAGAAAATTCTACCAAAAATATATGAATACCGGGTCAATAATGAAAACACAAATGATGCAATTTAAAAATTAGCAAAATATTTGAATAGATATTTTCCAAAGAAGATCCATCAATAAAATCTGAAGGATTCTTAATCTCAATAATGATTAGGCAAGTGCAAACTAAAATCATAGTGAGCTAGTACTTTACACCTGTTGTGATCAAAAAGTCAGATATTAACAAGTGCTAACCATGATGTGGAGCTTTTTATTCTTTTTTTGAAAACAGAAAAACTCAGGACATTTAAAAATGACTTTCCAAACTCAAATGAAGAATTATGATACAGAATCTTGGGAAACACCTATCCTAATGAGAATTGAATTCTATAAAGTCAAAACAGAGCAAACTAGAAAACAGATGATTAACTTCTCATATAATAGACAACTTGTGGTGGTATATTTCAATTTGTAGTATAAAGCTTGAGAAATAATGATACACTAACATTTTTATATTTTCTAAAATTATAGAGACTCCTATTAAGATAGGTCAGCCAGTTAAGAAAACACTACCACAAACATATTTTTAGGTTTTCTATTTTCTGCACTGACCTAAAACAGGAAATTCTACTAACCAAAAATATTAATTACCTTCTGAATTATTACACAATTTATTAATATTCAAAAATGTTTTTAGAATGGCAGATATTCAACAAAATCAATAACACTATAGGAGAAATGGAAGGGAAGAAAGTAAAAATATCCAATCACAACATTAATATATGTGCCAGAGAAATTAAGGAAATTTGTTTTGTCTTTTTATAATAAGGCAATATTGAAAAGGAAAACATAAGAGTGTGTTCATATTTTAAGAATATTAGTGATATTAATGTAATGGTTTCAGGATTCACAGTTTACAAAACATTTTTGTAAACATTTCCCCCAGATAATCTTTCTACCAAATCTGTAGAAGTTAAATTTCTTTTCCAGGAGGTGAAAAGGAACTGTGGAAGGTAAGCAATAGATACCATGTCACATATCAAATAATGCGTGGAACACTAACTCTATGTACAATTCTACCACTTTCTTGGCTGATCAAGAAAAGCACTGTTAGCATCCACAAGGAGCCGAATTTTGAGCCAGGCTGTGGGGACACAAGATGAAGAGACAACTATGGTCACTTTAGAACACAATTTACATGACAGCATGTGCCAGATCTCTATTTTTCCTCTGCACCATTTATTCCATAAGGGATTACATTGAATTTCTTATTTTAGTCATGAAGAATAGAAAGTGATCTTATTTAATAGGCAAAAGATATTAAAATTTTATGAAAAGGATATATTTCATTCCAACAATTCCATTTATCCAATACATCAATGAGTTGGGCCTTCAACTGGGTGGTGGAAAAAGAGATGAATAAAACAAGAGCCCTTCATTAGAAAATAATGGAAAATACATACAGAATAATTTGAGTGCTAAAAGAAATTTCAAGTGACTTCCTATGGGAGTGGAAGACTGTGTGTCTCTCATGTTTATGCCCATAGCAAAGTACCACACAGCAACACTACACCAAGGAAGTGTGGATTTTGAGGAGCAATAATTTTGTAGAAAGGAAGTCAGGAAAGATCTTAAGCAAATGTGCCATCTAAACTGTGTCTAAAAAATAAAACATTAAAATTTCATCTTATTTACATTCAGGATTGGTAGACTAAAAATCAGCCAGCTAGAGATAACTGCTTTATTTCATGTTCAAAGTAAAATATCTCAAATTTCTAAATTGCCTATAATCTAATAGTGACACGTGACTTTGGTGTTATCTCCAGAAAGCAATAAGGAAATGGCCATAAACCTTAGAAAGTTAACTGATTTATAATATGAAGTTATGCCCATGATCCAGTAGATATGAAATTTTGTATTTTATACATTTTATCAATTTCCTGGTTAAATTCACTGACTGTCTTTTAAAAGAGCTTCCTAATTTTTAAATTGTCTCAGGTCTGAAAAACAACTTTAAAATTTCTACTTTCAAATTTGTTTTAATAAGAAAATTTTGCTCACAATGATAAGCTTCATTTTATGATATGAAGGATTATATAATGTTTTTAATTTCTAATATCCCTAGAATTTTTTATAGCCAATTTTTTGTGCTGCTTCCCAGATATGGAGGATATTTAGGAATTATGAATTTTTACCTAGTAGAAAGTTGATCAGAAGTGGATCACATGCAGCTTTTCAGAAGAATTTCTGAAACTAACACAGTTATTCAGATTGTTTGTTGGATTTCTGACAGAACTTAACATTGAAGATCATCAACCTTGAAGTGTTTTGGTTTTATTCCATTTATGACTAAGAAAAGATTATTTTCTCCAAAGAGTTTTGTTCATTTTTGCTCAAAACTATTTAAGGGAAAGAAAAGAAAACTGTTCAATTTCAACAAAGAAAATCTAGAACAGTTTTAGATAAAGAATCTATGAAATAACTTGGGCAGAAATATCTATATACTTGTCATAAAATTGTGAGCATTCAGAATTTGACATTCCAGGGAGGCCTCAGTGTACATGGGACAAAGAAGCCATCCAAGCACAAGCTCACTTGTCTTCAGATCAAGGTGCTAATGACATTTTTTTGCTTTGACCACTCGTTTTCATAATCTTTTATCAATAAACTGGATCAGTGACCTGCAAATAATCATAAAAATGTGTACACTTTCACTCATTTTTATTTCTCCCATCAACATTGCTGTCTATGTTTTACTACATCCATCACCTCTCCATATATAAACATCTAAAATGAAATCATTCTGTGATGGCGTAGAACATACACAATTTGTTTTCTAGTATTTGGATTTTTACATTCTCTAATTGTTTGATTTGCCTTCTGGCTATGTAATTGCCAATCACCAAAACATAGAGTCATATAAAATTAAAATTTGTAATTAAACAAAGTTAGTATATTTTGTAGCATACTATCTCCATACTCATTCCAATAGTATATAGATTCATTTATATTCTTACTACAATAATTTGGCCCATATCTTCACATTGGTAGTTCTAATCAGCTTTGAATAGCCATGACAGACCAAAATAGCAAGTTATAACATCCATGGTAGAATAAAACAAACATACATTTTTTTCTAATTTTATAATTTCTATGGCAAGTAAGAAACAATATTCACAACCACACTTAAGACTTTTTTCCCCTAGTGAACTATGAATTTTTGTAGGTCATAGACTAAGACTTAAATAATGTCTTTATTTCTGATTTCTGATGTAATTGTGAAGATACACTCCATAGATGTTGAATGAAATGATATCCCACGTTTCTTCTCAAAAGACTGTAGGTTCATGTATAGTCTCACATCATCTCTATGAATAAGGAATAAATATAGCTAAACCTACTTAATAGTTCACTAAGAATTGTGTACTATGCCAATTGGAATTACCAGGCTGTGAGAAATTTATTACTAAGGCCAAAGCAAGAATTGTAGTATTTTTCAGATGTGGATATTTGTTTATTGGGCTTTTGGATAAATCTAAAATCCTGATTTTTAGAGGGAATATTTTACATTGCATAAAACTTTCTATTAAAACATTTATTCCCACAGTTTGAAACTCCATCTAATGTTATGATTCAGACAGATAAACTATTGAAGATGGTTATTAATGAAAGCACAAGAGGAAAAAAGTAGACTTGAAATCCCTATGTCCAATTGCCAATTCCATATGCTATATAATTGGCCATGGTAGGAAGCTGTTCTACAATAGAAAATCCTAAACAAAATCTATTGGTTGCCTCTCAGAAGATAATCAACAGGCCTACTTGACACTCTCTTCTGCATAATTGAAGGATTTTCCCAGATAATTCAGATCCAGCTTCCCTGCAATATAACAATTTTTATACTAAGTACCTCTATCTAGTGTTAGTTTTAGCCTGAGGTGTAATATTAATAGAGCAGAAAAGATGCTGCTCTTAAAAATTCAGCTCAAGTAGCCATTATACCCATTATCAATATATTTTTAATCTATCATCTTGAACTATGTGAAATTACCATTTTCATAACTAATAATTTCTTATGGCTTAAGTTAATAAAAGATGTGGATGGACTTTGTAGTTAGGAAGTACCTTTTTATTTATGGTTAATCATAAATCACATATGCTTATTTTTAAGTTTACATACTTTATATATCATTTGATAATTATTCTCAAAAAGATTCAGTACTAAACTTTATATTTCAAGTTAAAAAGTAGCCTTTTATGTCAAAATGAGTCTCACTATTTTGTGTAACTCTAATGTACTAGTAAAAACATTTGTTTTTTTCCAAATAGCCATTGATGGTAAGACAATGAATCACTAATGGAAGGACCACAGCATACTCTTGTCCTGGCTTAACTGTCTGTGTTCTGTTTCTCAGAACGTCTCTTCATGGTTCCCTTAAGCTACCTGAAGCCTGGGATGGGTGTAGTGACACCATGGCAGATACACTCAGTACACTCAACTTGACTTCAATCAGAATATTTATGCTTTTAGGATAATATTGATATTAGAATAAAATTTTCTGTGGCAGAAATGTTCTGTGGCTTAAAATGATAATATAATTGATGTTTTGGGTGATTAGTTGATATGAGTTATCTAAAGCTACTACTTGCATCTTTTCTAAAACTATCGTCTTATAATGTCAATTCTTAAAAAAAAGATGAAATTGGAGAATTAGAGTATTAGAGCTTTGAAAAGGATGAATTTTATAATCATGATGCCATTTTTATCATTTTGTCATCTTCTCTGTAACTGTTAGGATAAGTAACTCCAATCTCTTGTAGGATTTAAAAATTATTCTGTTGTTTTGATCAATTTATCCTATTAAAAGAGACATGAAATTCTCATTCACACCTCTCTGGTAGATCATTAGTGAGAGCAATCATCAAAGCAGCATTGTCCCATAACAAAGTAATGTGAGATATGTATTAGATGTTATAATATTCATATTGAAAGACAGAGTTATAATTCATTTTCCTAATCTGTTTTATTTAACTCAATGTATCTAAAACATTATTATTTCAACAGACAATTCACAATAACTGATTTAGATCTGTTTCAATAAAACTATATTAAAGGCTCTGAAATTTGATTTTTCATCTAATTTTTATGTGTCATAAAATATTATTTTTCTTTTGATTTTCTTCAATTATTTAAAAATTAAAATACATACTTGGATCATACATCATGGAAAAGTAGGTGGCAGGCTAATTTTGTTTCAGAACCTTGTTTGTGGATGTCTGAGCCTGCATATTAGTGGGTATATAATTTATAGTAGCTTAAAAAATCTATTGTGACTTAATTTAATACCAACAAATGAAAATTATATTACAGTGAATTGCTTATGATCTTCTATACATACAATGATGTAAATGTATTATTTTATGTTCTTTTTATTTTCTTTTGCCTTAACTGAAAGGTAAAAGAGAAGATGAATAAGCTGTGGAAAAGCTGAAAATCTTCATGAATTATCATTTGACTTATGACAGAAAAACTAAATAAACATTTTGGCATTATTCTGGCAAGTTGCAAATTGTCCGCCCTTATAATTTTTTACTTTTCCATTTCTGTTTTGGAATCAGCTATATGATCCTGAGATCTGGCATCTTCTTGAAGAATAAACTTGTGGCAGTTTTGATCCTAAGAAATATATACTCTCTATAGGTCTATTTTTCATAGTCATTTATTTTGGAAAATAACAAGTATATACATTGCTTTTAAGTATATTTAATATCAAATGAACTGATTCTAGAAAATCTTATAACCTTTGTTCATAGTTATTTAATTTTTATAGGTCAATAATGACAATATTCTTCAGGTATGGAAAATATGCAAACTATTTCTAGTTGATGATGTCAATATTCTAACATACAGAAAAATTAAAGGCTCTGCCACCTTTTTTGTGAATCCCAAACAGAAAAAAATTTATCCATATAGAAATTCTGAAACTATGTTAATAAGCCTCTTTGCATTTACTTATTTAAGTATCTCTATCAATTCTCAGTGCAAACAAATCAAAGAAGTTAAACTTTAAATAATAATTTAATTTTAATTTTAAAACTTTAGAGTCAGATTTCTTTTTAAAGACTAAAATGCTTTACAAAAGTCATTAAAACATCATTTTTCTTTTTACCAACTATTTCTAGGGTTTATCAAAGTCTAATAAAACCCCATAGATTAATTAGTCATGACCCGAAGTCATAATTTAAAATATTAGAATATTATGTTAATGTATTATTACATCAAAAACACATTTAACTGAAGTCTAAATGAAATGGATTATGTTCTATTATTAGATCTTTGGAATAATATCTTCAAAGTCAATGCACAATGTGCCATTTTAAAATACCTTAAATGTCATTTTATCTTCTTTCTGGGAAATTGAATGTATGATTCATTTCTGTCTATCTGTGCTATACTACAATTCACCTTTGTTTCCTACTTGTATTAGAAAGAAATATTCAATCATTTTTTTCTTTATTTTCATTATCCTCTTTTTATTGGATTTACATTTAATCTTGAATTTTCCCAGTATATGGGGTGCTTGCACTAAAACACTTTTTTTTTTAAGTAAAAGTTTTATTTTTCAGAAACCTTTTCCACACACTCACACTGGTTGATTTGCTTATGATCTTCTATACATACAATTATGTAAATGTATTATTTTATGTTCTTTTTATTTTCTTTTGCCTTAAAGGTAAAAAAGAAGATGAATAGCTCCCACCATTTGATTGCAAAATGAGTTGCTCTTTGTCTACAAAGATGGATTAGGAGACATATAACACAGATTTGAATTGTGGAACATTTTGCAGCTGCAAAGAGACATGCTTAATACTGGCTTAGGAGTCTCAGCATTTTTATGATAGAGATCTTCTGTAAACTAATCTGCAAATCTCAAAATATCTGTGAGATGTTCTGCAAGCTAATGGAAGTGTTATTAGTTATGCTAAATACAAAATTCGTCCTGAGAGACAACTTAGTCTTAAGCCATTAAGCAGAAATGGTATTAATTTCTATATGAGACTTAGACAAGGATACAAATAGCACTGTCTGAAACTGATCATTTTGTCAAAACCAATGGGCATTATGACTTTATAAGTAAAGGAGACAGAGAAATATTATGAGTAGTACAACTGGGCTAAAAAGACTCTTTAAGGTTTGACTTCTTCTTTGCTTTCTCACTGTTATCAAATTACTTTAAGACAACACTGCAGCTGTAATGGAACCAAGTATTGGCTTATTTTAAAGCAAGAAAGAAATTTAACTGTCAGTAGGATGAAGAAGTCCATGGAAGGCCAATGTTTCTGTGGAGAACCGGCTGTACCCCTCTCTGAGTTACACTGTGATATACAGTGCAGCAGTTTTCAGGCTGTGCCTCATCCTGAGTTACTCACTTCACAAAGCGGTAGCCATAAGTTATTCCATTTTGAGTTTAAATGCTCAGGAAGAATGACTACACTTTGTGCAAGTAAACAACCACCATCTGCCTATACAGCCATAAGACACAAGCTGATGAATAGTAATAAAAATGACCACCTGTGTACTTATCAAATTAATTAAAAGCACATGGACACATGGGTTTATCAAATTCACAACAGACCCTTGAGCTTATTAAACATAGGAGACCATGGAATGAAGCAACCCCTCACTTGAGGTCCATAAGAGAGAACACACCCCAAGACTGGAAACTGGCACACTGACCTTATCACCTGGTCATTTGTCATGAACTTGGCCCAGGAAAATCACTAGAGAATCTTAGAGCTCTGTCCTCTGTTCTTAGCAGAGTGTAGTTTCTCCTGCCCATAACAATGCATGGCCTAGTCCAAGCCGACATCTGAAGCTGACAGTGTAAAAGTGCTATCAACAGTCTGAACCTTAAACTAGAATAAGTTCCTGCACTTTGATAACTCTGTGCACTGAACAAGATTTTTTGGTTGGTTGGTTTGGTAATCTTATCTCAACACCTACAGTGACTTTCTGCATTCATATCTGTTTTCTGCCTTTGCTCTTAGTTCAATCTCCTGAACCCCTGTGACTGCCTTAACATTTTCTTAGCTTTTCTGTAATATATGTGTGTAAAGTGTGACATGTGACTTTAGTGTTCTAGATATGTGAATTTAAAATTGAAATAAAAGAAACTGATTGTCCTGCTGATAACTACCAGGTGACCCACAAGTAGTTGGTGAACTGCCACTGAAGAAAGTGGTATGGTCAGTGAATTTGTTAGTTAATATATTCTGACTTTGTGGAAAGACACAAACGAGTTTGATCTATGTTAATGCTACAGCTCACTAATGACAGTTCTCAATAATAAAACTGAGAGAGAATGGTATATTACAACCATCTTATGTTAAGGCTATCTGAAAACCAAAGAAGCAAATAGGACCAAAGGAGCACAATTCCCAAACTGCAGAAAAGAGAAACTCTCAGAGCAAATGAAAGGCCAGAAAATGTCCCCGAAGGAATTTTCAAATCTTGGGAGCAGGATAGACAGATAACCTGGATTGAGGAGAAACCAGATGAAGCTTTAGTGACTATAAGGGTCTGTAGTGACATAATTGGAAATTCAAGCAACCTCACACACACACACTGCTGTCTTAAAGTTATCTGAATTCTAAAGATGTGAGGGCTAGGAAGCTAAAGGGATGAATTGAAAATTTCTGAAAAGTAAAAGATATTCCCTCTGTTCATTAGGGTTGAGGAGGTAAGTTTTCACTTGATGTTTATTGGAAGACATGGAGGGCTATAGTCTAGGAACAGGCAAACCAGAAATAGTTGAGTTGCATCAAAACTAGAGGCCAGATTTAACAAAATTCAATCTGTTTTTACTAAAGGATGTAGCACATACTTTTTACACCCATCAGAGGAAAGAATAAACCTTTCCTGGTAGGAGTTAAGTCATATTTAGCCACTAAAACATTTAACACAAGCATCCATCATTTACATTCAACATTTGAGACATTTAAGACAAAAGGATTATTGAATTGATAATCAAGGATGTAAAATAGACAATAAAATCATACCACTATGTGATCCAAATGTTGGTATCCACACCAATTTACTTAAAATTGTCATAAATGTATGAAAAAATCTAAAAGAAATGGTAAAGAAAAATATATGAAAAAAGGGATGAATGAAACAGAATGAGACTATATAAAAATAATTGTACATTCTTAGAAAATAAATATCTGCAATTAGGACTTTTGGGTTGGCTTTGTCAGTAGGACTGATTAACCAGAAAACAGATTAATAGAAAATATTCATAGTGTAGTATGGTGAGAGGAAATAATGTAAAAAAATAGATGATAAGAAACCAGTAGAATTTAAATATCCAAAATACTATTTTGAAGAAGGAAGGCAAAAGAATAAAGAAGATGAAACATGACAAAGTTTTAAAACTGCTGAAATACATCATCAACATATAGTTGAAGTTCAGGAAAACCCAAGCAAAATAAACAAAGAAAATAATCTGTGAACAACAGATTCAAACCACAAAAAAATTCAAAGCAAAGAGAAAAATATTAAAACAGCTAAAAAAGAAAAACAGAAAACATATTGTTTTAATTTCATCTGATACTTAAAGAAATTATGAAAACTAGAAGAAATGGAAATATAATATTTAAGGTGCTGTCAATTTAGAATTTTTAAAATTTTTATCTTCCAAGTTGCTTAGGGTCTTGCTAAATTGTTGCTAAATTGCTGAGGCTGCCCTCAAACTTGTAATACTCCTGCCTCAGCCTCTCTAGTACCTGAGATTACAGTTATGCATCACCATGCCTGGCTATAGAATTTGATATACCCTAAAAGATAATCTTTCTAAAATGATTTTGAAATAAAGATGGTTTCAATAAATGAAAGTGGAGTGTCAACACTGCAAGTATATGTACATTAAAATAAAATAAGATGAGGAAAAAGAAATAAAACATAAGGTGGGTTTTTTTAATTTTTTTTTTTTTTAGTTGTAGATGGACACAATGTCTTTATTTTTTTTATTGCTTTGTATGTGGTGCTGAGGTTCGAACCCAGGGCCTCACACATGCGAGGCAAGCGCTCTACCGCTGAGCTACAATCCCAGCCCACAAGGTGGGTTTTTTTATGCTGAAATAAATATTACCAGATAAAAAACTTAAAAAGTAAGAAAAAAAAATGAAGGAAACCAGAAAGTGGCATTGTATGGGTAAATATAAATGACATAGTGATCACTACATGTAATTATTTTATTAATCCAAAGGAAAGCATGTTAAAAGAAAAAAATGTAAATATGTGATCAAGTACTTAACAGTTGGATAGATTATGAAAAGTCTTAATTATTCTAAAAGAAGTAAGAAAAGGCAATTATTCTCAAATGAACATAAAACATTTGAGTCAAGTAGAGTACAAGCTAGTAGAATATTCAAAATGAGTACTTATTAGTTATAGGAAATATTTTGAACATTCACCTGTGCTTTGAAGCATTATTGGTGACTACAAAACTTCAGAAATGCTCTGTTACAAAAGGAACACTTAAGTAATTTGTACTGTAATCTGCCTTAGATAGTAATTTTAAAAGTTTTGAGAAAAGGACATTTAGATATAGATCAACCAGATGGAATTGTGAAACCAGAAACAGACTCAAGCACATAGATACTGAATTTATTACTGTGGAACTAGAGATAGGTAAGGAAAGGAAAGAATATTTATATTGCATTATACTGGGGTATTCAGTTCTTTTGGATTTTCCATGTACACAATCATATTTTCTGCAAATAAAGACAGTATTTTTTCCATTGAAATCCTTATACTTTTTATGGCTTTTTCTTACATTATTACATTGGCTGGGACATCCAATACAAAATGGTACTGGCATCTTTGTTTCATTTTTGAGTTTAGATGGAAAGTTTTCAATATTTTATTCTTCATTGCAATGTTTGCTGGAAGATCTTTATACACTTTGAAAAAAATGCTTTCTATTGTTGGTTTGTTAAGAGTATTTATCAAGAATAAATGTTGATTTTAACAGAATAAAATAAGTACTTATTAACAATTATATTGTCAATTAATATTTCAGGTAAAAGTCAAAATTATTCTAGATATAAAAGGAAAATCTATATATGTTATTTTATGATACACTTTTTAAAGAAGAAGATCAAAAAGGCTGAAATGATGTAATAAAAGATACACCATGCAAACACTAATAAAAAGAAAGCTATACTAATAAAAGGCAAAATATACTCAAACCTGAGAAACAATGCTGAGATAAGGAGAGAATTTCAAAATGTTAAGCTGAGAAATTCAATAGTAAAATTATTATAATTCTAAATCTGCGCATACTCATATGTATAAAGAATACATTTGTTAATATAAATTCAAAATACATTAAATTAAATTTGATAGAGTTCAAAGAAGAAAGAAACAATTCTTCATTGTGAGATGACACACATTTTAATTGAGGATAAAATAAGCAAATAAAATTCACTTTTTATGACTTTTTCTTACATTAGTGTAGAGTATATTTGAGCAATTCAGTCAATATACCTGACATAATTTACCTAAATAAAAAAATGTCCAAAAATTCAGAATTTATTTTTTCAAGTGCGCCCAGAACATATACCAAAATTTATGATTTTCTGGGAAGTGAAGAAAACTTGAACAAGTCTTAAGTAATTGAAAGTATGTTCAATTATTTAAAGGAACATTATATTACAACCTTGATATTAAATGAGAAACCAATATAAGGTCAATAAGAAAATATCCAATTGCATGACAACTGAATCATATGGTAGTAAATAATCCATGTATCACCAACAGAAATACAATTATATTATGACAATCATAAGAATTAATGATCCCCACACTATGAACAAATTAATGACATATCAATATTTGTGAGCTGTTGCTAAAATTTGCTGAAAAAAAAAGAAAGGGAGTAGGAGGGACAGAAAATTCATATCTGTTATTGCATGTGTTAGAAAATTCAATGAGTAATGCATCTATCTAAAATAATAAAATAAATCAAACCTGAAGAAAGGAGAAAATAATAAAACAGAACATTATTAGTGGAAAAAATATGTGATTGAGAAAAAAACAGTAAAGCTAAAAATTGTTTCTTTAAAAAATCCATAAGCCTATCTCTATTCATAAACATAACAGAATTAAGGGGATAGCATTCCTTACAAGCATGGATATATTAAAAACATAAAACGTTCTGAAAACTTCACAGTTATACATTTTATAATTTGTATAAAATGAATGAATTATTCAAACAGTACAATTTCCCAAATCACCACAAGAGAGATAAATCAAAATTGTCCTTTGGTAAGAATAGTTACTCTTGAGTAAAAAAGCAAACTTTCCAAATGGAAAATAAATATAATATTGACAATATTAGGCAAACTCTATGTAGATAACAGAAAAAATGAAAGATACCCTAATTATTTTATGAATCCCATTTCCCATAACATACCATATTAGAACTTTTACAAAAAGCTGCAAATTAATAACTATGATGAATATATGTGGAACCAAAATAAACACAGTGATATATGAACATGATGATATATCATGACCAAGTGAGCTTTATTCCAAGAATGTAAGGTTGATTTTACATTTGGAAACCATAAAGGGTACTTATCACATTAACTAGAAAAATAAGAATATGACCATATGATTTACATCCTTTATGGCAGGATTTTTCAACTGTGGTACAATTGATAGGTTGTATCACATAATCTTGTTTAGGAATATTTAGATGTTTTTCTGGCCTCTGCTCAATATATGACTGTATTATCCACCTTTCTAATGACAAACAAAAATGTCTCCAGATCTTGCCATTAGACTCAAAATCACATATGATTGAGAACCACTGGTTTATAGTAATCATGACATTGTTGATATAATACAAAAACACAGTAGTTTGTTTGTTTTTTGTTCCCTTGCTCCTCCAAAAAAAACGTTGGAATGTTATGACTGATGGGGTATCTTTTGTTATTCATAACACATCCCTTTCACCATACTTGAGGTCATACTTTTGAGAAAACTACTGGTGGGTTCCTAGATAGGTTCAAGATAGGAGCTGGTAGCCAAAGAATTCAAACATGCCATGTGAGGACTGAAACATTTAGCACCAATGCTATTGAAATCTAGGGAGACAGAGGGGCTGGGAGATGAGTTCAGTCACCAATGGTCATTGATTTAATAAAGCATGTCTTCATAATGAGACCTCCACAAAAATCTCTATGCAATAGTCTTTCTGAGCTTCTGGGTTGGTGAACATGTGAAATACTGGGAGAGTGGCACACCCAGAGCAGCCAGAGCAGGCATGGAAATTCCCTGCTTCCCTGTTTTCATACATTTTTCCTGCATATCTGTGCCATTTGGATATTTCAGAGATATACCTTTTTGTAGTAAACTGGTCATAATAAGTAAAGCATCTTTCTGAGTTTATTGAGTCAATCCAAAGAATTATGAAGCATAATAGGGTATTTTGAGGAACCCTGTATTTGTAGGGTTTCCTGTATTTGTAAATATTTCCTGTATTTGATCAGGAAGCCATGTGGATAGCCTGGGAACCAGCAATTGCAGCTGGTGTTTCTGGAGTAGAGATAGTTTTGTGGGATTGTTACAATCACAAGATGTTTATGGATCAGATCTGTTGTTCCTGGAATCCAAGGTTCTCAGAGCACAGGAAAGAGATGCAAAATGGAGGCAAAGATGCCAAGCTTTCAATTCTGCTTTTAGTTACCAATTTGACACTTGCAGGCAAAAGTGAAGAGTCTAAGTCCTTGTTACATAACTGAGTCAATGTGGGATCTGGGATAACTCAGGATAGTTCGAATCAGAAATGAATTGTTGTACACCAATTTGGTGCTGAGGAATTTTTATTATATTGTGTTTCCATCACTTATGGTTACAGAATACTTTTATAGCATTGCAGGATCTTTTAATTATACAAATAAGTTCAGGATAAGAAGATGTTGAATGGGAGTTTTACTATTGCAATAAAATTGGCAACTAGAGTCCAAAGCCAAGAAAGAAATCCAGATAAATAACTATTTATTTTTTTACCTCAAATAAATATTTATTTCAAATAAATAACTCAGAGAAAACAAGATGCCTGAAAGAAGGATTTCCATCTTCCTCAGCAACTGGATGCTTAAGCATTGTTTCGTCTCTGCTTTCACCCTAGTATGATTTTTGAATAGTAGTGAGCACAGTGAGGAGGGGATGAAAAACTTCATGTTCATGCACCATCCCATTCACACTGCTTAATAAGCTCATTCTATATGCTTGCAATGTTGACATTAAACTTAATAAAAGAACTGAATAAGCTTCTCTTAATAATAGATGTGAATCACCACTCAAGTTTTTCACAAGGAAATCTATGTTTAGTGACTTCAGATTAAGGGGGAATATTGGCAGGTACCACTTGAGGATTTATTCACTCTGGGATATTGTGAGAGAATGTTAATTTTGGTAATGCCTGTTTTCTTAATTTTCTTGTTTCTTAAAGAAACAACAAGTCAGTTGTACATTCAGTTTCTTTGAATTAATGGTGTGTTTTGGTCAGCTTTTTTTACTGCTTCACTAAAAGACCAGGCAAGAACAATTTTAGTGGAAGTCTCAATCCATTAAAGCTGGCTCCTTTCCTTGGGGCTTGAGGTAAGGCAGAACATCATGGTAGAAGAGTGTGGTAGAGCGAAGTGGCTCACACGATGATGAGGCAGCAGAGAAAGACTCCATCTGCAAGATAAAAAATGTATATCCCAAAGGCATGCCCCCAATTACCCACCTCCTCCTGCCATACTCTACCCACCTTTAGATACCACTCCATTAATCACATAGAGAATTAATTCGCTGATTGGGTTAAGGCTCTCATAACCCAATCATTTGTCTTCTAAACCTTGTTGCATTGTCTCACACATGAGCTTTTGGGGAACACCTCATATCCAAAGTGTAACAGAGTGTATCATTTGAGGTTTTACTCTCAATATTTATTGAAAATACTATATACTCCAATGAAAGTGGAGGAGTGGGATTGTATAAAGTTTTGTCATTTGAGGTGGTAATTATTTACTTTTTATTTGATTTGGTTCAAAGTTGTGTCTTTGATATTTTAGCTATGAGAGATTCCACCCGTTTCTTATATATTGGTAACACTTTTCCTTCACTATCTTTTCTGATCTGGGCATTTTTTCTCCACATTTTCATAGTTTGTAGACAATTTTAATGGGAATTTTGGAAGCAAGATTTAGGACCTTACCATAAGTCCATGAGTCTAATCCTGTACTTTTGATTTATATTTTAGCAATCTTCATTTATCTTTGTGGAAACAGTATATGAAAAATTGAAAATACTCAAAATCATAGTGGTTTGTTAGGCACAAAGACATATTACATTCTAGCTGGACCTGAGAAAAATGCCTTTCTAAGCTGATAATTATTTATGGTATAACTTGCTTCCCTAAACTACAAAAAAGTATAAATTGCAGTTATTTTATTTATGTGGCATAGACTTTAAGGTAAAATGGAAAGCTCCATCTGTACAAAAGAAAGAAATCATCTGAAACTATAACTAAAGTTAAAATGAAGAAAATTATTTCCAAGAACTTGGGGGAGATTTCCTGAAGTGTAGCTAAACTCATATTTATTTTTTGGAAAACAAAAGTAAGTTCATTTTTTCAGTTCATTAAGATGTTTGATTTCTATTAATCATGCCTTTCAATCATCATGATACTTCCAGACATTCTCAGAACATGTTGGTTTCCTTCCAGTTAATCAATTTCCATTCCTGATCATATCTATAACATTCTCTTCAAAAGCTTTCAGAAAGAGAGATAGTTGTAAAGGACAAAATAGAGTATTGGAAAAGATCAAACCTCAAGGCTATCTTCACAAAGGATAAAAACCAGAATAGCATTGTCATCAAGAATCCTATTTGTAGATCCCTCCTATCATTTTTCTTCTCTCAAATGTAAATCATTTTGCATTTGAACCAAAAAAAATATTGATCCAGTCAAATTATGCCTCAAAATTGTTTTGAATTTTTTATTTTTTTTCTTCACTATTTGGGATTGAACCCAGGGCACCTGACCACTGAGCCTCATCCCAGCTCTTTTGATTTTTTTTTATTTTGAGACAGGGTCTCGCTAAGTTGCTGAAGCTGCCCTTGAACTTGCAATCCTTTTGCCTCAGCCTCCCAAGTAACTGGTATTAGAGGAGTGCACCATGATGCCAGACTTTTTGATCAGTTTTTGATAATCATGCAAATTGTATATGGTATTTATATGATCAAGAAATTTGATAGACATTTTCTTACATTTATCCAATTTTTCCTTATTAAAATGCAACATTGCACTCAGAATTGGGAAATAATTGCCCTAGTAATAGACTTTAAAAACAGAATAATTCCAAAATACCATATTTATGTAAGATTTGCCTTTTATGGGCATTTTATTTCCTTGTTTACTGTATTAGTTATATGCTTCCAGAATGA
>CM053400.1:129866981-129944391 GCA_028644305.1 Xerus rutilus
CTATAAATAGGAGAAAAATTCTGGTGGAAGATGGAGAAAAAAATTGGGATTAAACAGGATTAAATAGGGCATATTTTTCAAAAGTTAGAAATAATGGTGTGGTTGCAAGCAGAAAGGAAGAACTCCAGGTCCGGGAGAAAAGTACAGTTTTGTGATGCAGATGAAAATTGCTAGAGCAATGTCCTTGAGTCTAAAAGAGGTGATGGACTCCACTGCATTCTGCATTGGGGAGATTGCTGTCTTAGTCGAGTGTGTGTAATTCATTCATTCTTATGTGACAAAGACAATGTGCAGGGGAGCATCTTCTGGTTACTGAGTGCAGTGATGGGGAGTGTTGAAAATTCTCTACCATTGTATCAAATTTTTCAACAAAATGGAACATACTCATCATTGAGAGAAAAGGTCAGGGAGAGTGGATAGACAGTTTCAGGAAAGAAAACATAAAATAGTCATGGGGAGGGATGGAAGACAGAATAGACTATAGAAACATGCTTTAACATGTGGACTGCAATTTTAAAATGAGACTTGAGCCTGTTTGCTTCTTTTTCTAGGAACGTTTGGCTGTACAGGTGCAGACAATGAGTTATCAGATATAAGTTCTAAATAGGATTTTATCAAAAAGAGTGAATCGTGAACAAAAGGCTGCAAGGAATGTGATTGTGAGGGGATATATAATGATTATAAGGATAGGCCATAGAATTTACATATTGAGTGAGTGAGGACTTGAGGAGGGAAATGAAACATAGATAACTGAAATGTTAATGCATCAAAGTTCCTGGTATAATCAAAAGATTTTGGACTGAAGAATACAAGACTGAGTTACCTAGAAAATAGGACTGATATCAGGAGAGTGATGTTTGTAAGAACCATGGGCAGTGAAGGTCGATGCAATTTGGATGCCAAGATCTTTACTGGAGATGAGAAAGAGCAGGCAATGTGCAGAATGTTATGTAGATTTGAGACCAGGAAATAAGGGATAACATCGGAGCTGAATCTTGTTCCTATTACTGCGTAACAAATGTTTCTTTAAGTTCTCCTAAACAAAGATGAACCTTTGAGATAGGTAAGCCATGCATATCTGGCTTTCTTCATGCCTGCATTAGTTTCCTGAGATTACCACAAAGTCAGTGCCTTAAGACAAAAGAAATTGTTTTCTCTTATAGTTCTGGAGAGTAGGAGCACTCTCCATACCTTCAACCCCTCCCTTCCATCTTTCCCCATTCTATGCTAATGGACTGTACTCTTGACAGAGAGCACCCCTTTGTTTGTAACTTTGGACCTGATTGGTCCAGGAGTATATATAAGTTTCTGCACTTTCTGGAATAAACAATGTTTCTGCGTCTCACTCTGGCAGAGCAGTTCTTTACCTACAACCCAGGGTCTGGGGAGAGTGGCCCCGTGAACTGTCACCATCCTGGGAGACTCCATTTCGTCTTCTTCCCTGGAGACTCTCCTTTTCTTCATTTGTCAGGACCCCAACTTGTCGAGCAGACCCATGCAGCACGACCCTTAAAGCAATACTGGAGGTCAGAAGTCCAAAATCAAACTGCCAGCAGTGCCAGACTTGCTTTGTAGACTTTGGGTGCAGGGAGATATCAGTTCCAATTTTCTAGGTAACTCAGTCTCTTCTAGTATCTGGTGATAGCCATCCTTGACTGTGGCTGCATTATCCCAATCTGTCTCTGTGTTCACAATTCTTTCTCCTCTTCTATCTATGTACTCTTCTGACTCTTATGAGGACACTTGCCATTGCACTTAGGGCCACCCAGATAATCCAAATGGTGGTATCTCAAGATCTTTAACCCAATCACATCTGCAAAACACCTCTTCCAAATAAGGTATTATTCTAAGAATTAGAATATGGACATGTCTCTCCCTCCCCTTTTTTGGTGGAGGAAGGGCACCATTCAAAGAATTACTATACCCAATATATTTTAGACTTCCAGTCTTCCTTAAACTGTCAAAAACGTTTCTAAGATTTCCTAGGGGTACCTGATAAGTATTCATGTGTTGGTGCACTCTGTCTTAACATTTTCTTGATTCTGGTCTTTTCCGGACACTTTTAGTGAGCTCTTCTAAGTCTTCTGCTAATGCCTCTGTTGTCTATGAAACTTTTTGAATCCTCTTTATCAAGGAGCCCCCACAAGAATTGTGCTGTCCCTGCCATGGAGCTGTTTGAGGAAAACCTACTAGCTTTAACTTTAGTGTCAGTTCTGCCTTCTCAGGTACTACAACACTCCCAACCACTGCTACTGCCTTTGGGCTCTGTCACTGTTCATGAATTGCCAGGATACTCTGACATTCCAGAGAAGCAAGGCTGCATCTGTGTGGCCCTCTAAGTATTTGTGCCAAGCTTTTATAATGATCAATCAATGGCCAATTTTTTTTCAACCTAGTTTACCACCTCATCAATGGATTTGTTGAAACAAATCTTTGATATACTTTTATCCATAAATGTATCATATCCTTAATAACTAAAATTTAATAATAATCCCTTAATACCAAATATTCTATCCATATCAAAATATGTTGATTTTCTCTTAAATATTTCTAGTTAATTGAATCTCAGTTCAAACAAAGACCACCCATTGTAACTAGCTGATTATCTTTTAACTCTTTCATTTGTTCCTGTTCTCTCTCCCTCTCTGTTTCCTTCCCCTTGACATAACATATCACAGGTAGTGTTGTATATTTCCAACAGGAGGTACAGGAATCAATACTATGTAGTAGCCTTCATTGTAATGATTCTAGTAAGTAGGTTCAGTTGTTAGTCTGATCCAACTGCTATAAAACCCTCACTTAAAGGTTTTAGCAGCTCTTGGTGATCACGATCCAGATTTGGAATTATTCAACATGTTATTAGTGGTTACAAACTGATGATTTTCTTATTCTATCCTTTGTTCTTTGTTTTTTTTTCCAAAATACTTTTTTTTCTTTTCTTTTTGTCTTTGAAAGGACTTTATTATTATTACCACCTGGTTCTCAGACAAGACTGAATTTTGAGGCTCACCTTCCATAAATCCCAATGTAGAGTCACCCAGATTTCCAAAGGATTCTGCTTCTAATGGACATATGAGTTTGAGGTAAAATAAATTAATATCAATCTTACTGCTTTCCTGACTGTGCTTGGTTGGATGTAGCAAGGCTAATGTTGATAATTGATAGTTTATTTTGCCACATAATTCTAATGTGTTATTTTAGTCAGCTTTTTTTTTTTTTTTTTTTTTTTTTTTGCTGCTGTGACCAAAAGACCTGACAAGAACAATTAGAGGAGAAAAAGTTCATTTTGGTGTTCATGGTTTCAGAGGTCTCCATTCATATACAGCCAACTCTATTGCTCTGGGCGTAAGGTGAGGCTGAATATCATGGTGGAAGAGTGGGGAGGAGGAAAGTAGCTCAGGACATAGCACCAACAAGCAGAAAAAGAACAAGCACAGCTCACAAAATATATGCCCAAAAGGCATGTCCCCAGTGTCCTACCTCCTGAAGCCATAACCTACCTTCCCACAGTTAACACCCAGTTAATCTCTAATAGGGGATTAATGTGCTGATTAAGCTAAAACTCTCATGACCCAACCATTTCACCTCTAAAATTTCTTGCATTTTCTCACACGTGAGCTTTTGGGAGATACCTTATGTGTAAACCATAATGTGTCATTTCTGCATCTGTGGTTATTACCTACTCTTAGATTCTCCAATGGCTAAATGAATAACAAAGAGGCCTCTCTCTGGAGTAGGTATAGTAGAGGAGAAGACACCCAATGGAATGGGAGCCTCTACATAAGTGTCAGCCAGTGGGGGAGTGGGAACGTCACCCTGGCTTGATTACCACCCTACAAGCGTGGGCCCACAGAAGGGCAATGTGGTATGGGCTGTGCTATGCTATCACAAGAGGCAGAAGTTTGGTGCCTTGAAGACCATGTTTTGGTTGCCTCATAGAGTTGCCAATGAGTAAACACTAACTTCCAGTTCCCAGTTATTAGAGAATCTGCAGGGCCTAGGAAAGCATGGAGGTTGTAGAAATGTCTCAGTGGAGCAACAAATACCACAAAATGCAGAAAATGGTAAAGAAGACAACTGCCACCACAATAAAAACCCACAATAAAAATACTGAGGTGTAATGAAGTGTCACCAACATTCTAATAGCAGAAAATTCTAGCATGCCAATGAAGACTAGCAAGATCCAAAGGAAATAGAGAAGATTAACCAGACAAGAAAGAGAAAATTAAAGCAACTGCTTGTGAGTAAAATTGCATGTGGAAATATCACTAAATTGGGGAGGGGTGAGGGCTGGTATCGGTATCAGTATCAGAGGCCTAGACCCTAGATAACTGTGTGATGCTAACCAGATCACCTTGCTACTTGGGCAACTGAGCTCCCTTTTCTGAAAAATGAGAATTGGACTGAGTGTCTCTTCTCTCTGTGTTGTACTGGCTATAGAATTTGATTAAAAAGGAATTTGGAATGTCCTCTGAGGGGTGGCATAACACAGTTCAACAGGGACATGAGAAGTTTATTGAACCTGGAAAGAAGAATGAAGTATGGCATACAAATCATCTTCAAGAATACAAAGGTCAGCAAATATTTTTTTAAAAAATATGATTATGTCAAAATGAATTCCACTTTTATGTATAATGACAATATACTAAACAAAAAACAAATTAATAGAAAGAAGACCAATGGAACAGAGGAAGCGCATCAGGGAGAGGGAAGAGAAGAGGGAAAGTGGTAGTACTGGGGATTGAAATGGAGTAAATTGTTACATGCATTTATGCATGTATCAAAATTAACCCCCAACTATGTAAAATTGTAATGCATAAAAACATTAAAAAAAGCTATAATACACTTACAAAGAGAAATTTTCTCTCATCCAGTGTTTAGTTACTCAAATGCTGGTCACACAGAGAGCATACATACAAGATTCTTTCTGCTCATCAAGTTTCAGTGTAGTCGTTGCCTTCATGATGCTCCAGAGGTAAAACAAAGTGGACTTGTGGTTTAGAATCATGAACTCTTACATTAAAGTACATTTTAATACAGTTCAGTCTATTGAATCTACTGTGTATATAACAATACATCCTGAAAATCATACCATAGTAGTCTCTATAGTTCCTCATCCCTTTTTTATGCCTGCATAGTACTCCCCTTCATTTAGATATACCATAATTTATTTATACACTCTCTTATTGATGAACCTTTGAGTTATTTCCAGTCATTAGCTATATATCATAAACTCTCATTAATAACTTTTGAAAGTTAGATTATTCATTCCTTTCAGGTGAATTCTCTCCCCAGAGGACATTTGTTGTTTCATATGAATATATTTTTGCATGAACTGAGTCTCCTATTACAATTACAATGCTTTCATAATTTCAATTTATATAATTTTAAAATATGAAATGAATCATTGAACAAAGAATTTTGTAAAGAAAATACTATGTCTAACAGTATTTGGAATATATCCAAAGTTGTTTCAGTTTGACAACAAACTATTTTGGATGATTAAGATTGAGAATTTCAACTGAAAATAAATCTACTCCTCTGAAAATGTGGTTTAATTTATATCTTTGTGGAGATCAAAATAGGAAAAAGTTGGTTTATATGTCATTTGCAATAAGAATAATATACAGTTGTAAAGTTAAGAAGTCACTATTCCATGTATCTTTACATTTTTTAAAACCATGTTTTATTTATACTTGCAATCACAAACACATATGTAGGAATTAGAAGAAAAAGGCTAAAATTATGGATAGTTGTTCATACCTATGAGATCATCACTGCCTGAATGTTAAAGAAACAATTTCAAATGATAAAAATAACTTAAAATCCTGTCCATAATGGGATTTTCCCTTTAGTATTAAAAAAATTTTTGTTTCTTTTAATAACTATTTACATCTAATATATTGTGAGTTTGTCCTAACTTCTCTTTCAAATTTTACTTTTTCTAAATAAGAAACTAAATTGCATTCGTTATAAAACCCTGAGATACTAATTTCATAAAAAAGTGAAAAATCTGATGAGCCTCCTTTTATAGGACATAAAATCCCTTCACTTGTTATCTCAGAATGCTACCAGTAGCTTTTAGTAGCCATTCTGAGATAACATTTAGAGAGCAAGAGTTTTATTTGAAGGTTTCCAAAATATATCCAGCAAATAATTTCTATGAGATTCTCCATGAACCAATTTCTATGGTCAGGGGAATTCAATGTGCTCATTTTCTTTGGCCTCGGAATCTCTCTAGATAATATGTTGTCAGAATCAGGGAGCAGCTGTTCCTAAAACAAAATTTCTCCTTTTTCTTACAAGGAGGTGGATGTTTGGAGGAAAACAATCAATAAGTGTCTCAAGAGGTTCTAATAATTGCCAGTTCATTTTTAGAAACTTCTAGTAAGTCAAATCAACTTTTAAAAAGTTTACTAAGCTTGTATCTTCATCGTTTAGAAGATTTCTTAGTTGATGAAACCTGTACAGAATGCTGCATTTTGTGTGTTGATTTATTTATGAGATAAATAGGAATGAAAAGACAGAGATAAACACTGCTTTACCATTTTGCAAGCTTCTGCCTTCCCTCCCTCCTTTTCCCCTCTTCCCCACTTCCCCTTGACTTTTCTTATTCTGTTTATCTTCATTTCTTATTGTTTCATTTCTCCTGCTCTTCCTCTCTTCTTTCATTACTTCTTTTTTAATCTGTCATGTTCTTTACTCAGTTCTCTCTTTCCTTGCCTTTTACTTAGCTGTGCTTTTTTTTCTCATCCTTTACTTTGCTCAAGTTCCTCAACCTCCATCACTAAAATTTTGTTTCTTAGTTGAATAGAAAAAAGGGTGTAGCCAGCATGACTTCATTTCTCAATGGATAGGTTTCTACTGGTATAAAGAAAAAGACTGATGGACAGCAGAGACCCCCAGGTTTTTTGGGTTTCATTCTATCAAGCACACAGTGATTCTTGTCACTCTCATGTCTTCAAATATCTTTAAGCATTTTCCCTTCTCAGAAGTGCAATGAAAACTTCTCTTAACAAGAGCACTAACTGAATTCAGTTGATCGCTTTAGTTTTAGTTAGTTTTTTTTTTTTTTGGTACCGGGGATTGAACTCAGAGGCACTCGACCACTGAGCCACATCCCCAGCCCTATTTTGTGTTTTATGTAGAGACAGGGTCTCACTGAGTTGCTTAGTGCCTCGCCGTTGCTGAGGCTGGTTTTGGACTCGCGATTCTCCTGTCTCAGCCTCCCTAAGCGCTGGGATTACAGGCTTGAGCCACTGCGCCTGGCTAGTTTTAGTTTGATATTAACAACTCGGTGGCACTTTGCACTTTTATCATGACAACTTGAAACACACTCTTTCTAATTTTCAGGACCCTGTGCCTCTTTCTAACCTAAATAAAATTTCCCTTAAATAAAACCACATACAGTAACTCACAGTGATATTCAATTGACATTTATGCACTTATATGTGTTGTCAGTTTTTCTTCCATATTTAGCATCTTTCCAAAGCTCCTGAAGGAAAAGGATCTATGCTATAAATGCTTGTATCTCCAACAGCTGGCATAGATTTTTACATAAAATTTTTGTAAGCAAGTTTCTAATAGACTTACTATTCTCTTTCCACCACTATAATGAATCATTATAGATGATTAATTAGAGGGCAAATGAAATATATGTAAGGAAATTAATACTTATAGTCTCAGGTTTATAGCAGCAAACAACAAAATAATTTATTTTTCATCAATTCTATGAAATGAGATCCAAAGTTTGATAATTATTTCACTAATTTGTATTCAGGACACATTTACCAAGCATCTATTCTGTAGCATCAGAGTCAAGTTCACAGGAGTTTGTTCATCAGGGGCTTGGAGCATAGTGAAGCAACTTGGGCTCATTTTCTTGACCTAAAACTTTTTTACTATGTCTTTTAGAAAGTTGCTTAATCTTTCTTTGCGTTGAATTTTGATGGATTTATTAGAGGTTTAAGTGTAATAGAGTACATGGAACAAGTATTCTACCTTGAAGAACTGCCTGAAGTTGATATCCTCACTGGTGAGTTGGTCAGATGTCTCTTACACCTTTCCACTGTGAAGGGCTGGCTATGATACAGGAGTGGGGAATTACGTAGCCATGATGCACAGGGAGTAGAAGAAACCCCCTAACTCACACCTTCTGTTACCTTAGGCAGATAAAAAGTAGAGAAACAATGTGCAAAAAAAAAAAAAAACTACTCTTCCTGATTTCCTAGGGTTATAGGAAAGAAGAAAAAATGAACACAAGGTGAGATACTGAGCCAGACTGGACGTAGGAATAAATTGAAGAACACAGTGAAAATGTATTTCATCAACTCATGTTTTAAACTTAAGGAAAAGTATATATTTATCCTACAAATTTTGTGTGTGTGTGTGGCTTTACTTACCATATATATATACATATATGTATATGTCAATAAATATGCACATTTATTTATTTATACAGAAGCAATGCTTACATGAACTTTTACCTTCCAAATCTACTGCACAGTTGCACGGATTGGACAAAACATTTTGGGCTACCCTTTAGAAAAGTACTCAGTACTGAGCATGCTTGAGAGCTCAGTTTTGGAGCTAGAGAAAAGTTAGAGCAGAGAATTTTTGTTGTTTTGCTATAGATAGTTTTGGGGAAACGTGGTAAGAACATGTAGATATGTTACCAAGTGAAAATGGAAAGGAATTAGCAAGAATAGACAATGGAGTGCTAATTGAGCTGAAACTTCTGATCCTAATCTTCTAACACCAGCAGCTGAACTTTACAAGCCACCACAACAAGGGCATGCAATATCCAGGTATTTCAACAACTTAATCATGGTCCCAAAGGAGCTGATGAACAATGACCATGTCTGAGAATCCTTTCTTCTGCATCTCCATGAAGATAAGAGTAATCCTATTATTCACTGGAGAGGAGAAGTACTAAATAGATTGTGCTGCTATAACAAAACACCTGAGACTGGGAAATTTATGGAAAAGACATTTATTTCTCACAGTTTTGGAGGCTGAAAATCCAGGATCAAGGCACTGGCAGTTTTTGTGTCTGCTTCCAGGATGGTACCTTGCTCTGTCCTCTAGTGAGGGAGAATGCACACATTCAAAAAGCAGATGGCAGAGAGGTAGAAGGTCTTAGCCAGTTCCCTCCAATCCTTTCAACGCCATGGTAACAACGCCATGCATGAGGGTGTTACCTCATGTCTTAATCACATTCCAAGGGCCTCGCCTTTTAATAGCATTGGTTTGTAGATTGTTTCAGCTTAAACTTTTGGAGGAACACAAACATTCCATACACATAACACTGAGCTACCTAAAGATTCCAACCATTTCAAACAAGAGGTAGAGATTAGAAAAGATGATATTTTAACTAAAAGGAGAGCTTGCTATAGTAGGAACTATCACTTTACTAAGTGACAAGACTCAAAATGGTTTTTTTTTTTGATAATGAAAGTAGTTTTATAATATAAAGCAACCATACTTCTTACAGACATGTGAGTATGAGTAATAATTTTGACCTGTAATTTTTCTGAATTTCCCAAAGAAAGCAGTTTAATTTCGGAAGGGTTCTTTCATGAGAGGGATGATGAAAAATAAAAGTAAAATAAAGAAGTCAAGTTAGTATGCATAGTCAAGCCTGTTATTACTCTGGGCTTTCTGAAGGGTTGTGTACAGTGTGTAGGGGAACTAACCATGAAAGGGATGGAAGATGGGAACATCTATCCATCTTTAACTCCCATTTTACCTTAAACAAGTGTGAAGTTACTCAGAGTTTCAGGTTTGCATGGGCATGTTTACCCATAAGGTCACTGTAGGCATTCCATAGTATACACCAAAGCAGCATTAGGGAAGCAAATAAAAAATCCGGGGCTGGGATTGTAGCTCAGTGGTAGAGCGCTTGCCTTGCATGCAGGAGGCATTGGGTTCGATCCTCAGCACCACATAAAATAAATAAATAAATAAATAAAGATATTGTGTCCATCTACAACTAAAAAAAAAAAAAAGAGTTTACCCATTTAAAAAAAAAAATCCAACACACAATCTAGACAAAGTGCTGCCAAGTTATACCTGTATGAAGCAGATAATTACAAAATAGCTGAAGTGAAAGGTGAGTGGATAGGATATAAGTGAGGCACAAGAGATGCCAAGAACCTAGCCTTGCTACACCCATAAATATCCTAACAATTTTTGAAGCAGAGTAAGTGCTTAATAAATGAGTTATTTTTAATAACTGACACAGTTCCTGTGAATTATATGCATCCTTACATCCCATTAGATAAAACACTGCCAGACATAATAGGAAATACTATCCAAAAAAATGACTTTAGATGAACGAATAAATACAAACAAATGAGATATAAATCACCGCCTTCAAAAAGCTCATAGTGTTGTAGAAAATGAAACTTAGAAAGTAATTTTAATGGTGCCTTTGGTGTTACCATAAAAATTACTCTTTATTGGTTTATACCTTTATTCCATACCTTGTTCCAGAGATTTCTGTTACATAATGAAACCATTTACAATATAAAGAAAAGAAGGTGAGGAGAAACATAGACAGAAATTATTTTCAACAAGGAAATACATCACTAGGATTTTTCTACCGAGCCAACACATAAAAAAATGCCCTCTAAAAAGACAAAATATGAGGTCCAGCTATACTCAAGTAATTAGTAAGCAGTTTAATATAGTGATTACACATTCAAGTTCTGGAGTCAGACTGCTTAGATTAGATCTCATAACTGCCACTTAATAACTTTGTACCTGTTAGCAAATTACTTAATCTCACTTGTGCCTTAGTTTCTCCCCCTCCTCCTTCTTCTTTTCTGTACTGGGGATTGAATTTGTCACATAGCTTTACCTAACTGTGTGCTAAGCAAGCACTCTATCACTGAACTATACCCATAGTCCCTTAGTTTCTCCTTAAGAAAAATTATATTAAGCCGGGCTTGGTGGCTCAAGCCTGTAATCCCAGCACTTAGGGAGGCTGAGACAGGAGAATCGCGATTTCAAAGCCAGCCTCAGCAATGGCGAGGAGCTAAGCAACTCAGTGAGACCCTGTCTCTACATAAAAACACAAAATAGGGTTGGGGATGTGGCTCGGTGGTCGAGTACCCCTGAGTTCAATCCCCAGTACCAAAAAAAAAAAAAAGAAAAATTATATTAAAATCATAACTTTTGCTGTGAGAAACAGTTTAATTCTGATAAAACACTTTCTGATAAAAGACTTAAAATAATGTCTTACACACACATACACACACAAAAGCTATATAAACTTTTTTTATTATTTTGTTATTTCTAGCAAAATAAGAAAGTATATTTAAGTAAGGGAGAAATTTTTACATTTTATATTTTGAGAACAAGAAAGACAAGATGGTAGAGAAAGAGTGCAAGGAAATCAGACACGCAAACATTTTTGAAAGAAATTTTTACAAAATAGGCAAATGTAAGAAAGTGATATGAAGTTGATCAAGAATTGAAGTTGTAATGTACCAAAATTCATAGTTCTCTTAGTAGTGTATTACGATAGTGTTTTGGTATAGATCTTTATTGCCCCCAAAGACTCATGTATGATCCTTAATGCAACAATATTGAGAAGTGGGGCTCCCGGGAGGTGATTGGATCATCAGTGCTGTTACTCATCAATAGATTAGTCCATTGATTGGCTTCACAACAGATGACATTATTGGGAGATGATGGAATCTTTAGGAGGTAGTGCCTAGTAAGAGGAAGGAGATCAATGGGGCAATGCCCTGGAAGGGTATTGCTTATCCCCAAACCCTACTTCTCTCTCTCTCTCTCTCTCTCTCTCTCTCTCTGTGTGTGTGTGTGTGTGTTTCTTCCTTTCCTTCCTGGCCACCAGGAGGTAAACAGTTTTCCTCTGCCATGCCCTTCTGCCATGATATGCTTCCTCACCACAGGCAATGAATCCAGCTGAGCATGGTATGAAACCTCTAAAACTGTGAGTCAAAGTAACATCTCTCCTCCTTTGCATTGTTTTTCACAAGTACTCTATTACAATGATGAATATATGGCTAACACAAATAGAGAAGTTGAAAATTATGCTGCCTTAAAAAGGCTTCCAAGAAAGAGTAAGGATTGACAATCATTAGTAGAATGAATCACAGAATCTCATCACATAGCTTTACCTAATTACAAGTAAGGCTTGGAATTGTGATTCTTGGATAAGAAGTTATTTTTCTGTCACAGTAATGGTTTATGGAAGTTTAGTGATCGAGTTAGAACTCTGCCATTTAAAGTATTCTATCTACAGACTGGGTGTGGATTCTGGCATTTTATGAGAGCATGTATAAGACTATCCTATTTACTAGCTTAACTACTAAAATGTTTTCACGTGTTTTCCAGATGGAAAGAACTTTGAAACATAAAGCAATAAGCTAACAAAACTAAACAGGACACTGGAAGTGAATGGAAGAAAAGAAAGATTTTGTTTAGACTTTCTGAACATTGGTTTATGATAACAATATGGATCAAAACCTGAATGAATTTAAATATGTCATCTGAATCCTGAAAATACATATGTTTTGCAGTGATTTGGGATGTTTTAACTATTTAATAGTTTTATAAAAGTGTAGTTTTACATACCAAAAAATTAACACATAAATATACAGTGGATGATTTTTAGTGAATTTATAGAGTTATTCGGTACCAACAAATCTACTTTTCTATTCCTAAAAACAGTGTGAAACCTCCCTGTGCCTTGAACTCTAATCATGTTTTCTGTATCTGTAGTTTTACTTCTCAGAGTTCCATAAAAATAAAGTTATACAATATGTAATCATTTATGTTTTTCTTCTTTCCCTGAGCATGATGTTTTGGAGGTACTAAGAAGTTCTACATATATCAATATAGTACCCTCATTATTTTTGAGGAGGACTCCACTTTATGGTATAACACATTTTATAAATATATTTACCAATTAATGGACATTTAAATTGTATTATGTTTTTAGCTATTATGACACATGCACATTCACAAGTTAAGATTGTGGACCTATGTTTTCACTTCTCTTCTGATTGACACATAGATGTGTCATTGATGAATCATTAAAAAATATGTTTAATATTTTAAGAAACTATCAATTTTATGAAATGACATAAATTGACACTAGTGTCATAAATATATGAGAGTTATATTTTCCTCCCAATTTTGCCAAAACTTAGTGTTTTCAATTTTTACAATCAAAGCTGTTCTACAGTTTTCAGTGGTATCTCATTGTGGTTTCAATTTGAATTCCCCTAATGAAAAATTATATGGAACATGTTTTATATACTTATTAGAAAGTTACATGTCATATTTCCTGCAATATATATTCAAATCTTTTTTCCTCAGTTTCTTTTGCCTTATTTTTTAGTTATAAGTTTGCTTTATATCTTCCACATAGAAGCTCTTTATTAGATATATATTTTACAAATCTTTAACCTATTTCTTTTTTAATTTTCTCAATGGTGATTGTACACTAGGAAAATTTTTTAATATTTATGAAGTCCAATATGTCAATGTTTTTTCTCTGATGATCATACTTATAGTGTAAAATCTGAAATTTTGCCTATCCTAAAGCTCTAAAAAAGACCTTATATGTTTTGTTTTAGATGTTTATTATAGATCTTATGTTAATATATTTATAAAATTTTAAAATTTTTGAAAGATTCTAAGCAATTTCTTAAAAGAGAGAAATATATTTATTCATAGGATGAACCCATTTCATAAAGCTCTTTTTCTTAATGGCTGTCTGTCCTATAAAAAATTTATCAGTGTTTTGATAACAAAACTGACATGCTAATGTTAAAATTTATAAAGAAGAAGAAAGGTCTAAAAAGTACTCAAAAGTATAGATAAGTTGGCTTTCAAAATACCAAACTTTATTTTGCTGCTATAATAACTAAGAAGATGTTCTATTGACTAGAAACAGAAAATTAGCCAGTGGGATAAAATAGAAAATCCAGAACCAACCTACCCTAAATTCATATAGAAACGCAATATCTGATAAAAACTTATATCGCAGGTCAATAAGGGATTGAGAGACTCTCTAATAAATAGTGCAAAGCAACAGGTTATTCACATAAAAAAACGAAACAGGATTCCTACTCTTCATATGAAGTGACCCAAAGGACTCAAGAAGGTATGAAAAGACACTAACTTAAAAATTTTGGAAGAAAATATAGAATAACATCATATCTTCAAGATTAAACCTAATTTTCAAAACAAATCTGAAAAATTCCTAAAAATACACAAAATGTGATATATCAAAGTATTCTAAGGATAAGGAATTTCTATCATTCAAGACACCATGAAAGGTGGGCACGGCGGCACACACCTGTAATACCAGCACTTTGGGAGGCTGTAACAGGAGAATTGCAAGTTCAAAGCCAGCCTCAGCAATGGCAAGGTGCTAAGCAACTCAGTGAGACCCTGTCTCTACATAAAACACCAAATAGGGCTGGGGATGTGGCTCAGTGGTTGAGTACCCCTAAGTTCAATCCCCAGTACCAAAAGACAAAACAAAAGACCCCATGAAGAATGGGAAAATGTCATCTATGAAAGGGCCCAAGATTTATGTACAACTACCAAAGGATTAACATTGAGAATATAAAGAAATGTTGCATTTTGTCTATAAAAATGTAAGCACCCATAGTGAGAAAATAGGCAAAGAGTCATGGTTACATTTCCCACAAAGTGAAACAGCATGTGAGATATTCAACAGCCTCAATAATTGAAAAAAATTACAACTGAATCCACGTGAGGAGTACTAGGCCTTCAATGTGCAAAACATTAAAAGTTCAACAACCTCATAGACAATGGGGTGAAACAGTGTGGACTTTCATACATTGATGGTCAGAATGTAAAATGGTACATAAATTGCCGCCATCCTTATGAAACAAACAAAAAATACTTTGTAAAATGAGACATTCACATAACCTAAAATTCATCAATACCAGACCTGGAAATATAACCTAGAGAATTTATTTAATATGCCCCAACAGATACAAAACTTTTCTCTGAAGACCGTCTCTTTCTTTCTCTTTTGAGGTAATAAAAGTAATATCACATCACTTTACCACATTTTGATATAAGAAGCAGATCTCTGGGGCCAGCCTTTCGTTAACTTACCACAATTATTTTTAGAATCTATAACCCATTAATTGTTATAATACTTTGACATTTACTTCTATAATCATGGACTTCTGAGCATAATGATAGTGATAGGTCAAATTTAATTATTTCCCCTATGGATATTCAATTATCCCAATTATCATTTGTTCAAAAGGCTTTTACTTATCTGCAATGGCATTTTTACAATGAATTAAATGCCTATATATATTTGGATCCACTTCTGGATTCCCTGGTTCATTTGTCTGTCTACCTGACAAGGCCACATTGTTATTGGTGCAATTTTATAATTAGCCTTACAATTTGTAGTTTATATTTTCTATTGTTTCTCTTAAGGAATGTCTTGGTCATTCTTCACACTTCTTAGTTTCCTTTAAATTTAAAAATAAGCTTTCTAATTTTACTAAATGAGATTGTTTACCTTTAAATAAGATGGAGGAAATTGTATCTCTATAATAGTGAATCTTTCAATTCATGAATATGGCATAAACTTGCATTTATTTAGGCTTCTTTAATTTTTTACTATAACATTTTATGATTTCCTGTGTAGAAATTGAATGTATATTTCATTAGATTTATGCATAGAAATGAAAGCCTTTTCATGTTATTGTAAATTATTTCTGAATCCTGGCTGTGATTATTCACTTATACCCTCATCTAGCTAATGACGGGAAGGTGACATGATATGATTAAGATTATGGACTTAAAACAGGAAGATTATCCTAAACTGTCCAGGTGGGCACAGTCTAATCATGTATTCCCTTTGAAGAAAACACATTTCTCTAGCAGAAATCACAAATACATGACAGAGAAGGAAGTAAAAAATGAACTAAAGTATATGGGAAAGTCAAAAAGATCTGAAACTTGGAAAGAACTTGAACAAACCATTTATTAGTTTTGAATCTGGAGGAGAGGACTTTGAACCAAGGAAGATGCACGGCTTCTAGAATTCAGCCCGCAGCAAGGAAACAGCAACTTGGTCCCATGAAGATGAATTGTGCCAACACTCTAAATAAGCTTAATAGTAGATTCAGACATAGAGCCCAGACTGGAATGCAAGACTGGCAGCACCTTGAATTTGATCCTGTTACACCTGGAGAGTAGGCTCAATAAGCCACTCAGTGCCCTGGTTTTTGACATACAAAACACAATAAATGAGTTTGGTTTAATTGCTTAATTTATGATAATTTGCTATGGTAGCAATAGACACTAATGCAGTGTCTTTCAAAATATTATTTTCCAGTTTTTGATGATATAATCAGATATCTTTTGAATAATGATTTCATATTCAATGATTTTACTAAATTCATTTGTTAAGTTATTTGGATTTTTGATATACAATTATTACTTGCATAAAAATGACAACATTTTTTCCTTCTAACTCAAAGTTTTTTGTATCTCAATTTTGCCTTATTGTACTCTATAGAACCTCTCCTGAAATATTTACTAGATGGAAGGAGACATCTTTATTTACTTCCCAAATACAAATCAAAATTCTCAGTATTTCACTATTAAATATATGATATAAAGCTATTATTATCATCATTATTATCATACTAATATCTTGCTACTTTTACATAAATTGATGTTAAATGATAGCAAGTATTTTTTTCTGCATCTTGCAATTTTGCTATTTGATTTTTTTTCTTGTTTTTGTAGAGGTGTTCAATTACGTTAATTGATTTTGAAGTATTAAATCAGGCTTATACCCCCAAATAAATGAAAAGATGTTTATTATCCTTTACTGATTAATCATAAATCACTTCTATGAATGTGAGTGATAATGTCCCACTATTTTCTTTTGTAATGTCTTTGTCACATTTTGGTGTGAATGATATGATAGCTTCATAAAATAAATTGTAAAATATTCTCTTTTTCCTAGTTTCTTAATGAGTCTGTGCCAAACTGATAGAATTATTTCCTTCCGTAGAATTTAGGTTAGTTTGGTTTGGTAATATCTTTACCTATAGTTTTCTTAATTTTGTTAAAATGACCTTTTAAAATTATTTAATTTAATTTTAATATTGCCTCTTGCAAAAGGAAAATATGTATTAATGGTTCTTTTTAAATTTTTGATATTGATAATTCATGTCATTTGCATATATATTTAATAAATTCATCCTAGGGTTTATGAGTTTCCTTTGTTATTTCTCTTTATTGTAAATGTTTTTCTATTTCACTAATTCTGGCTCATTATTATTTTTTCTATATTTTTTAAAGTTAACACACTGTTGCTTCACTGATTTATTGTAAAAGATTTTCAGATTATTAATATTCAACCTGTTATTTTCCAATATAAACATTTAAGTTTCTAGTATCCCTTCTGAACATTTTAGCTGCATCCCACACATTTTTACATGAATAATTAGTTATTATTCAATTCAAAGTATTTTTCATATTTCCTATAGTGATGTTGTTTTTTACCTTGGCCCAATTTAAAAGTACAATGCTAGATTTCCTAATTTACTGAGTTTTTCTTTTTTAAATGTCATAAAAAATAAATTAAAATATTTAGCTGATACATAGAAACACAAAATTGTCAAAATAGTCATAAGGAACAATTTGATGTTTTGATACATGTGCACTTTATATAATGTTTAAATCAGGTTAAACATATGTCTTTTCTGAGATATTTATTATTTGTGGTGAAAACATTCAAAAGCCTTTCTCCCAGCTTTTTGAAATACAAAGCACATTATCATTATACACACTCACCCTACAGTGACTAGCACACCAGAACTTCCTTATCCTACCTAACTATAACTTAGTGCCCATTGATCACCCCCCTTCTCTATATCCCTAGCCTCCGGTAACTACCGTTTTATTCTCAACCTCTATGAAATCAACATTTTTAGATTTTACATATTGGTGAGATCATACAGTACATGTCTTTCTGTACTAGCTAACTTCACTTAGCATAATGATGTTTACATCTACCCATGAGATTGAATATGACAGGATTTTATTCTCTTTTGTTTTTTTTTGGCTAATAGTTCTCTATTGTGTATACAGTAGTTTTCCATTTTTAGCCACATTTTAGATTTTATTGTTGCTTTTGGAATTGGCAAATCAACATAATGAAAAAAGTCATCCTAAATGTTAAGATCATCTTTTTTAGACTTCCTTAATTTTTTATGTGGTTTTGAAAATTCTCACTCTAGGCATTGCTGATAATTCTTGAAATTTTCATAAATTCTCTGATGTTTTCAATTTTTTAAAATGTTTTATAATTGTTTTTAGTACTACTATTGTGTGGAAAACTAGTTAGCCTTTTCCAAAAATAGATTTTTTATTTAACCTTTATTTAACTCAAGGACATAATGTCTAGTTGAAACTGGCTCAATTCTTACCTCTTCTTGACTCTGTAGTAATAAAGTCCTTCCTCCCCTCTGACTCCTAGGTAGTTACTGATGTAAGCTTTTGTCACCTCATAACATTGTTGTCTTTTAGTATCACCTAAGAGCTAGAAGTGGGCATGATGAGAATAGAAGGAGAGACTACAGTGCACTTCAGTCCTTCTTATCATAATTCTACTCAGTGCTTTACACCTGAGCCATGCTGTAATCTTGCTAGATGTCATGACTTTGATAAGCTCTATGTTTCTGAGGAGTCACATATGCCCTTGTCTACTGGCTTTCTAAGAACAGCCACAGTAAACAGTCAGAAAAACTGAAGTAAGTCTTTGATTCAGGTACTCTGATTCTTATTCTCTGGGAGTTATCAGATTATAATAACAACATAGCTCTTCCTTATAGGTTTTCAACTTACATGTTCAACTTAGTTTTTTTTTTCCCTTTTGTCTTGTAATTTTAATTTTTTATAAAATAAATACAATAGCATTTATGCCTGTGAGTGGCAGAGCATGGCAGCTGCGCAATGTAAATCTGGGAAGCTGTATATCATTTCAGTGGCCTTTATGAGGTACATATGTAGGTGATAAAAGTATGCAGATAAGCAATACAATGTGTAACATAAGTCTGAAGATGACTGTTGCATTTAGCTAAAAAGAAAGTAAATGTGATTGAGAAGTGCTTCCTGGTGTTTTCAAAATCAGGTTTAGGAACTGAATAAATCGCTGCACTTCTTAATTTTCTCTTGATGTGATTTTGGGATAAATAATATTCAATTTGAGGCTATTCTTTGCACTTTATTTTAAAGACTTTTCTAAGTACCCAGTATATTTTACAAACACACATAAGCATACATGTACACAATAATAGCAGTAATAGTTTCCCCTGATGAAATTTAGAGAAATCCACAACTACTCCTTAAGACCAAATTTATCTGCACTGGGCAAACCAGTGAATTCAATGGACTATAATGTATATCTCTATTGTTTGGATGCTAATTTATGCTATTCCCCTAGGGATGTGATTTTGCATTTAGTTTGCGATTTTGGAAGGAGTTTAATCTATTTCTTCCCCTTCTGACAAACATAATTCTATAGGACCAAGAACCATGTGAAGATTGTGTTAGCTTTTGCATATTCTAGCTATACATTCAAGAATTTGAGAAATCAATCCAGAATTTTTATTCATTTAACAATGTGAAAGATACTTAGGGCAAATTTCTCTTTACTCTTCATTGCCATGAACTTTCTCTTGTCCACATGACAGTTTAGGTCCCAGAGATTCATGTGACTAAAAAATCAGTGTCTAATAATTTCCCAAGTGTTCAAAGACATTTTCATTTCCTCAATCCATGTTACTCAGGGTTTCTTTGGATGAGTTTGCAAGGGATATTTACAGTATGTAATTGTGATGAGTCATTTTTAGGAGAACCTATTTTTCCCTTTATCCAACAGGTTCTAGGTTTCTGAAATGACTCAGTTTTGGGAATTGAATAAATCCCTGCACTTATTCAATTTTGTGACTCAATGAGAAGTGTTAATATAGCAGAACTAGATTTAATTTTGAAGGAGGTGGAAACTTGCAACACCTCAGGGGAAAAAGGAAACTGAGATCTCTGACCTAGAATTGTCATGACAGTGAGGACTTGGAAGTCTGATGTCAACTTGCTGTCACTTAAAAGTCAAGAGGTGGGTTGGATCTCCCTTAACTCAGGTGTGGGGAATATCTGTCTTAACCTGCTTCACTTCCCTTTTGTGGGAGAAATTTGGTGCGTGAGATGGAGGAAAGCTTGAGACAACTTAAGGCAGCTGTTTGGGGCCACTCCCTGGTGCTGCATGAGGATCTCATGTCCTGAATCTGACCAAGAAAACAAAATACTGAGCACTATCTGTCTTTCTGTTTCTGATTGACTTAGCTGGATAGTGGGGGGCACCATCACCCAATGAATCTTGGATTCTGAGATAAAATCTTGGTCTGATCTGAGGTCTTTGAGAAAGAGGTTACCCATTAATCCCCATAGCACAAGCCAAGCAATCTCTCTCTCTTCAGAAATGCTTCTACCCTAATTTTGTCCACATTGTTTGCTTCTTAAACAGGGACCCAGTATAAGAGATTCTTAAGATACGGCTCCCCTGGTATTAAAATTAGACTACCTTCTCTAGTCTTTCATAAAACACATTTTCTTCTGTATTCCCTTTATCTGGAAAGGAAAACAAAAACAAAAAAACAAAATTTGTCTTAATTACAGTGAAACTATCTCTCATCTGTCCTAATTCAAGAAGCTAAATTATTTATTTTCTCTAGAGGAGATATCACTCAGAGCACTAATAATTATGTTCCAAATTGTGGAACATAATGGAAAATCATGGTCCTATGTGTAATGAGGACCCAAAAGGACAAAGGCAACATGTAAGAAATTTTAAGGGCACAATTAGCTGGCAAGTGTCCTCCCTTAAATTAAAGTAGTTATCAAGAAGTTAGTTAGTATCTTCCACTCTGATTGAGGCCCTAGCCAGAGGCCATGGAAGGAAAGACAGAAATTGCTGACCCCTAGAGGCTCTTGGATCAGGGTGCTCTCCCCTAGCCAGAGAGACAGTTTTCTCAGCACAGGAACCCATATTCTCTTTTTGAAAATTTATTGTTCAGAGAGGAGCTTCATCCTCAAAAGTAATAGTAAGTAATAGTAGATGACCTAATTATTGTTGAGATAAAAGAGATGCCTAATTATTTTCCGCATCCAACCTTGCCTGATTACCAATTGGGGAAATGAAAAAGTGTCTTCAGAAGAAACATAAATTATAGGACCACACCTTAAGAGACAGATTTTACAAAAGGAAAAATGGTTAAAATGCCCTGTGCATGAGGTTTGCCTCTCAAACTCAGAACAGAAGCTTCCCTCACTTATCTTCTGCCAGATCTCTATCTTACCAAGGCTTGCATTGACATGTAAATTGTGGAGGCCTGCAGGGCTTACAGAGGACTGATTTGGGAGTGAAGAAAAATAGTGTCACTTTTAAATCCAACCTGCTTGTGGCTGGCTATCTTACCACACTGCTTTCTTAACAAATTCCTCCCAAAGCACAAGGAGGGAAAATGGAATGATCAAGTTTTCTGTGTTTTGAGAATCTTTACCTAAGGATTTCAAGGTACTCTCACTTTTTTCCTCTAATTTGAGCCAAAAAGTAAACTCTGATTTGATAAAGATGTTCTGCGTGCTACTTTAATAATTGCAGCCATATCATTTATTTCTGGAACTCTTACTTTTTAAATTCTATATTTTTGAGCTCATGGTTTTATGTTGAATTCACATTTGATCCTTTGCACCTAAATTAATATATTTTTCTGATCAGTCTCATTTTATTCAACTATACAAGTTTTTACACTGTTTTTGTTCAGGGGCCAATTTTCAAGGGTTAGTTCTCAAATACATTGGGAAAATTTTCTTTTACAAAATTCTAAGTAGCACATAGACATTGTGAATAAATCTAGAATAAATCTAGTATAGGCACTAATAAACATCTGAATCATTTTCTCCTACCTGTGGAGATCTGCCTATAAACAGCTACAAGATTTCTATTTCTTATCTGTTTTGTGTCTGTGTGCACACCTGTGAATTGTGTTGTTGTATCTACATATATACTTGTGTCCATACATCATGTACATAGTTTTAAAATTGGCATATAGATAAATGAGTACTTATAAATTAAAATTTAAATGAGAAATGGATCCAAGTATCTGTTAGTTCATGTGACTTAAACAGTTTAATTTCAATTATATAAGTGGATGAAAGTAAAGATGTCTTTGAAATGACTAACTCACAAGCTTTTCTAGATGATCAGTTAACAGAGTGTATGTATCTATAAAATGTCCACAATATAATATCCATTTCTTCTAGGATCTTTCTTCAACAAGGAAATGATAGCTAATACTGTTAACTACACTTGCTTGATATCTTTGATTTTACAGTTAAAATGAATGAATTTGATTTAACTTCAATGGGATTAATCATAAATGTGTTTGTTAAGAAAACATTTGATTAATTTACAAAGTTAAAGTGCTAAAACATCAACTGCTAAATATAAAATCAAGTACTCTTAACTTCTTAAATTCCATAAGGAAATATATTTAAATATTAAGTGTGTTTTCATAAATTGGTAAGTGGAAAAAGGTTTAAGTTTGCTTTGTCTCTGTGCCGTCATTGAAAACAAGATTACTAACAATTGAGATTCAATCAAGTGTAGTTTATATGCAAAGAGTGTAGAAGTTTTCTGTTGGGTTTTAATTAAACTGCTGTAAAAACATAAAAATTTCATCTTATTAAAGTGGAGAAATTTGTCTAAATTCAGAAATTTTATAGTGTTTCAGAATGTCAACTCAAAAAGAGTAAACAGCTAGGAAAAAGATTAGAAGGTTCTAGGTGTGGAAATATATTTTAATATGCAAAGTAGAAAGAAAAAAGTTTTCTAGATGTGAAAGTCCTTTGTGTGGTAAAGTAACAAGTTGTAGAATGTACAAATAAGTTACAGAAGGTTTGTGGAGGGAAAATTCCAAAAAGTTTGTGTGTAACTAAGTTGGTTGTATATAAGTAGCACAATCAAAGTTTCTTAAGGCTTTTCCCTAAGTTTAAACATTAACGTACTGATAAATACCAATGTTTGATCCTCTATGGGTTAAAGTGACAAAGATTTATTAAAATCTACTCTTATCGATCAAGATCATTTATTTTGTATGTTACTTTTTTCTTTTTGTACTGAGGATTGAACTCAGGGGTACTTGACCACTGAGACACATTTCCAGCCCTATTTTGTGTTCTATGTAGAGATAGGGTTTCACTGAGTTGCTCAGCATCTTGCTATTGTGGAAGCTGGCTTTGAACTCGTGATTTTCCTGTCTTAGCCTCCCAAAGTGCTGGGATTAGAGGCATGCACCACCTCTCCTGGCTTTATTCTTTAGATGAAATAGCCTTAAAGGAATTAGGTTTTGTACAATTCTGATTAAACAATTATTATTTCAGTGTATTACACTGAAGTACACATTTTGATTTTTTTTAGAAGCTAAACTCAATTAATATATGAATATCAGTGTAATTATGGTGTTATTACTGGCTTCTTGACATAACTGTATTCATAGCTTCAACATGTACAAGTCTTTAGAGTATAAGGTTTAAAAGAACATTTTACTAAACTTATATCCTTCAAACTAAAGTTTAAAGTAAAGGTTTGGAATTATAAAAATTATGTTTCTTAGTTCAAAGCTATTATAAAAACTAAATATGTTTTTATTCTTGTTAATTTCCATTTTGTATTTTCCTTGTAAATCTTAACTTTTATCTCTTAGTTCTTTACAGAAGTATAACATTTAATATAAAAATCTAAGTTAATTTGAGATAATAGGCCTTCACCTACAGGATAATGTAAGACTAACTTCTAGTATTAATACTGACCCAATTAAATAGAAGGTGTAAATAACTATGAAGTTATAGATATTAAAGTTAAAACCTAGTTCTCTTACTTTAAGACTGATGAAACTGGCTTGAGGGATGTTTTAGGCCAAAGCTTAGAGACTAAAATTAAGGAAATAAAAGGGAAAGAATGAAAAAATAAGCCAATATTTTGTTCTTACCCTCTGAAGCCAACTTGGACCAAGGGAATGACAGGACTTCTCTAAGTGTTTTGCAACTTGGGGCCACATAACTTCCCAATCAGAGGGACCAATGAGACCCTGGACAGTACACATACTGCAAAGGGGCATTGGAGAGGGAGATGTCCCTGATTCTTCTAAGGAAGCTATGTGGTCAGTGAAACTCTAACTCATCCTGGAAGATGGCACTAGAGGAGCTAAGAGACTTCTCTCAAGTTCCCAAGAGTGATCCCCTAAGAGAACTCAGCTGACTCTTACAAAAAATAGGAACAAGATAAGTTTGACCAGCTTAGTCTTAAACAATCAAAAAATCAATTTTAACCAAAGTATAGGTATATGTGGGCATTTAAAAGAAAAAACAATAGTTCCTTTAATGGAACTTAAGACATATAATAGTGTAAGCTCCACAGCTCTGGTGCCCCCAAAATTCTGAAGTATTTTTCCTTTGCAAGGTTCATACTAACCTCTACCAGCCAAAATATTGGATTGGCCTGTCTACCTTGGTCTTCCTTACTCCTCAAATTGGTGTTTTATCTAACAACCAAAATTTGCCTATTTCAATAATGAGCACACCAGTAACAAGAGAGCACTTTAGTTTATTTCCTTACTCATAGGGCTAGAGATATCCACCAGGATTGGCACAGGAGCAGTGGGACTAGGAACCTCTATTCACTACTATAAAAAATTGTCAGTGAATATTATTGAAGATAACCAATGGATTGCCAATTTTTACGAAATCAATTGGATTTCCTGGCATCTGTTGTCCTACAAAATCATCGAGGCCTATATCTCCTTATTGCATAATGAGGTGACCTAAGCCTCTTCCTCAGAGAAGAATGTTGCTTCCATGTTAACAAGTCAGTAAGTCAGTAAGGGATAAGATTATAAAGCCAAAGGAACAAGCTGCTAACCTAGCAACCATCTCCTTCTCCCTTTGATGGTGGGGAGGACTCCCAATCTGGATTTGGCCAATTATGACCCACATTATTCTATCTTATTTTTCTCCCTTTTTCCATGTTTCATTAATCTTTTCTAGAAGTTTCTAACTGAATGTGTCTCTGCCATCTTCAGGGCCACCACCCAAGAACATGTGAAAGCTATGTTCCTCCTTCAGACTCTAGAAGATGTCCCAGTCATGCACCTTTTTAGCAGAAAGTAGCCAGATATGCTGAGTCACCCCAAATCATTATACCCCTTTTAGAGTCTGAAATGAAAGAAGTAGAAACTTACAACCCCTCTGGTAAAGAAGGAAACTGAGGACTCTGGCCTTTTGCAATTTCCTTTATATGCCAAAGTACCTTTGCCAATCAAAAGTAAGCCTGCTAAAAGTAGCTAACAAACTCCTCCCATGATGGAGCCCTGCTAAACCCTATAAAACTCAGACCATTGTTGTAGTCAGTGGCCATTTTCCCCTTGAAAATGTACCCTTCCTTTGCTTAATAAAGCATCACTGATCCATTGAGGTCTGTCTCCCATTCTCTTTCTTTTTGTATTCTCCCTCATTTGCTTTTAAATTTAGATTTTCACATTTGTACTAAATAAAATATAAATGTGCTATCTGTATTATAGTTTTAAAAACTACTGTTAGTCACCTTGAATTATAGCATTGTTACTAACCCTCATATTCTCATTCCTATCTTGGTAACCATCCAAACCTATATCTTCTCAGGAAGTTAAGTTCTACTACGTGGACTCTGCCATTCCAGGATCCTATTATCACTGTGAAATCTTGGAACCCATTTCAATAATAGCACTAGCCATTCTGACCTTTATCCACTAACCTACAAAAGACAGAAACTATACCAATTTTAAGGAAAATTGGAGCTCTTCTTTGCTATGTGTTTCTCAATTTTTCAGTGTCCTTTGTGCTTTTAGGGACATAATTAGAGGGTAGGTGAGTGAATTGCACATCATAAATCATTTTCAACATTCCCATCTCAAATGTCTCTTATTTCTTCTTCTACATTATAATAAGGGACTTCCAACAGTTCAACCTCATTCCATGGAAGCCACCACTGTTTGCAGACCACTCAGCATTCAAAGATACAGTTAGAACCATTTTCAGGTACTCAATTTAATAATAAATCAAGAATTTCATATATAGTCAACCATGTTGAGAAATTCAAACCTTATCTAAAGTTTCTCTTTATCTAACCTAGGAGTCTTAGAATTCATATAAAAATAGATTTTTGCTAACATAAATGATCAAATTCTTTTGGTATATAGGTTTTATTTTCCTGGTTTAAGTTTTTATTTGCCTATTTGAACTTAGAAACTGACTTCAGTTAAATTTCTAAGACACAATAAGGAATGGTATATGAAGTGGGTAAGAGATTGCATATGCAGAAAAAAAGAACTATTTTTGGTTTTGTAACCACAGGTAATCAAGCCCAGAAAGACCATTCAGATAATAAGGGATAAAAAATGATTTTTTCAAGTACATATATTTGTAACACTCAGAGCAGTATAAATTATTTCATATGATCTTATTTTAATTCTCAAGCTTCTGCTATTTCTGAATAGGAATAGCCCTAACTCTGAAGTTGCAAATTTAGCCTATGTTCTAATTTTGGATTTTATAGGATTAGATCATGTTTTAGTCAGATTTCTTGTTGCTGCAACTGAAAGATCCATCCAGAGGAGGAAAATTTTATTTGAGGGCTCAGGTGTCAGAGGTCTTAGTCCATAGAAGGCTGGCTCCATTCTTTGGGGCTCCAGGTGAGGGAGGACATCATGGCAAAAGAGTAGTGGCAGAGAGAATCACCTCACATGGTAATCGGAAAGCAGAGGGAGGTCTCCAATTGCCAGATACAAATATATACACTAAAGCTATGCCTCAATACTCACCTCATCAAGCCACATCCTACCATTTCAGTTATCACTCAGTTAATCCCTGTCAGGGGATTATTTCACTGATTGGGGTGAGACTCTCATAACCCATTCATTTTTCCTCTGAACCTTCTTGCATTGTCTCATATGTGAGATTCTGGGGGATACCTCACATCCAACCATAACAGATCCCTTGCCTCTTTTTTAGCTCTATGATCTTTAGAGCTAGACGAAGGAAAGGGTCACTTTAGGGAAGTGATAGAAAAAGTTATATAAAGTCATATCCTAAATATAAGTTAAATGCGGCAATATTTGCATTAAGATATATTTGTCTACTTTTCATGGTTTAATGAGTTTATCAGTTCAGATAAATTTATTTGAATTAAAATTCTAATTTGTGGAATAAACCAGCTTTCCAATGGGTGACCACAGCCCAGATCACCAAGCAGGCCGAAAAAGAGAATTTCTTAAACTATTCCTAAACTAGTGAAGATTGATGGCTTACCTAAAATTAGATTGGTGTTTTGAATATTTAGGTAAGAACAGTTTTGAGAAAAGCCTATCAGTCATAGTGCAGATGACAGAAACAATATTGAAAGAAATGGCTGATGAGGCATACTTTATTGAAATAAACATTCATTGCGTCCCAACATGCCTCATCAGCCATTTCTTTCAATACTATACATTCATGTGGTATAAATTATAGGCTTTATGTGTTATTATTAAATAAACTTATAAAAATGTAAATTTTATATGTATATATCATGGTCATAAATAAGTGAATATGTGAAAATTAGGAATTTGTGATATGAAGACACACTTTAATTACAAATCCAGCAGCATACTATGACCCAGAAAGAAGAGAATATTTATAATAAAATCTAGCTAAATCATTTATCTTTGGTGTGGGTTCTCCAGAGCAGTTTATCTTTGCAACATATTCAGGTATTAATTAGCATGTGGACAAAATAACTAGTTACTTTTTTCTCCTAACAAAAACTACAACAAGAATAAAAAACCTTTAATCCATAACTTTTTGAAGTCCTCACATTTTTTTTATTTTTGGTCACTCAAATATCTTTACCATTTTCAGATTTTGAGATATTAATGCTATAATGGAATAAAGTATGAATCTGGAGTTCAGTCCTGGACCAAGTTGTGGACAATTTGTTGTCATAAAGGAAAAGTCATTTAACTTTCTGGACCTCAGTTTTCTCCTATATGAAATGAAAGGGGCCAATGAAATACTTCTCGTGGCTGTGTTAAATCTAATGTACTGTAATTCTATGAATTGGCTGTAAAATTTTACTCACACATTTGCCTTAAATGTAATTATAATGTTTCATAACAAGTCTAAGGAAAATATCTACCTAATCAATCTATCAATCAAGTGACATTAGGATAAAAATTCTCCATCACTGAAAGAATACCTAAAAAATGAAATTGTTAAAATATATATAAAATTTAAAAATATTAGATATTTGAAAACCTCTCTAAGAAAGACATAATTCCTGTATTATACAATGAAAAATATAAATAAATTTGAATAGGAATTGCAGGATTAACCAACTCAAAGGAGCACCATTTGTTATTTACATAGAATATCTTTCAGATTGCTCATTTTAATAGTCAAAAATGCATATTAGTGAGAACAGGGAACCAGGAATTTTAATGTACAAGAATATAAGTCCAGGAGGGAGAGAAATTATATAAAAATTACAGCCAAATTTAAATGTGCATATCTCTTTGTTCTTTATATTTATTTACTTACTCACTGAATAAGTTAGCATATGTACAGAATATTGTATAAAAATAGATGCTGTCTCTATCATTGTCAAGGCAAAGTTATTAAAAACAAAAATAGGAAGAAAGAAATGAAAGATAAAAAAGATTTGTAAGAAAATGAAAATCCAGCAGTAGATGTGTAGCTACCAAACTAAGCTGCTTGTATAAATATACTATTATTCCACCATCACAACAAGTACAGACATCCTGTGTGGGCTGAAATGGGATGATCTGCAAGATCCACCATATTTAATTGATTTTTAAGGTGCATTTTCTTTAGAGGCTAATATATCAGAAAAGTAGATCATTAGGAAAGTTGTGATAAATTTTATTGCCTGCAAAACAAAACATGAAACTCAAACTGGTGGGATGACTATCAGTTACCTGGAAGAATGTCCCCTGAGATAGCTCTTTGGTTGTGGGGGTTGAAAGAGTGTTCCCCTAGCCACTTGGGCTCAGTCTGTGGATCTGGCATGTGTAGGAATATACAGGACATGGGCCAATGCCTTTTTATATTTTTTAGGTTGTCTTTTAAGAATTGCTAAGGCATTTAAGCACTTGATAAAACAAACAATAATATTGTGAGAGAAAATAGAGACTGTGGGAACTCAAGTTGAAAAGCAATTACAAGAATTTTGGTTTTTAAATATGAAAATTTAGTTGAACTTATTAAACTTATGATTGCTTGAATTTTGCTTTTTAATGCACATGAGAAATGGCTATCTTATAAAAGTATATGTCCAATTAAAACTAAAAGAATTCATTGTTTTTAAAATAAATCCTAAATGAAAAAATATTGTATTATAACTTAACTGGTAGCGTCTTTCTTTCTTGGTGGATTATAAAATATCAGTGCATCTTTCAAATCTAAGATAATGTCTTACATTTGATGAAATATTGTATTCGTATATGAAACAGAAAGATAATACAAAATAGGGAAATCATATATTTTCATTTCTGTGGGAAAAATTAAAATAGTTAATTTATGCTGCCGTAGGCATGAAAAGTATCTGGAAAAGTACACAAAACAAAACTGGTAACAACATGGACTCAAAGAAGCCTGAATTGGAAATGGAAGTGTTTTTATAAAAATTCCTTTTATACTGTATTTTTTGCCACACACTTGTTAACAATAAAATTGGATTATCTTTAGTCTCCTGAAGAAATTTATGACTGAGAGCCAATATTAAATAAAGTATTGATACAATTGCTTAAATGATTCTTATTATAAAAATTACATAACAATGCTTAATGTCTCTACATCTTTATTTCCTCAATTTTTGTGTTGGAGAAGTTAGAAAATGGGTGTTAATTTTATATAAAATTGCTTAAGTTGTAATATTCCTTTTTATTCCATATCTTTTTTATTTGGAAGTTTCCTCTCCTTATTGGTATCCCTTTCTCTTTAATATTTGTAATTTCTTATACATGCATGCTAAATAAATAAAATGGCAAGTGTGACTCACTATTCATTCACTATTTAGTCAAAAGAAGGAAGAAAGTTGACGTTTTATTGCCATTTATATCAACTCACGAGAAATAATTCCTTTGTTTCAAAAAAGATTATTTATGTCAGCTTATGAATATGCATATAAAATTATTTAAGCATAGTAACTCTTATATCATGTACAACCACAACAAATTAATTTTAAAAAACTTGATAAATGACAGAACAGTAGAGGGAAGGGAGGAGTAAGAAGGGAGAGGGAAAGGGAAAGAGAGGTAATGAGGTCTGATTTAAAACAAAATATATCCCATGCTTGTATAATTAGAACAAAATGATTTCTACTGTCATGTATAACTCAAAAGAACCAATAAAAAATATGAAGCTCTAAAATAAAGATATTAATTTATTAGCAAGTGAAAAACAATGCCGATAAACCACATTTGTAGACTGTATCACTTATATAAAAAAACATAACGCAGTTTGTTCTCTTGACTCTGACAAAAGCATTATGTAATGAATACTTCTTTTTTACCTACTAACATGTATTTGTTAATGTGGACAATATTTTCAACATGAAGTATTTTATAAAATTTCACTATCCCACATCGGTGCTGTTGCATAGCACAATTCTTGCGTAGTTATGAAGAGTCATTCTTGGTATTTCTTCCTGACCCTAGCATTACCAAGACTTTAATGTAAGTTTAGATGAGCTGTGAGACGGGAACAAAATGAAATTAGCTGAGGTATATAAGGATAGATCTTTTTAGCCATTGCAAACTTGTGCACCTAGACATTTTCATCTTTCATCTATCAGTATGCCAAAATGGCTGTTCCTATGTGTTATTATATAAACACAGACACCCCCACCCCACACACATGCATACAGAGACAGAGAAACCACTACTCTTGATCAGGTGGCAATAAAAATCATATTCCTATTTTGTCTTAAGTATTTATGATAATCTTCAGAATTATGTATTATTTGATGTGGTTAAGGATCTGATTGTCAAAACCATTCATAATATTATATCACTTTTCCAGAAGAAATAAAATTAGGTAAATGACCACTACAATGAGATACTTCATCACCTCATGCTAAATAGAACTTTATTTAAAAAAAATTAATAATTATTTTTAAGCTTTATTGCATTGAGTTTATAATTAAGTTGACATAATTGGCTTTTAGACATTATAGAACATCCAAATTAAGAAATATTTATTGGATACCCTAATAAATAAAAAGTACTATGTGGCATAGTGAGAAAAATAAAGAAAAAGTTTTAAAATTAAAAATAAATTTAGAAGTATATTCTTGAGCACCATCTGTTGTATTGTTTTTGTAGTTCTAAAAATATGTAGTAAGTCATTAAAATATTTCTTACCATGTTATCAATAATCTATGAGATTATAATAAAGTTAACAGAAAATGGTCTAACTGTGAAACTAAGTTTTCCTGTATGTAGTAGTTTGTTCCATAGGATGATAGAAATCACAGCATTGTTTTAATGTAAGGCTCAAATATTGACACATACTATTTTAATATTAGCTATCTAATAAAATATCTTGTCATTAATGTATCTGTTGATTTAGAGATGACTTAAGAGTAAAACAAAATTCAAATAAGACATGATAAACTGAAACATGTAAGTCATATATTTGGAGCCCTGAATAATTTATTATCAAATTAAAATAAATGATCAGCAAAGATAATGCTCTTTCTCCTTCAACAAATAGGGCGATTTCTGTGAATCTTAACATCTGGTTATCAGCATTTTAAAGGAAATGTCCATCTGCCTGAGGACTATAATGTAATTAGACACATTAGCACTCTTTCTTTTATTTGGGGGTATTTTTCATGAGAAAATATGACTTCTGAAAGCTGTATAATGCTAGTAACTTTGAGTCAATTGATTAGCATAAATATATTTTTTAATTTAATTCCTTTCTGAAAATTGTGATTAAATGACTTTTTTAGGTAGTATTTGTGATATGTTTTCTCACATTTCCATATGATATAAAACTTGCATCTTCACTAAATTAAGCACTATTTTCAATTGCTATTAAGTCAAAAATTCATTTATACAAAAGAATTTTTCAGATATGAGATTAAAAATAGTTTGGGATTAATCCCACTGAAAGTATTAGACAACATATTTTAGCTTCTGATTTATTTAAAATTAAACACAATTTTAAGGAAAGTACCAAAACAATGACTATATCTATGATTGTTTTGTAGTGGATTATTAAAGCACAAAGATTTTAAAATGACTTTGTTATAGGCAAATTGATTAATGTTTAGCACAAATTATGCCATCTTGAAGAACATTTCATTATTGAAGATTAAGGTTTTTACAATAATGTGCAATGTTTAATCAGATTGTTGAGGTTTATATAATCTTAAATTATAAATCATTGTTAAATCCTTATCAAATGGTCAAATATTTTGTTTTATGCTCTTAAAATGGTGTTTAGATCTACATCATAAAAGTCTATGTTCGGTGAAAAGTAAAGAAGCATTAAATCTTCATAATCTTTTGACACTAGAGATAATTAAAAGTATATCATGTTACAGGCACTAGTTTATTTTATGTTTAGGGCTTATCTGAATGGGAAACTTATCCTGGCCTTCCTCAAAAAGGTTTTTAATACTGTAATCACCATTTTTTTCCCTAAGTAAATGAAGTCATTTCTACAAATGTTCAGTAAATTACATTCAGTTGAATATTGGTTTTACTCATTAGGCATATGAAATGGTAAATATTGAGGAAAGACCAACCTACCCTCAATGAAAGTTCACTTACTGTAGGTGGAATTCTGCTCTTCTGAGTTGCTCTTCATGGCACTTTAAGGTCAGCTGAATTGTGCAAAACAACTACATGGAAAATTTGATTTCAAACATTTTCATCAGCACATTTCTCTAAGGTATTAGTACAATCCCTAATTGAAGCACTAAACTTCTGGCACTTTTTTCTTTTTCTTTTTAACCATTATGCTAAGGACATATAATTTCTGCTGATTTAGGTATCTTATGTCAGGGCAGTAAGTATGCAATTAGGTTTAGTTTAAGTGATAGCAGCATGCTATAAATAAGATTCTTAATTGTGTTTGCAAGATTAAAATTCAGCCTCATTGTTTGTTCCCTTTATTTCTTTGGTGGCATTGTGGTATATTCACATTGCTACCTCTAAATGAATGTCAACTTGTTTTACCTCGACTGCAGCCGATCGATACTTCATTAGGCTGAATTGTCTTGTGCCCATGCAACCTTGAAGCTGTGGCTTAATTACCACCCGTATTATGCAGTGGCTCAGAAAGCTGTGCTCAGCTGTGACAGTTTTGAAAAAAAAAATTTTAAAAGCCATGGCATTACCTATGTCTAGGAAAAATGGCCACTTGGTATTAAAGAAAAGTAATATTTGGTAAATTAAGTATTAATAATTTTTTTAAAAAAATCATTGAAATATACAAATATAAGTTCACATTCTGGAACTCTTCTTATTTTAGAAAACACTTTGAATGGAAATATAATTTCCATGATCAAGCCATTGTGCAGTAAAGATAATTTAAAACTAATGGCAAAATTGCATTCATATGAAAGAGAAGAGAGGGGAAAGTGCAGTCAAATGGCAATCATGACAAATGACATCTCTTGTCCAAGAGTCATTTTTCCTCACTAGACTGATTTGTCATCCTCACTTTTGACATTTTTCATCCTGCTATGAAATCACAGTGACAGAATAAGATATTTCAAGACTTAACAACAGGCCACAGAAGATGGTTTTGTGCCTCCATTTATTTTTTGGTTGGCTGTTTCAATTTTGATTTTCAAGCTGCTAAAATCTGAACATACAAAACTTGGTGCTAACAAAACACTATCAGTTAAACAACTCTGTGGAAGAAGATTTCAAAATAAAATGTGAAATGATACAAAATAGTTTAATTGACAATAAATCTCTCTACTGCTCATATTTAAAATGTACCAAAATACCAAAAGTTTTGTTTGGCATATCATTTAATGAATCATTTAAGAGATTCAGCAGTTTATTCCAAAGTCCTGAAATTGAAACTATCCCTTGGAAAAATAATCAAAACAAGGAGATTGTTCATCACTTCATAGAGGCATGAAATTGAGAGGGGAATTTGGTCTTAAAATTTGCATCAGTTTTCTAGGGCCGTCATAACAAAATACCACACACTGAAGGCTTAAACCAACAGTAATGCACTGTCATGGTTCTGGAGGCTAGAATTCTAAGTCCAGTTATCAGCAAGGCTTTGCTGCCTCTGAAACCTCCAAAGGAATGCTTTCTTGTCTCTTCCTGGAGTTTGGTGGGTTGCCAGCAATCACTGGCATTCCTTGGTTGGCAGCTGCAGAACTCTCCACAGACTACACATAATCTCTCCATAGAGCTTGAGCATGAAATGGAATCCCTTTCTTTCTCTCTCCTTTGCTTCTTTCTTCCTTCCCTTTTTTTCCCATTCTCCCAGAAGTATTTATTGAAGGACTACCAAATGCAGGAAATTAAACTAGTGTTTATTTAATATTAATAATATTTAACATTTAGGGATATTTGAATCAATGATAACTTTCAAGTACATCAGTTTCATTTACAGGTGGAGTGTAGGAAGCAGTAAAATACTCTAAAAGGTTTTCTAACATATACTTTTCAATGTTCAGTAAGCATATAAATCACTTGAAATATTGCTAAAATGAAAATTCCAAGATAGTTCTGTATTGGGGTCCAAGATTCTGCACTTGAATCAAACATTGTAGGGTTACCAATGCTACTGTTTCATGGCACATACTCCAAAAGGCATGAATAGAGGAAAAAGAATGAATTCCAGATAAAAGGCCAGAAAATTCCTGGAGAATATGGTTCCTTGTGGCCCATACACTAAAAAGCTAGCAGTAGGTCACACATATAGAAAGGAGTCAAGGGCGTGGCAAAAGACAAAGAAATATGCAAAAAGAATGACCAGAAATGGAATGTGGTGGAAGTGAGGAGTCAGAGAGAGGGCAAAGGGAGCGATATATTGATAGGTAATTGCAGCTTTGCAGACCAGGCTAAGGAGTATGAAATTAACCCTAGTCAATGGAGAACCAAATCTGTATTAAGCAGAGTGATCTTGTGTCAAAGAAATCCAGCAGCAAATCTTCATTGAGGGCCAGCTAGATGCTAAGTACTATTCTATCATTCATAAAACACTAATGAAAAAGACAAAGTCTCTCCTCTGCTGGGCTTTGCATTCCAGTGGAAACAGTCTTCAGGAAGGAATCCCTGTGGGAGGAACAGCATGAATTCAAACTGCCAAGGAGATTTGAAGATTTTATCTCATGAGAAAATATTATTGTATGTTTTAAATGTAAGAAGCAGGCTTTGAAATTCAGGTTAAATACAGAAATGTTAAACATATCTTTGTGTTCTTTCCCTTACCTATTCTAAAGTGAGGATAGCATGGTTTAAAAAAAAAAAAAAAAGAGGTCAGGTGGATAATTACATGCTAGAAAGCAGGCAAACACACACACACACACACACACAAGATACAGAGGAGAGAAAGCAAGAGCAACTGCAAAAGAGAAGCTGCTAAGTATACAGGTGAATGGTAATTGTTTCAGCTCAGCAGAATGCAGGAGTCTAGGAATACAGTTCCTTGACATGGTAGTGAAACACCAAGAAGCAGGCAGAATCATCCTGCACAACCCCAGGAAACCTCGAGAATCAGAGGCATTGTTTGTTTTTGTTTTGTTTTTGTACTAGAGATTGAACCCAGAGCTGCTTCAACACTGAGCCACAACCCCAGTCCTTCTTATATTTTATTTTGAGACAGAGGTTCACTAAGTTGCTTAAGGCCTCACTAAGTTGCTTAAGGCCTCGCTAAATTGCTGAGCCTGGCTTTGAACCTGAGATCCTCCTTCCTCAGCCTCTCGAATCACTGGGATTACAGGCATGTGCCACCATGCCCACCTGCATTGGGTATTTTTTAAAGTTCAAGTGTTGAAATATAAGGCTTTGTTAAATATCTAAAGGAACAAATTAGATCAGTAAAATCTCTTCCTGTCTCATATAGCCAGGTGATTATTCATTTGCACCGTGATAGAAGATGAAGGATGAAGAAACAGATCTCTGGAAAAGATGAATTAGGACTCTAGATTCATGGATGCTAACAACAAATGAAGAATAAAACCTCTGGGGTGGTAAAAATACTGAATGGTGATAGGCCCTTTCCATTATTCTCCACAGATCTTTTCTCCATTTAGCTGTGAGAGCAAGTGGTAGCCAGACAAGAAAGAACAGGTCATTCTTCCTTATGAAAATGACAAAATCAAAGAAAAAGGAGGAATCCACAAATACACAGATTGCTTGATAAAGAAGGCCTCCAAAGAAACCTTGCACAGAAATAGAAAATTTCCTCAAATCTTTAGTTTCTTTTAAATACAAATAGTTAATGAAGGAGTGAAGAGATCTCACAAAATCAAAGTTAGCAACTGAAATGAAAACAGACAGAGGAAATTAGAGCAAAGTTAAACAAGGTAAGGCAGAAAATAAAATAAAGCAATAAAATCAACAACAACAAAATAGGAGACAAAATTCCATAAAATCCCAATCAGAAGCTGTAAAATAAGATGACATTGATGAAAAAGTTCTTTGAAACTGAATTTTTTATGAAATGATATTTTTCATAGTCAATGGAAAGTCTAGAAGTAAAAATTTAGCTATTTAGCTATCTTCTTAGAAAGTAGGAAGAAATGGCAAGAAGATGGAAAATATCACAGGAAAGACAGCAAATTAAAGAAAAACTGAACAAAACAACAAATTGTAGAGAGGAAAAATTACTGGATACAATTTAACAAAGAATTTCCTGAGCTTGTAGATTGAAAAGATCCTGTCTGTTCTGGACAGTGGGAAAAAAATAACCCACATGAAAGCACATTTGTTAAAATTAAATATATATATATGTAAATCAAGAGCCTAAAAATTTCCAGAGGACAAATTTTGAAAATCCATATAAAATGAGCTATGAACCTGCTAGTATTCACATTTTAATACCATTACTATAGTCTAGAAAAAATGAGAAATGTTTTTAAATTTTGAGAGAAAATTATCTCTAACTTGGAATTCAGTTTCTAGACAAAATGTCATTTAATTATTTTTAAAAAGACCTTTTATAAAAACAATGTATCCACATCCCTTGCCAACTTTGCCTTATTTTCTAAGCCAATCTGGGAACATATGCTCTGTCAAACCAGGATGTAATCAAAAGCTGAGAAATCCATGGCGTTTTGGAACTAGTGAATTCAACACTACAGAGAGGCAGAGTTATTCCCAATATAAAGCTTAAGGTAATGTGAGAAGTGACAGTCATCCTGAGACCTACAGCCCAATAGTTCAGGGTTGACAAGAAAGTAGGACACAGGAGTGAGGTCTCCATGAAAGAACAAAACTAACAACTCATTTGCTCATCAAAAAGAAAGAAACACTTCTGAAGTTGTAGAGGAGTCAGGTATAGGTACATAGAATGTTCAGCAAAAGTTAAGATGGAGCAATCTCTAGGGGCAACAACAAATATCATAAAAATCTAAAGATAATCAATGTGTACTTTATTATTCATCTATGTATATTAGATGCATAATTACAATAATGCAAACATGATGATTGATTTCAAATGAAACTATGAGGATAGGAATTAAAAGAGTTTGAGAAAGATAAGATCTAATATTTTCAGTTTTAAGAGGTCAAATGATAACCTCTAAGGCAAATAAAAATTAAGTAATTATTGCTTTAGCAAACTATTCAGAAACAAAGCTATATAACAAAAACAACAGAAAGAGTTGGAAGTAGTTGTCACTGGAGAATACTGAGGAAACAGGGGACTACTGCTTTTCACCAAGGTCCTTTGACATGTGAAATTATGTGGATTAACTATTTTGAAAATAATGGGGAAATGATTTTAAAATCTTATATATGAACTATACTATAAGATACAAGGAGATGTCCAAGAGTCTATCCAACGGGATGGCTAGACTATCCAACGGCGGGGCAAGATCAAGTGTGCAAGAAAGGCTTTTCTAAAAGAAGGGGCATTTGAACTGCCTTGAAGGATGAGGGGGATTCAGATTTCTGAAAAGAAAGAGAGAGAGGGAAAAAAAGCCTTGAAGTAAGTTGTACTAGCAAATACAGAGACAGTGACCAGATGGAGATTGGCTATAGAAAAGGAAAAGGATATTCAAGTGACCTGAGGAATCGTGAGGAGGAGGAAGAGAGAGAGGTCTCTTGTGAGTTTACAAAGGTAGATGGGGACAATTTAAGACATTGTTCAAATTGAGGAATTTTATTAAGAAAAATCAAGAAGAAAATGTCTAAGTCCTCTTCCTATGGGCATATGAGTGATAAATCATATTATCCTTAAAGAGGAAGTTTCTAGAAGCAAGAGGAGGAAAGACGAGGGGAAAGCTGTTGCTATGTTTTGGGTAGAGATGATGGAGGGTGTTAATAGACTCAGTGGTTGGCTAACAGCTCTATCTTGGAGGTTGGAATTTCTGATGGAAATGTAGATGAAAAAAGCAATGAGAATGGAAACTGAGGGAACAGTACGAAGCAAAGATATCCAGACTTGACAGACAGTCTGGAAACAGAAGTTTCTTGCTATATTCTGGTAGCGAGAATGGAGGGAAAAGTCATGGATGGTGCAGATACTTCTAGCTTTGGATACTGGCAAGGTCAGGGATATTGTCCCTTTCTGAAATATTAGGAACTTGGAAGGGCTTAATAAAAATCAGTTATTCTACTAGGCATATTTTGATATCAGCAAGTGCTGAAACCACAGTAAATTTTGGAATCATTATACAGCTTTCAAATGAGATCTGTCAGCAATGATTTTCCTTACATTTGGTATCCTTAAATCAGATTAAAGTGCCCAGGTTAGAAAATATTATTTAGCAATAGGACTGTTAACTTTCTTTTTCCCATAGGCTTATGCAATTAAAATCTTCTCTGTTAATTTTTTTTCTTCTCTCACCTAATTCAATTGTGTACACTTTTCTGGAAATTATTCTCTACATTCCTAACTTTTGCACAAAGTTCATCTCTGTTTTAGTCTCTCACCCTGTTTGTCCCAAAATACTGCAGATGCTTCCCCAATGATTCTTCTATTCTTTTCTTGCTTTTTTTTTTTCCTTCAATTTCGACTATCTGTAGTAGACAACTGACTTTACTATTCAATCACTGCCTGGCCAGAGTACGCATATACAGAAGGCCATAATTGTTCATGGAACTCTTGATGATGAGATCACATAGGTTTTTTCATAAACATATTGTTGGAAAATTGCCTCTGTAGTATGTGTGTTTTTTAGTTTGCCTATTTCTTATTTTCTGTTATATTGATTAGAAACTGTTCATAGAGTGAGCAAAGTCCTGTTATTTGTTAGTCCAATTATTTGTATTTGTTATTTGTTAGGGCATCATGATTCTTTTGCAGTATATCCTAAAGTGGAAAAATACTAGAAACTTTGAGCTGTGAAGTTCTGTTTCTCTCAGGTAAACAATTTCCTCTTCTGAAACACTTCCATTTCTTTTCCACTATCTTGTAACACTGTCAGCGGTAAGTGCATGTTAAAAGTAAAACTTAGTTCTCCTGAAAATCAAATACTTAAGCTGACTGAAGCATCCAGCTGCTGCTTCTGCTATATATTTAATGAATAATTTCTTTAAACATGGATGTATTGTATTCTTACTCTGTGCTAGACACCGAGTTATCATCTGACCATAAGACAGAACATGATGTGACTTCTGTCTTGGCTTACTATCTTTATTCTTAATGCTCTTTCATTTTTGAGTATTGAGGACCTAGGGTATAAAGTGATTTTGTTAATTTGTCTTTTAAATTATGTTTCAAGGTTCTGCTTATGTTTCAATGATATTATAGAACCTAATAATTAAATGGCTCTATTGTTATGTTAACTGGTTTCATTAATATAAACACTGGTTATGTTTATTTGGCAACTGTTAGATTATAATTATCAAAGAAAAGTCCATGCTTGTTAACCCTCTATCATTTCTAGAATGGTCTGTGATAGTAAATGTATTATTTGCATGCTGATTTTAATTTAATTTAATTTTTTGTCCTCCATAGTTGATATTTTTGATATATAATTGTAGCATGAATATGATGCATATGTACAAGATATTCAAATGTATACAAAGTAACACTTTTTCAAAAATAAATAAATAAATATATTATGGTGTCACTTTAAGCAGCATAAAATAACTTTCTGAGTATATATGTTGTACTGGTTTTAGAATAAAACAACTGGATTTTTATAATTTTCATAGGATTCAATTATAGGAAAAAATAGCAGAAAATAGAAAAGAAGAAACTAGATGATAATTTCTTATGAGTATGGTTTGCAATTTTAAGGAATACTTGCTTACAGTATTGGTAATGATTAAATTAAATAGCTTCTGTATTTGTTTTTCCATGTAATATAGAACAGGTTGGAATTTTGTTATATTTTAGTTGTTTGCATATTGTGTTTTTGTAATAGTGTTTATTATTAGGTAAAAGCTATCACTGATCAATAGAGTAAATATAAAACTAATTCATATATTTATTAATATTGTTTTAATTAATGTTCATTGAACTTATTTATTTGTCCTTAAATATTAAATGGATTATATTTAAATTTACTGGGGAATAAAATCACAAAAGATTTTTCTTTTCTTTTTTCTTTTTTAAATTTAATTTATTTATTCTACTTAGGTATACATGATAGCAGAATGCATTTCGCTTCATTGTACTCAAACGGAGCACAACTTTTCATTTCTCTGGTTGTACATGATGTAGAATCACATCATATATGCAGTCATACATGAAGCTAGGGCTATGATGTCCATCTCATTCCACCATCTTTCCTGCCCCCATGTCCCCTCCCATCTTAACCACTTTGACCAAATTTCCTCCATTCTTTACATGTCCCCTACCCCATTATGAATCAGTACTCACTTATCAGAGAGAACTTTGGCATTTGGTTTTTTGGGATTGGCTTACTTCGCTTAGCATGATATTCTCCAATTTCATCCATTTACCTGCAAACGCCATAATTTTATTCTCTTTTATTGCTGAGTAATATTCCATTGTGTATATGTACCACAGTTTCTTTATCCATTTATCTATTGAAGGGCATCTAGATTGGTTTCACAGTTTAGCTATTGTGAATTGAGCTGCTGTATACATTGAAGTGGCTGCATCACTGTAGTATGCTGTTTTTAAGTCTTTGGGTATAGACCGAGGAGTGGGACAGCTGGATCAAATGGTGGTTCCATTCCAAGTTTTCTAAGGAATCTCCATACTGCTTTCCAGATTGGTTGTACCAATTTGCAGTCCCACCAGCAATGTATGTGCGTGCCTTTTCCCCCACATCTTCGCCAACACTTATGGTTGTATTCTCGATAATTGCCATTCTGACTGGTGTGAGATGAAATCTTAGAGTAGTTTTGATTTGCATTTCTCTAATTGCTAAAGATGTTGAACATTTTTTCATATGTCTGTTGTTTGACTGTATATCTTCTTCTGAGAAGTGTCTGTTCAGCTCCTTAGCCTATTTATTGATTGGGTTGTTTGTTTCTTTTGGTGTTAAGTTTTTTGAGTTCTTTATATATCCTGGAGATTAGTGCTCTATCAGATGTGTGTATGGCAAAAAATTGTTCCCAGAATGTAGGCTCTCTGATTGTTTGTTTCTTTTGTTGAGAAGAAACTTTTTAGTTTGAATCCATCCCATTTGTTGATTCATGATTTTACTTCTTGTGCTATAGAAGTCTTGATAAAAAAGTGAGGTCCTAAGTCAAAATGATAAAGATTTGGGCCTACTTTGTCTTCTATTAGGCACAGAGTCTCTGGTCCAATTCCTAGGTACTTGATCTATTAGGCACAGAGTCTCTGGTACAATTGCTAGGACCTTGATCTACTTTGAGTTGAATTTTGTGCCTGGTGAGAAATAGGCTTGTAATTCATTTTGCTGCATATGGATTTCCATTTTTCCTAGCACTATTTGTTGAAGAGGCTATCTTTTCTCCAATGTACATGTTTGGTACCTTTGTCTAGTATAAGATAACTGTATCTAAGTGAGTTTGTCTCTATGTCTTCTATTCTGTACCATTGGTTCACATGTCTATTTTGGTGCCAGTACCATGCTGGTTTTGTTACTATAGCTTTGTAGTATAGTTTAACGTCTGGTATTGTGATGCCTCCTGCTTCACTCTTCTTGCTAAGGATTGCTTTGGCTATTCTGGGTCTCTTATTCTTTCAAATGAATTTCATGATTGCCTTTTCTATTTCTATAAGGAATGATGTTGGGATTTTAATTGGAATTGCATTGAATCTATATAGAGCTTTGGGTAGTATGGCCATTTTGACAATATTGATTCTGCCTATCCAAGAACATGGGAGATTTTTCCATTTTCTAAGGTCTTGTTCAATTTCTTTCTTTAGTGTACTGTAGTTTTTATTGTAGAGGTCTTTCACCTCTTTTGTTAAATTGATTCCCAAGTATTTTATTTTTTTAATTTATTTTTTAATTTTTTTTAGTTGTAGATGGACACAATGTCTTTATTCTATTGCTTTGTATGTGGTGCTGAGGGTTGAACCCAGGGCCTCAAGCATGCAAGGCAAGCGCTCTACCCCTGAGCTACAATCCCAGCCCCAGTATTTCATTTTTTTGAGGCTATTGTGAATGAGGTAATTTTCCTAATTTCTCTTTCAGAGGATTCATTGTTGATGTATAAAAATGCAAGTGATTTGTGGGTGTTGATTCTATATCCTGCTACATTGCTGAATTCATTTATTAATTCTAGAAGTTTTCTAGTGGAATTTTTAGATGCTCTAAGCATAGAATCTTGTCATCGGCAATTAATGATAGTTTGAGTTCTTCTTTTCCTATTTGTATGTCTTTAATTTCTTCTGTCTGTTTAATTACTCTGGCTAGTGTTTCAAGGACTATGTTGAATAGTAATGGTGAAAGAGGGCATCCTTATCTTGCTCCCACTTTTAGAGGGAATGCTTCCAATTTTTCTCCATCTAGGATGATGTTGGCCTTGGGCTTAGCATAGTTTTTCTAGTGTTTTGAACATAAACAGTGTTGTGTTTTGTCAAATGCTTTCTCTGCATCAATTGATAAAATCATATGATTCTTATCTTTAAATTGATTGATGTGATGGATTCTGTTAATTTCCATTTGTTGAAACAACCTTGCATCCCTGGAATGAACCCTACTCGATCATGGTGAACTATTTTTTAAATATGCTTTTGTATGCAATTTGCCAAAATTGTACTAAGAATTTTTGCATCTATGTTCATCAGGGATATTGGTCTGAAATTTTCTTTCTTTGATGTGTCTCTGTCTGGTTTTGGTATCAGGGTGATACTCGCCTCATAGAATAAATTTAGAAGGGTTCCCTCCTTTTCTATTTCATGAAATAATGTGAGGAGTACTGGTGTTTGTTCTTCATTGTAGATCTTGCAGAACTTGACTGAGAATCCATCTGGTCTTTGGCTTTTCTTAGTTGATAGACTTTTCATAGCATCTTCTATTTCTTTGCTTGAAATTGACCTGTTTAAGTTGTGTATGACCACCTGCTTCAGTTTGATTAGGTCATATGCCTCTAGAAATTTGTCAGTGTTGGGGCTGGGATTGTAGCTCAGTGGTAGAGCGCTTGCCTCGCATGCGTGAAGCCCTGGGTTCGATCCTCAGCACCACATACAAAGCAATAGAATAAAGACATTGTGTCCATCTACAATAAAAAAATATTAAAAAAAAATTGTCAGTGTCTTCAGGGTTTCCTATTTTACTGAAGTATAAATTTTCAAAATAGTTTCTAATTGTCCTCTGTATTTTACTAGTGTCTGTCATGATATCTCCTTTTTTCATCATGAATTTTAGTAATTTGGGTTTTCTCTCTCCTTTTTGTTAGGGGGCTAAAGGTTTGTCACTTTTATTTATTTTTTAAAGAACCAGCTTTTTCTTTTGTCAATTTTTTGAATTGTTTCTCTTCTTTTAATTTCATTGATTTCAGCCCTGATTTTAATTATTTTCTCTCTTCTAATTTTTTTGGTGTTGGTTTTTTCCTTTTTCTAGAGCTTTGAGATGTAGTGTAAAGAAATTTATTTGTTGACTTTTTCTTCTTGTAATGAATGAACTTAATGCAATGCACTTTCCTCGTAGCACTGCCTTCATGGTATCCCAGAGATTTTAATATTAGAGTTTTATCAGAGTTTTCATTTACCTCTAAGAATCATTTTATCTCCTCCCTGATGTCTTCTATTATCCATGCATAGTTCAATAGCATTATTTAGCCTCTAGGTGTTGGAGTGGTTTCTATTTTGAATCTGTCATTGATTTCTAATTTTATTTAATTATGGTCTGACAAGATGCAGGGTAGTATCTCTGTTTCTTTGTATTTGCTAAGATTTGCTTTGTGGCATAACATTTGATCTATTTTGGAAAAGGATTATTGTGCTGCTGAGAAAAATGTATTCCCTCATTGATGGATGGAATACTCTCTCTATGTCTGCTGTCTAAATTATTGATTGTTTTATTGAGTTCTATGGCTTCTTTGTTTTGTTTGGAAAACCTATCCAGTGGTGAGAGAGCTGTGTTAAAATCACCAAGTATTATTGTGTTATGGTCTATTTGATTCTTGTAGTTGAGAAGGGTTTGTTTGATGTACATAGATGCCCCATTTTTTTGCAGCATATTTATTTATGATTGTTATGTCTTGTTGATGTGTGATTCCCTTAAGAAGTATGAAATATCCTTCTTTATCTTTTTTCACTAACTTTGGTTTCAAGTCTACTTTATCTGATATAAGGATGGAAACTCCTGCTTGTTCACGTGGTCCATGTGAGTGATACATTTTTTCCCACTCTTTCACTTTAAGTCTGTAGATGTCTTCCTGTGAAGTGAGTCTATTGAAGTAGCCTATTATTGGGTCTTTTTTTTTTAAATCCAATTTGTCAGTCTATGTCTTTTAATTGATGAGTTTAGGCCATTCACATTCAGGGTTATTACTGAAATATGCTTTGTAATCCTCATCATTTTGGGTTATTTTTGGTTTTTATCTTGACTTGGTTTCTACTTTGACTGGCCTTTCCTTTAGTGTAATTCCTCTCTTTGTACATTTTCATTATTGGTTATCATTTCCTCCTCATGGAATATTTTGGCTACAATGCTGTGTAGTGCAGGCTTTCTCACTGTAATTTCTTTTAACTTTTGTTTATCATAGAAGATTTTTACTTCATGATCAAATATGAAGCTCAATTTTGCTGGATATAAGATTCTTGTTTGGCATACATTTTCTTTCAGAGCTTGGTATATGTTGTTCCATGATCTCCTGGCTTTTACGGTCTGGGTGGATAAATCTGCTGAGATTCAAATTGGTCTCCCCCTATATGTAATCTGATCCCTCTCTCTTGAGGTCTTTAAAATTCTATCCTTATTCTCTATGCTGGATATTTTCATTATAATGTGCCTTGGTGTAGATCTGTTGTTGTTGTTGTTTTGTATATTTGGTGTCTTGCAAGCCTCTTGTGTTTGAGTTTTCTATTCATTCTTTATGTTTGGGAAATTTTCTGATATTATTTCATTGAAGAAATTGTGCCTTCCTTTGGTTTGAATTTATGTGCTTCCTATTCTGATAAATCTTAGATTTGTTCTTTTACTGCTACCCCATAATTCTTATATGTTCTCTTCATGGTTTCTTACCATCTTCATTTTATGGTCAATTTTATTTTCAAGATTGTATATTTTGTCTTCATTATCTGAGGTTCTGTCTTCCAAGTGATCTAGTCTGCTGGTGATGCTTTCTATTGAGTTTTTAAATTTGGTTTATTGTTTCCTTCATTTCAAGAATTTCTGATTGGTTTTTCTTCACAATCTCTAGCTCTTTCTTGAAGTAATCTTTCTCTACCTCTATTTGCTCCTTTATCTCTTTTTTTGGTATGATTGATGGTTGTCTCTATTTTATCTCTTATTTCTTTGTTGGAGTGATAAATTTTTGCCTTTATTTGCTCTCTTATTTCTTTGTTGGAGTTATCAATTTTTGCCTGTATTTGCTGGCTTTAGTCACTCTTTAATTCTTAGATCATTTTAATTACATACATTCTGAATTGTTTTTCTGACATTTCATGAACTGTGCTGTCAATGGATTCTATTATTGTACTACCTTGGTTTATTTGGGGCACTTTCTTCCCTTGTTTTTTCATGTTGATTATGTATCTCCCTTTCTTGCAAGGCCAATCTGAGGAATTGTGGTTTTTATTTTATAAAAATAATTATAATTATTTTTATAATTTTGTAGTGACCCTACTGATTACCTGTATCTCATCTTGGAGTTCACTTCCAGTCCCCACCAGGTGTTCCCCAGATGCACACTACTGCCACTAAAGATGGTGGCGATGATAGTGAAGGTAACTCAAGATGGCAGTGGGAGTCGTGCCAGATGGATGCAAACACTTTCAGAGATGGGGCTAAAAGGGGAGGGCTTACAATGACTTTGGGATGATTGATTGGAGATGCAGAGCTTTGGCGGGATGCTGCCTCCAGGCCCCGTTGTCCCAAGATAGAGGCTACTACATGGGAAGAACTATGGGGATGGCTGCAATATCCAAGATGGACACATAGCAGAAGCAACACTGTGGATCTCCTCTCTGTGCAGGGGTCGTCCTGGGCCTGAGCTCTCACACAGATCTGTGAGGGAAGTCCCAGCCCTGATCTTGATCTGGACTCCCTCAGGGGTCCCAAGTTGTGGGTCTGGTCTTGGGCCTGGCTCCTGCAGATCAACAGGGGCACTAGCATGGAACTGGGGGTGGTCCTGGGCCTCAGCCTCAGGGATCCTCAGAGATAGTCCTTCACCTTGGTCGGAGTTCCTCCATCGGTTGGCAGGTAGCAATCTAGTGCCCTGACCTTGGCTGGGCTCCTGCAGAGGTTCCTGAAAGTGGTCCTTGGCCTTGGCCTGTGCTCACACCCTGTATATTTCTTATTGTTTACAGTGCTAGAGATTGAACTTGGGGACTCACACACAGTAGTCTTGCACTCTACAACTGAGTTACACCACTAGCCCTTTTTTTAAACATGTTCTTATTGAGGCAAGAGCATATAGTGATTTAAAGGCCTGCTGAAACATCTCACATCTCACAGTGAGTGGGGAAAGATAATGATTATTGATTCTACATGGTTAAGAGATGAGTTTTTGAGTTGAGTTTTGAGTTCACAATTTTGCAACAATGATTTGGTCAGAAATATTTTGAATTAAACAAGCTTAGAAGAATAATAAATGGCACTGTTGGAATTTTATCAGGCCTCACTGACCCTTTCTTGCTTCCTTCATAGCAACATGTATCTTCAGTAAGTTCCAATATCACCAGAGCTGGATACAGGTAAAGAAGTTTAATAATGACAGAAGTTTCAAATTTCAGTGAAAAGTTTGGAGAAGTTTTAGGGAATGAGTCCCTTGTAAAAGAAAGCTGTTCTGTTTATAGTTGTGGCAATAATATCTTACACATAGCAGGTGGTCAGTGAATACTATGTAAGAGAATGAAAGGAACTTTCAGAAGTCTCATTTCTCATCAACTCCTTTTCCTAACTTCCAGTGCTATATTAAGACTTTTACAGGACTTAACTACATGAATACTACTATATGCATAAATATTGCTATACCACATTAGGGTGGTATATTATTTAAATTTTAAATGATTGCCATCACTTAAATATGAAATGTAAACTTATTTTTATTTAAATTTTAAGAACTTCTCTATTCATGTTTCTCACTACAAAATTCTAGATAAAATATTCATGCTTCTATTTTAGGGACATTGATGTGTGTATAACCGGTGATTCTTTCTGTCTTTCTATCCAGATTTTGTTAAGTCATATTTTTGAAGTCATACTTTTATTGAAAGTTGTACCTTGCAATTTAAAATCAAGGAATTTTTTTGTTTTAAATATTTTTAGTTTTGATGAAAATCACTTTCAATCCAGCTTTAAAAATTTCTTGAAATATTACAATTTTTGTTTTGGATTAATTTAATGTATTTTTAATTTTTCTTCTACATTTTTAGAATGATCTCTTCAAACCCCCAGAAACCAAGCATAAAACACAAATAGGTCAATATGACTGTCTACTCAGAGAAAAATGAACTAACCAACAAAACACCATGAGGAAAAAATGAAATTATACAATGAGAGGGACTTATGCATCTGTTTTGATTTCTGGTATGTTGTCCTTTGAGAAACTTCACTTCAAAGAGATGAAAGGTAGGTGCTGGGAGCTGTTCAGCATCTCTGAGCAATTATAGGGCTTAGTTTATAGTGTGCAAAGGACTCTATGACATGATATCTTTTCTTAATTTCAGTCATAAATTTATGGGTATAAAATTAAAGTTTCAGAAAAAATAAAAACCTATCCATCTAGATTTGAAATTAGAACTGATCATGCTAGCTAGATCCCCAGAAACTTTTCTAAAATTAAAACAAATATTCTGACAAAATTCTCAGTTTTGCAATAGAGAATGGCAAAAGGATGGATTTATGTCTATATGAAATGGTACATATCCTACATTCTCCACATATTATAAGAACAGAAAACATAAGTCAGTGTAAGAAGGTAGGTGAGTGGCTCCTGGGAGCTAGTGTGGGGAACAAGATCCTGGCCAAGAATTGACTAAAGGTGTTAATGGAATTTTTATTAATTTTTCTTATATTTAAATTTACCTTGTGCACGGAGGTTGCAGTCTGTCCCGAGCCAGTGGGTCGAAGGGGCACCCCCAAATTCACCTAGCAGTGGAAGTTGGGAAGAGTTGGAGCTGACTGGTTGCCCGTTCCCAGCCCTCTGCTGCCACAAGACAATCAGACACACCAGGGAGTCAAGTCAAGGCAAGTACTCGTATATTTGCAGAACAAGCATTCAACTTATAGGGCCATTTGGCCAATCAGAGACAATGCACATAACCAACAGCTGTCCATGTGGCAAGGCACACAAGCCCCCTGAATTCTGTCCACGAGCTGATCACGTTCACGGAACCAACAGTAAACCAATCACATAGTTCCTCCTTCCTCTGTGCCCATCCCACTTATACACAATGGCTAGTCGCCATGTTAAGGGCATAGCATGGAGCTAGCTCCCCACACTTGTGCATTACTCACATTTCTATTACTGTAAAAATATCTGAGATAAATCAATTCAAAAGGAGAAAATGTTTATTTTGGCTGGTCAGTTGGAAAGTTTCAGTCCATGACTGATTGGCTGCCTTCTTTTGGAACCTGTGGCAAGGAAGCTCCTCATGGCAGTAGTACATGGTGGAATGCAGCTATTCACCTAATAGCCAGAAATGAGAAACGGAGAGAGGGACTGAGAGAAGAGAGTAGGGTCCCACAATCCCCGTCAGGGGCATACCCACAATGACTAGAAAACCTCCTACTAGGTCCCATATCCTAAAGGTTTCACCATCTCCTAATAGTGCCATTGGCTGGATGGGGGAGGGAGAAAGTAAACCTTTTACATGTGAGCCTTTGGGGCAAATTCAAGATGCAAACTATAGCACCTCATTTTGTCTTTGGGCAAAGTAATGCAAAGCAGTAGAATTGACTATGGAAATTACAAAACTTTATAGTATGTCATGATGCAATGACATACATACTTTATAGTATGTCAAGGATGCAATGCAGGGTTATTGAAATATAGCTTGAATTTATCAGCCAGCCTCTCCTTGAATGTTATGTAATGTGAAGTTTGAGGAAGGCTGAGTGTCAGAATCATTTATAAAATTGTGACCCAATTATATGAGGAGGAAAACAGGAGAATAGCCAGGTGCGGTGGCTCATGCCTGTAATCCCAATGGCTCAGGGGGCTGAGGCAGGAAGATTGAGAGTTCAAAGCCAGCCTCAGCAAAAATAAGGTGCTAGGCAACTCAGTGAAAGCTTGTCTCTAAAATAAAATAGAAAATAGGGATGGGGATGTGGCTTAGTGATTAAGTGCCCCTGAGTTCAATCCCCAGTACCTGCTCCTCCTCCCCCAAAAAGGAGAATATTATGGATTCTTTGTAGACGAATAAATGTAGCAACATAGAAGTATGTGCAAAAAATTCATTAACTTGAAATTTTACTAATTCCTTAACACTATTTTAGCCTATGTAAAAACTTTAGAGTTCTCTAACTCAGTTAGAAAGATGAAACCCTATCAATGGTATCCATGAGTATATCAATTATTTTACCAGCAACACATTTATGGTTATGATAAAATATGTGAAGATACTGAAGCATATTAGTAAATTTTCTCAAAGAAAAGCAGTTGTTCTCTCTCTGAATAATTTTATGATTCTATATATAAGAATATAATATTCTCAAGACACCTGAGCCCAACCTGTCTTGACACATCTCTGTCAACAGAAAGGCAGTCAGGATAAGATAGAAGTGGCTTTTTGTTTATTTCTTGTCCTGAAATCATGATCTTGCTAATCTCATTTCTTAAAATAATGTTTTCTACATCTTTTTTAAAAAATTATTTTAGCATTCTATACTGCATATTTTGTCTACTTATTTTTCACCCCCAAAAAAGTGCAGACAAATCCAAAGTCACAAACACAATAATAATATAAACTTCTTATTGTTAGAGCAATCAATTTTTTTGATCTGATCTTACTCTGAAGCCATTCTTCAATAGATATTAAGCAACACACAAGCAAATTATAGAATAAATATGAATGAGAATCTCTCTTTCTAGCTCTTTCATACATATACATATATACATAAAATCATCCATCACTTAATGACAAGGATATGCTCTGAAAAGTGTATTTAGAGGTGAATTTGTCATTATGTAAATTTCACAGAAAGTAGTTAAACAAATCTAGATGGCATAGGCTACAATCTTCCTAAGGTGTATGATATGTTGCTCCTAGGCCACAACCCATACAACCTATTACTTTGCTGATAATAAACAATTGTAACACTATGGTAGTTGTGTGTCTAAGAATATCCAAACAGAAATAAATTTATAGTAAAAAACACAATATAAAAGAAAAAATGGCACATCTGTATAAGGCTCTGACTATAAATAGAACTTACAGGATAAGAAGTTGTTCCTGGTAAGTGAATGAGTGAGCAGTGAATGAATGTGAGGGACTAGGATGCTACTGTCCATTACTGTAGACTTTAGAAACATTTAACAATAAAATTTATTTTAAAAGTATTTTCTAAATGTTCAATATCTCTAGCAATTACAGAAATGCAAATTAAAACTCAGATTACATCTCACTCCAGTCAGAATGGCAATTATCAAGTATACAAGTAAAAATAAATGTTGGTGATGATGTAGGGGAAAAGGTACTCTTATGCATTGCTGGTGGGACTGCAAATTACTACAACCAGTATGGAGAGCAGTATGGAGATTCCTTAGTAAACTTGGAATGGAACGACCATTTGATCTAGTTATTGCACTCCTCGGTTTATACCCAAAGAACTTAAAATCAGCATTGTACAGTGACCCAGCCACACTGATGTTTATGGCAACTCAATTCACAATAGCCAAGTTATGGATCCAACCTAGGTGCCCTTCAACAGATGAATGAATAAAAAAACGTGGTATACACAATAGAATATTACTCAGGCATAAAGAATGAAATCATGGCATTTGCCGGTAAATGGATGGACCTGGAGAATATAATTTTAAGTAATATAAGCTGATCCTCCCAACCAAAAAAAGGTCAAATTTTTTCTCTGATATGTAGATACTAACCCACAACAAGGCAAAGTGGGGAGAGGAAGAATAGAAATCCATTGGTTTAGACAAAGGGAAATGAAGGGAGGAGGGAGAATAATAGGAAAGACAGTAGAATTAATCAGACATATCTTTACTATGTTCACATATGAATACACAACGAGTGTAATTCCACATCATGTACAACCACAAGAATGGGATACTAATTAGAATAAGTTATACTCCATGTATGTATAATATTTCAAAATACTCTCTACTGTCATGTAAAAGGAACAAACAATAAAGGAATAGAAGGTAAAGAGAATATATGTGCAAAGTTCCTGGCACTACTAAATGTTCTATAAATTTTAAGTTTGGAGATAAAATAAATTAGTGGATCTGCTTTTGTTGAAAAAAAATAGTGTATATTGCATGTGTATTCCTATATCAAAGCTGTGTTAATATTTCAATATAATTTATACAACATAAAAAAGTAATTTATTTCTTCAATCAAAATTTAACCTTAGCTTATTGTGATTTTTTACTTTATAATTTTTAACCTTTTCAACTCTATTGTAAATAACACATCTTGGCACATACATTATAGAGCTGTACACAAATATTTTTGTTTTTTATATTTTTATATGAACTTTGTCCAATTTTTTCTTTACTTTTTAAAATTTTGTTAAAAATAAGATCCAAACATGCACATTAGGCCAGGGTCCAGATCATCAATATCACTGTCTTCCATCTCCACATCTTGTCACACTCTAGGGGGCAGTAACAGACATGGGACTTTTAATAGTTAAAAATGAGTTCTTCTGGAATACTGAAAGGCCTGCCTGAGGCTCCTCTTGTGGAAGTGGTGTGTCACTCTTCAGAAATATGTCCACTGTGGTTTGCTTAGTGTGTTTTCTCTTCTTTCTTTCTTTCTTCTTTTTTTTTTTTGATGATGAATTTGCTCATAAGCAAATAATACATCATAAACATTGTTATTTATTTAAAAAAGCCTTTGGGTGATGAGGTCTTTGTTTTCAAATTGTTAAGGAGCTTACTGAGGTCTGCAAAATCTACTTCTAACCTCTCCACTGTGAATTTTCTGTACTGCTTCAGTTTACTTTTCTCTTTCATTTTCTTCAGGTATGTGACTAGATGATAGGAATTTTTCAGCTCTATTATAATCTTATAGGACTATAAGTCCAGTATTAACTGAAACATTACTTTGCAGCACATAACTGTATATAAATTTAAACTCCTTTGAGAAGCTTTTATTCTATATTCTAACTTAAATTTTTGTATTTGAAGTAGGCTGTTTTATGTAATCAATTGCATGGCCAAACCTGTTTTCAATATATTAATAGACTAAAAATTGATCTGTATAAAACTGAAAGAAAGAATGGCAGTCTGATTATTCTTGCTAGATTAGTCCTCTTTTCATGTTAAAGAATGCTCAGCTACCTCACTTAAATGACATATCTACATTAAGAACTATACTATAGTGATTATTCACCTCTGGCTACTTACAAATGAGTATTGGGTAAGAGCATTTAAGAGCATTATCAACAGTATATTGATAATGTCACTGCATAGTAAATATGTATAACATATTTATAGTAAATACATATTTGTAACTTGATATATATATGAATATGTATTGCATACTACAGAGTATCCAAAATTAACAATGATAATTTTGTATTCACTTTATATTACCAAGATTCATTCAGGTTAGTATTATTTTATATAACAGATATTACTATCTCTATTTTTATAGATAAGAAAACTAAAGTTCTGGTAGATAAAACATATTTAGTGTTAATAAGTTGATAGAGGTAAATCTGATGTAAAAACTCAAGCCAAACTGAATCCAAGGGTAATCTCCATTCTATTATACCATATGTGCTACCTATGAGTATATACAATGGTAATTGATTGGAAAATAAGTATTGAAGAAAAGGTAACAAGTGAATTATTACAGTTAGAGAAAATTCTACTACATAAAAACAATTGAATCCAATATAAATATTTGACATTTATTTAAAATTGTTTTTATCATATATCTCTGATATGGCAAAGTTATCCCTAGAAGAATAGCAATTTAGCCAGGCGCGGTGGCTCACGCTTGTAATCCCAGCACTTTGGGGAGCTGAGATGGGAGAACCACGAGTTCAAAGCCAGCCTCAGCAACGGTGAGGTGCTAAGCAACTCAGTGAGACCCTGTCTCTACATAAAACACAAAATAGGGCTGGGGATGTGGCTCAGTGGTCGAGTACCCTTGAGTTCAAACCCTGGTACCATTAAAAAAAAATAGCACTTTGTTCATTAATATTCTGAACCAAAGTGTCATGAAAATTATTAAAAAACTGAACAAAGAAAAACAGGACTTAGTTTTCTCCACACTCTTAATTTTTTAAAATATTTGTATTAGTGAATTATAATTATGTAAAATAGTAGGGTTCATTGGGTTATATTTATATCTGCACTAATGTAATGTATTTTTTTTCAATTGTCATACATCCCCTTTCCTTTTGTTTCTCCTTTCCTCTAATCTCTATCCTCTGGTAAATCTTTCTTCCTTCTATTTGCAGGAGATACTTCTATCCCCTTTTCCTGTCTAGCCTCTACATTGAAAACACATGATCTTTGACTTTTTGAAGCAGGTTTATTTCATTTAGAATATGTTCTCCATATTACTTTTTCTGCAAATGACATAATTTAACTCTTTTTAATGGGTGAGTAAAGCTCCCTTATGTATAAATATACCACATATCCTTTATCCTTTCATTGCTTAAAAGACACAGAGCCTGGTTGTATAACTTAATTATTGTGAATTGTGCTACTATATACATGGTGTACATGTCTCTTTATAGTATGCTTACTTTAATTCTTTATGATAAATAGTGAGTTGTGGTATAGCTGGGTCATATGGTAGTTCCACTCCTAGTCTTTAGAGGAAACTCTATAGTAATTTCTATAGTAGTTTTACCAATTTACAATCCCAACAGCAGAAGATAAGTGTTTCTTTTACCCCTGCATCCTCTCCAGTAAATATTACTTGTCCTCTTGATGTTTGCATTTTAAATGGAGTGATATAAAATCTCAGTGTAGTTTTGATTTGTATTTCCTTAATTGCTAAGGATGTTGAATATTTATTTTTCATTTATTTGTTGGTCATTGTGTTTCTTATTCTGAGAAATATCTGTTTAGTTCATTTGCGCATCTATTGATTGGATTATTTCTTTTATGTGTTTGTGTGTTGTTTTTTGAGTTCTTTATATTCTAGATACTAATCCTCTGTCAGTAGCTGGCCAAGATTTTCTCCCATTCTGTAGACTTTCTCTTCATGTTCTTAATTGTTTCCTTTACTTTGTAAATGCTTTTTAATTCAATGCTTATAATTTATTAATTCTTGGTTTTGTTTCCTGACCTTGGAATTTTATTGAGGAAGTTGATACCTACATGCACCTATGTATTCAAATGTTCACCTTGTGTGTAATGTCTAGCAGTTGAAACGTTTCTCACATAATTCCTGGATCCACTTTAAGCTGACTTTTTTGTGAGGTGAGGGACAAGGAACTAGATTCACTCATCTCATCTAGTTTTCCCAGCACCATTCTTTAAATGGCCATCTTTCCACCAACATGTTTTTTTTTTTTTTTGGACCTTTGTCATGTATCTGTGTAGACTTATCTCCATGCCATCTATTCTATTCCACTGTACCTGTTTTATGAAAGTATCATGCAGTTTTCAATAATATAACTCTATATTATAATTTGAAGTTGGTTATTGTGGTGCCGACAGCTCTGTTCTTTTTTCTCAGATTTGCCTTGGCTATTCTGGATCATTTATTTTTCAAAATAGACTTTAGGACTGCTTTTTCTAGTTAAGTGAAGAATTCCATTGCAATTTTGATGAGGAGTGCATCAAATCCATAGATTGCATCTGGTAATATGGCCATTTTAATAAGATTAATTAAGTTCATCCAAGAGCAAAGGCAGTGTTTCCAACATCTAATGTCTTCTGTAATTTCTTCAGTATTCTTTTTTATTGTACATTGTTGCAATTTAAATCATTTTTTCTTTCAAATGTTGATGTTCTGGATAATGGAAATGCATGATCTTGGGAAGTCTGTAGTTTTAAAACACAGAAAGAAGCAAAATTAATTGACACGTTAACAAAATTACTTTAAGTGATTTAATAGTTGAACATAAAATGAGCAAAATGAATGTACCATTTCCATAATCATTAATGCTTTTTTGGCAGGGATTTCAATCTATTGGCATTTTGGATTTGATAATTCTTTATTTTGGAGGTTGATTACCTCTTTACTTAGCCTTAAACCACTGGATGCCAATACCATTTGTATTTATAAATGAGGTTTTCTCCACAAAACATCTTTTTATTTTGTTGTTCTTTTTAGTTATACATGAAAGTAGTATATAATTTGACTTATTTATAAAAACATTAAGTACACTTTATTCTAATTAAGATTCCAGTCTTGAGGTTGTATGTGTTGTTGAGATTCACTCTCATATAATTATTTATATATGTACACGGGAAAGTTATATAAGAATCATTTGACTGGCTTTATTTCTTTTCCCCTCCCATCCTTTTACTCCCCTTAATCTAATCTACTGAACTTCTATTTATCCCCTCCTTTCTTGTTGTGAGTTAGCATCTACAAATCGAAAAGAACATTTGTCCTTTGCTTTGGGGGATTGGATTGGTTTATTTCACTTATCATAGTAGGTCCATATCCATACGTTTTCTGGCAAATGTCAAAAAGCCATTCCTTTTTATGACTGAGTAATATTTCATTGTGTATATATACCACATTCTGTTAATTCATTCATCTACTGTGGGCTCCTAGGTTGGTTTCATACCATAGATATTGAGAATTGAGATGCTATGAACATTGATGTGACTGTGTCACTGTAGTATACTGTTTTTAAATCCTTTAGGTGTATACCAAGTAGTTTTAAATCTTTTAGGTATATATCAAGGAGTGAGATAATTGGGTCAAATGGTGGCTCCATTCCAAGTTTACTGAGGAATCTCTGAAATGCTTTCCAGAGTGATTGAACCAATTTGCAGTTCCACCAGAAATCTATGAGTGCACCTTTTCCCCCACATCCTCCCAACATTTATTTTTATTTGTATTATTGATAATTGCCATTCTGACTGGAGTAAGATGGAAACTCAGTGTAGTTTTAATTTGCATTTCTCTAATTGCTGGACATATTGAACATTATTTCATATATTTGTTGACCATTTGTATTTCTGCTTCTATAAAATGTGTGTTCAGTTCCTTTCCCTATTTATTGATTGAGTTATTTGTTTTTCCAGTATTACATTTTTTGAGTTCTTTATATATCTTGAAGATGAATGCTGTACTTAGGTGCAAGTGTCAAAGATTTTCTCCCATTCTGTAGGCTCTCCCTTCACTGTCTTGATTGTTTCCTTTGCTGTGAAGAAGTTTTATAGCTTGATACCATCCCATTTATTGATTCTTGATTTTACTTCTTGTGCTTTGGGCATCTTGTTGATGAAGTAAGTTTCTAAGCTGATATGATGGAGAGTTTGGCCTATTTTTTCTTCAAGAAGCTGTAGGGTAGATGGGCACAGTGGCAGACGCCTATAATCCTAGCACTTTGGGAGGCTGAGACAAGAGAATCATGAGTTCAAAGTCAGCCTCAGCAATGGTGAGGCGAGGAACTAAGCAACTCAGTGAGACCTTGTCTCTACATAAAATACAAAATAGGGCTGGGGATGTGGCTCAGTGGTCAAGTACCCCTGAGTTCAATCCCCCATACCCCTGCCCCCCAAAAAAGAAGAATCTGTAGGGTTTATGGTCTTATGTCTAGGTTTTTGATACACTTTGAGTTGATTTTTGTGCAGGGTAAGAGATAGGGGTTTAATTTCATTATACTACATATGGATTTCCAGTTTTCCTAGTATCATTTTTGAAGAGGCTATCTTTTCTCCAATGTCTGGTTCATGGCACTTTTGTCCAGTATGAGATAACTATTTATGTGGGTCTCTGTGTCTTCTATTCTGTTCCTTTTGTCTTCACGTCTCTTTTGGTGCCAATATGAGGCCATTTTTGTTACTATAGTTCAGTAGTATAATTTACGGTCTGGTATTGTGATGCCTCTTGCTTCATTTTTTTCACGTAGGATTGCTTTGGCTATTCTGCAACAATTATTTTTCCAAAATAATTTCATGATTGCTTTTTCTATTTCTATGAAGAACACTATTGGAATTTTAAAAGTAATTAGATTAAATCTGTATAGTACTTTTGGTGATATGGCCATATTATCAAATATTAACTCTGCCTATTTAAGACATGGGAGTTCTTTTTCATCTTTTATGATCTTCTTCAATTTCTTTCTTTAGTGTTCCGTAATTTTCATTGTAGAGGCCTTTTGCCTCTTTTGTTAGATTGATTCCCAGGGTTTTTGTTTTTGTTTTTGTTTTGTTTTGTTTTGTTGAACCTATTGTGAATGGGATAGTTTTCTTAATTTCTCTTTCATCTGATTCATCATTGGTGTACAGAAACACAATTGATTTATGTGTGTTAATTTTATATCCTACTACTTGGCTGAATTTGTTTATGAGTTCTAGTAGTTTCCTGGTTGAGATTTTTGGGTCTTCTAAATATAGAAACACATCATCAGCCAACTGTGTTAGTTTGAGCTCTTTTATTCCTATTTGTATCTTTTTAATTTTTTTCTTTTGCCTAATTGCTCTGGCTAGTGTTTCCAGGACTATGTTGAATAGAAGTAGTGAAAGAGGGCATCCCTGTCTTGTTCCCATTTTTATAGGAATGCTTTAGGTTTTTCTCCATTTAGAATGATGTTGGCCTTGTGTTTAGTCTGTATAGTTTTAACAATGTTGAAGTATGTTCCTAGTATCCCTAGTTTTTCTAGTGTTTTAAACATAAATGAATGCTGTATTTTGTCAAATGCTTCTTCTGCATATATTGACATAATCATGTGATTCTCATCTTTAAGTCTTATTGATGTTGGTGAATTACATTTATTGATTTCATGTGTTGAATCAAACTTGAATCTCTGGAATGAAACCACCTTGATCATGATGTTCTGTCATTTTAATGTGTTTTTGTATGTGATGTGCCAGTATTTTATCAAGAAATTTTCCATCTAGGTTCATCAAGGTTATTGGCCTGAAGTTTTCTTTCATTGTGTGTTTTTCTCTGGTTTTGGAACAAAGATGATACTAGCTTTATAGAATTAGTTTGAAAGAGTTCCCCTCTTTTATATTTCACGGACTGGTTTGGGGAGGATTGGTGTTAGTTCTTTGAAGATATGGTCGAACTAGCTGAGACTCCATCTGGTTCTGTGATTTTCTTTGTTGGTAGGTTTTTGATGGCATCTTCAATTCCATTGCTTGAAATTGATCTCTTTAAATTTTCTATGTTCTCCTGGTTCAATTTGAGTAGGTCCTATGTCTCTAGAATTTTGTCAATGTCTTTAAGATTTTCTACTTTATTAAAGTATGTTTTCAAAATAGTTTCTGATTATTGTTTTTATTTCACTGGTGTCTGTAATGATAATTCCTTTTTCATCACAAATTTTAGAAATTTGTGTTTTTTCCTCTATCTCTTTGTTAGCATGATTAAAGATTTTTTCAATCTTATTTATTTTTTCAAAGAATCAACTACTTGTTTCATTGATATTTTAAATTGTTTTATTTGTTTCAATTGCATTTATTTTAGCTTTGATTTTAATTATTTCCTGTCTTCTGCTACTTTAAGTGTTGATTTGTTCTTTTTCCAGGGCCTGGAGATGTACTGTTAGGTTATTTATTTGGTGACTTTTTATTCTTTTAATGAATAAATTCAATTCTATTAACTTTCCTCTTAGAACCACCTCCATAGTGTCCCAGATATTTTGATATGTTGTCTCACTATTCTCATTTATCTCTAAGTATTTTTAATTTCATCCATGATTTCTTTTTTTTAAGTGGTCTGTATTTCTTCTTTTTTCTTAATATCTTTATTTTATTTATTTTTATGTGGTGCTGAGGATCAAATCCAGTGCCTCACACATGTGAGACAAGCGTAAGCCACAATCCCAGCCCTCATCTATGATTTCTTTTGCTATCCATTGATCATTCAGTAGCATATTATTTAGTCTCTCAGTGTTAGAATAGCTTCTATTTTTTATTACGTTGTTAATTTCTAGTCTCATTCTATTATGATCTGACAATATGTAAGGTATTATCTCTTTTTTTTTTTTGGTATTTGCTAAGCATTGCTTTGTGGACTAGGATGTGGTCTGTTTTAGAAAATGATCCATATGCTGCTGAGAAGAAAGCATATCTAGTTATTGAGATATGAAATATTGTACATGTGTCTGTTAAGTCCAAGTTATTAATTGTATTTCTTAGTTCTATGGCTTCTTTGTTTAGTTTGTTTGGATGATCTATCCAGTGATGAGAGAAACATGTTAAAGACACCCAGTATTATTGTGTTGTGGTCTATTGGGTTTGTGAAATTGAGAAGGGTTTGTTTGATGTACTTAGGTGCTTCATTTGGGGAGCATAAATATTTACTATTGTTATATCTTGTTGATGTATAATTTCATTAAGCAATGTGAAATGACATTTTTGGTCCCTCCTGATTAGCTTTGTTTTGAAGTCTGCTTTATCTATATTAGGATAGAAACCCCTGCTTGTTTATGAGATCCATGTGAATGATATGCTTTTTCACATCCTTTTACCTTCAGTCTGTGAATGTCTTTGTCTGTGAGCTAAGTCTCTTGAAGACAGCATGTTGTTGGGTCTTGTTTTTTTTTTTTTTTGGACCAAGGAGAGAACTCAGGGGTTCTCGACCACTGAACCACATTCTCCAGCCCTGTTTTGTGATTTACTTAGAGACAAGGTCTCACTGAGTTGCTTAGTGCTTCACTGTTGCTGAGGCTCACTTTGAACTTGGAATTCTCCTGTCTCAGTTTCCCAAAGTGTTGGGATTATAGGCATGCACCACCATGCCCAGCTTGGTTCTTGTTTTTTAATCCAGACTGCCAGTGTGAGTCTTTTGATTAATAAGTTTAGGCCATTTACATTCCACATTATTATTGAGAAATAATTTTTATTCCCTGTTGTTTTAATTAATTTATTGTTTTAAATTTGAATTAATTTCTCCTTTAACTCTTTTCTAGTGTAGTTCCTCCTTCACTTGTTTTCAATTTTATTTTTTATTTCTTCTTTATGAAATATCTTATTAAGTTTATTTTGTAGTGCAGGCTTTCTAGTTGTGAATTCTTTTATTTTTATTTATCATGGAAGGTTTTATTTCATCATCATATCTAAAGCTTAAATTTTACCTGACATAGTATTATTGGCTGGCATTTATTTTCTTTCAGGGCTTGGTATATATTATTCCAAGAACTCCTAGCTTTTAGGGTCTGGATTGGAGAAATCAGCTGAGATCTGGATTGGTTTCCCTGTAAATGTGACCTGTTTTTGTTCTTTACCAGCCTTTACAATTTTATACTTACTCTGTATTTGGGGCATTGTTATAATGATATGCCTTTGGGTAAGTCTGTTGTATGTTTGTATATTTGGGGTACTGTAAGCCTCCTGTATTGGATTTTTTATTTCATTTTTAAGATTTTGGAGATTTTCTGATATTATTTTATTGAAAAGATTGTGCATTCCTTTGGTTTATATCTCTGCACTTTCATCTACCCAAATAAATCTTAAATTTGGTCTTTTTATATTTTCCTATATTTCTTGAAAGTTCTGTTTATGATTTCTTAACATCTTTTCTCCATGGTCAACTTTTTTTTCAAGATAATATATTTTACCTTTGTGCCTGAAACTCTGTCTTCCATGTGGGTCTAGTCTGCTGGTGATGCTTTCCATTGAGTTTTTCATTTGGTTTATTGATTCCTTTTTTTTGAGAATTTCAGATTAATTCTTCTTCATGACTTCTATCTCCTTACTGACGTGATCTTTCATTTCTTGTATTTTCTCTCTGATTTCACTGCTTACACAGTCTTTTAACTCAAAGAGCAATTTAAATATTAACTTTCTAAATTCCTTGTCTGATATTTTCTTCACCGTGATATCACTGGATTCTGTTAATGAGGTATTTTGATTTGTTTGGGGTGGTTTGTTCCCTTTATTTTTCATGTTGTTTATAAGTCTACCCATTAATTAGTAAGAATCTGAAGTGTTAGATCTTCTACAATATGAATTTATAGTGATCCTGAAAATTTCTTGTACCTCATGTTTTAAGGGGAGACAAAGAGAGAGAATAGTTGTAAAGAGTTAGAAGAAGAATTAAAGCAATAATAATAGAATTTGGATGTTAGCAAAAGTGAGGAAGAGAATCAAAATAGGAGAAAAACAATATAAAACAAACAAAAGAGCTACATTAAAGAAAACCAACATATACTTGTCAAAAACCCTAGTCCTCAAGAGACAGGGTCAAGACAATAACTACCTTTAAAACATGTTTGAAATAAGAAGAGTGAAACATATATGTATATGTTCAAATGTCCATGGACCATTTAGCTCACAAAAGTTCAAAAAAAGAAAAAAAAGTCTTCTATTTTTTAAATTAATTTATTTTCTTAGAAATTTCTGTCTTGTTTGTTCTAAATGTGACAACCAGAAGCCAATTATACTCCATGCATGTATAATATGTCAAAATATTTTCTACCATCATGGATATTTAAAAAGAACCCCCTCCAAACAAAAAGGTTCCTGAGGGAAGATTAAGGGATTATTTCCATTGTCATGGTCAACAATTGCGTATAATATTATATATTGCTTGTCAGTTCCCAGTTGTCTTTCTGTTTGTTCTTGTTGTATGCATTATGTACAAGAGTAGTAGTCAATGGTTCTCAAGTCTTTTTTTTTTGTGTGTGTAGCTTGTCATTGTTGTTCATTCTCAGCTTACCCTCTCTACAATAAGAAATGGGGGTAGGTTGGGGAATATTGTCAACTCTATTCACTGCAAGTTTTCTCTGTAGAATTCTGTGAAAGTGGTTCCCAGAGGCAGAGGTCCTAGAGATAGGGTTTGGGTCTATCTCAACCCCTGGAGCTTTCTGGAATGATGTTCAGTGAAGCTTTTTAGTCAGCTGACCTCCAGAGCCCAGCTGCTTCTGGTCTGCACTGGTCATTTGTATCACTTAAATATCCCCTGCATTCCACTCGAGTGGTAGAGGAGCTAGTTCTTCACATCTTTCCACCTTCCACAGTCCTCGTATCTTGGCTACCTGGGCTAAGTCCCAAAGCCCACAATCCACAACCCAATCAAGTCCCTGGTCATCCCCAGCTGGTCCTGCCAACCACAAGACTCAAAAAATGAAATATACCCAGGATCTCTAAGGTCTGAGTGTCTCAAATTCCCCTCGGTGCATCATTTTCCACACCAGAATTTTACCTAGTTTTTTAGTCACACTCTGGTCACATTGTAGGCCTCAGCCAGTTCAGGTTTTTGGACCCAGCTGGAATTACACAGTTCTAAGCACCTGAATTTGGATCCACATCTGCTGACCCCAGTAGCACAACAGAAAAAGATGGTGGCTGACCCTGCAGGTCACTGGGAGACATGCAGCATTCCTCTCACATGAAAGCAAAGTGTAGCTCACCCACTGGATTGGCTTGACAATGTATCAGATCACTGTCCTTTCCACTTCAAGCTACATCTCAGTGCCAGCCAAAATGTGGGTTTTCTTAGTCTCTCTCTTTCAGATCTACCTGTAGTGGATTCATGTTAGCAGCAGTCAGTGCTGGCAGTGTTTTTATTTTGTTTTATTTTTTGTTTGCTTAATTATATTGGACCTTCTGTGTCCCTTGGCTGTTCTGAGAGTTAAATGCCAATAGGATTTTTTTCTTTTTCTCTCTTTCTTTTTATTTTAATTTTTTAAAATTTACTGACCTCAAAGAGAAGCTGCTTGTCCTCTTTCCTGGTCTCTACCACTGAGCAGTTTAGAAAGTTACCTTCTGTATGATGCCATCTTCTATACTCTTACCTTTATACTCTTCTTCTTCTTTCTTCTGTAGTCTTATTTTAAAACTTGTTCTAATTACTTATACATGACAGTTGTAACAATTTGAATTGTCCACTTGATTGGATTAAGAAATGCCAATGATTAAGAAGCTTGTGGATGTGTTGCTGAGGGTGTGTCTAGGGATGATTGGCATGTGGGATAGCCATTGGAAATGGAGATTCTCATAAGTGTGGGCAGCACAATCCAATAGGATGATGGCTTGTATAGAATAAAGTTGAAAGAACAAGGAGGCAGTGGCAGATGCAAGCTTTATTCTTCTTGAACTGGTTTTTGATTGCTGCTATGATCATCTAAGGATATTGGACTCTCACTTCTTCACTCTTCCAAAGCAGACTCTGCCAGTGATTTTCCAGGGAGTTTCAAGAAGCCTTCGATCTTGGACTAGGGTAGAACTTTTGATCCCTCATGTTCTGAGACTTTAGCCTCTTTGACTGGACAGCCACTAATTCTTCCAGCTCTCTAGCTTGCAGCAGGCCATTGTGAACAATCCAGCTTCTGTTTGGGTAAGCCAACCTAATAAATCCTCTTTTTTTTTTGGTACTGGAGATTGAACTCAGGGGTACTTGACCACTGAGCCACATCCTCAGCCCTATTTTGTGTTTTATGTAGAGACAGGGTCTCACTGAGTTGCTTAGTGCCTCGCTGTTGCTGAGGCTGGCTTGGAGTGTGGGATTCTCTTGTCTCAGCCTCCCTAAGTGCTGGGATTACAGGCTGTGCTAGTGTGCCTGGCTTAATAAATCCTCTTTTTATGATTGTATTTCCTATTGATTCTTTTCCTCTAGAGAAATCTAACACAACAGTAGAATGCATTTGATACATTGTACAGAAATAGAGCACAGCTTGTTATTTCTCTGGCTGTACATGGTGCAGTCACACTGGTAGTGTAGTCATACGTGTATATAGGGTAATAATGTCCATCTCAGTCCACCATCCTTCCCACCCCTAAACCTCCTCCCCTCCCCTAACTCCACTCTGCCCAATCCAATGTTCCTTCATTCTTCCCTATACCCCCCATTATGGACCAGCATCCACTTATCAGAGAAAACTTTTGGCCTTTGGTGTTTTGGGTTTGACTTATTTTGCTTAGCATAATATTCTCCAAATCCATCCATTTACCTGCAAATGCCATAATTTCATCCTCCTTTAAGGCTGAGTAATATTATATTGTATATATGTACCACATTATCTTTATCCATTCATCTGTTGAAGGGCACTTAGTTTGGTTCTGTCATTTAGTTATTGTGAATTAAGCTGCTCTAAACATTGATGTGGCTGTATCATTGCTGTACACTGATTTTAAGTACTTTAGGTATAGACTGGGGAATGAGAAAGCTGGGTCAAATGGTGGTTCCATTCCATGTTATCTGAGAAATCTTCATACTGCTTTGCATAGTAGTTGCACCAATTTGCAGTCTCACCAGCAATGCATGAGTGTACTGTTTCTCCCACATCCTCACCAAAATTGATTGTTGCTTCTATTCTTTATAATTGCCATTTTGACTGGAGTGAGATGAAATCTAAGGATAGTTTTGATTTGCATTTCTCCAATTGCTAGAGATGAAAACATTTTTTCATGTTTGTTGATTGACTAAATTTCTTCTTCTGTGAAGTGTCTGTTCAGTTCCTTTGTCCATTTGTTGATTGTTTTTCCCCCCATTAGTGTTATGTTTTATGAGTTCTTTTATATCCTTCAGATTAGTGCCCTATCTGAGGTGCAGGTAGTAAAGATATTTTACCATTCTCTGAACCCTCTCATCAAATTATTGATTGTTTCTTTCACTGAGAAGAAGCTTTTTAGTTTGATTCCATCCCATTTACCAATTCTTGATTTTATTTCTTGTGCTTTAGGAGTCTTGTTAAGGAAGTCAGGTCCTAAGCCCACATGATGAAAGTTTGGTCCTACTTTTTTTTTTTCTATTATGTACAAGGTCTCTGTTCTAGTGCCTTAGTCTTTGATCCATTTTGAGTTGAGTTTTGTGCATGGTGAGACATAGGGGTTTAGATTAATTTTGCTGCATATGGATTTCCAGTTTTCCCAGCACCATTTGTTGAAGAGGCTACCTTTTCTCCAATGTATGGTCACCTTTGTCTAGTATGGGATAACTGTATTTATGCAAGTTTATCTCTGTGTCTTCAATTCTGTTCCATTGCTCTACATGTCTATTTTGGTGCCCATACCATGCTGTTTTTGTTACTATTGCCCTGTAGTATAGTTTAACATGTGATACTGTGATGTCTCATGGTTCACTTTTATTGCTAAATATTGCTTTGACTATTCTGGGTCTTATTTTTCCAAATGAAATTCATGATTGATTTTTTATTTCCATGATAAATATCATTGAAATTTTAATAGAAATTGCATTAATTCTGTATAACAGTTTTGGTAGTGTGAACATTTTGACAATATTAGTTCTGCCTATCTAAGAGCATGGGAGATCTTTTCATCTTCTAAGGTCTTTTCAATTTCTTTCTTTGGTGTTCTGTAGTTGTCATTGTAGAGATCTTTTACATCTTTTGTTAGATTGATTCCCAAGTATTTTTTTTTTCTTGAGGCTATTGCTAACGGGGTAGTTTTCCTAATTTCTATTTCAGTGGAGTCATCACTGATGTGTAGAAATGCATTTGATTTATGGGTATTGATTTTATATCTTGCTACTTTCCTGAATTCATTTATTAGTTCTAGAAGTTTTCTGGTGGGATTTTTTGGATCATCTAAATATAGAATCATGTCATTAGCAAATAGTGATAGTTTGAGCTTTTCTTTTCCTATTCATATCTCTTTAATTTCTCTCATGTTTAATTGCTCTGGTTAGAAAATCAAGGACTATGTTAAATAGAAGTGGTGAAAGAAGGCATCCCTGTCTTGTTCCAGTTTTTGGAGGGAATACTTTCAATTTTCCTCCATTTAGAGTGATGTTGGACTTGGGCTTAGCATAGAGAGTTTTTGCAATGTTGACATATGTTCCTACTATCTTTAGTAATCTTTAATTTTTTTGTAGAAGTTATTTACCACCTTAGACTTACTTGTATTTTATTTATTTTTTTGAGGCTAATATGAATAGAATTGTTTTCCTAATTTCTTTTTCAGAATATTCATTATTGGTACATATAAAAACAATCGATTTTTGTATGTTGTTTTCATATCCTACTGACTTACTAAATTTATCAGTTCTAGAAGTCTTTTTTAGAGATTTTTGTGATTTTTAAGTATAGAATCACATCATCTGCAAACAGTGATAATTTAACTTCCTTCTTTCCTATTTGTATCCCTTTTATTTTCTTCTCTGTTATAATTCCTTGGCTAATTTTTCATATACTACATTTATTAAGAGTGGCAAAAATAGACATTATTTTGTGGTTCCTGATTTTGAGTGTGTGTTTTAAGATTTTTTGCCCTCCAATAAGATGTTGGCTTTGAGTTTAACATATATAGACATTATGATATTGAGATAAATTTTTGTATGTTTAATTTCTTCAGTTTATTTTTAAAATATGAATTTATGCTATAGTTTATGGAAAGTTTTTCCTGCCTCTATAGAGATGCTTCTGTGATTTTTGTCCATATTTTTATTGATGCAATGAATAACACTTTTTGATATGTATATGTTGAATCAGTCTTGCATCATTGTAATAAAACCAACTTTTTCATGATATATAATCTTAATGTGCTTTTGACTCTGGATTACTTTTTTTTAATTAAGGACTTTTTCATCTATATTGTTCTATAATTTTCTTTTCTTGATTTCTATTTGTAAAGATTAGACGACCAGGAGGAGATGAATTAGGCCTCTTGGCAAGACTGTATTGGAATACACGCTCTCCTGCCGAGTCCACCCATCCATCAGAGCATGTTGGGGAGAAATGGCACTGGAGCTTCCATGCACAGAGAATTTCAAGAAAGCCCGGTCAGGAAGGGGAGGGCTTGGGGGCAGGAAGAGAAGACCAGAGTCCTTCCTGGATAGGTCAGGAAAACCCAGTGATTGACAGGAGGCGTGTCTACTGGTGACTATCAGCATCTGGCTTGCCGCTTCTCAGCAGCTGCTGACTGCAACTGCCTTGACTGATCCCTTTAATTGGATGTCCTGGACCCTGCCCTGACCTAACACTATTTACCTGATTTTAGTATCAATGTTTTACTTGTCTCATAGAATAAATTTGGGAGTGTTACTCTTCCTTTATTATTATTATTATTTTTTTTGTGGAAGAATTTGAGGAGATTTAACATTAGTTTTCTTTAAAGGTTTCATAGAATCAAGCCAAAACTCTATCTGGGCTTTATTTCTTGGAAGGCCTTTTTTTAATCTCTAATGCCAATTTGAGTGTTTTTTCTTTGTTTTTGTTAGTTTGGGTAAGAGTTTAGTTATTGTTTCAAAAAACAACTCTTTGTTTCATTGATGCTTTATATTTTTTAATCCTCAATTTTTTTTGCTCTAATATTAATTGTTTTCCTCCTTTTAATGGCTTTCAGATTGGTTTTTCTGGGACCTTGAGAAATAACATTAGGTTGTTAATCTGGGATCTCTCTGAATATTTTTAGGCAGATATTCATAATTATAAACTTTCCTATTAGAACCATTTTTAGAGTGTCCCAGAGATCCTGGTATGTTGTATATCTATGCTGGTTTGATTCTAGAGATTTTTAAAATATCATCTCATTTTCATCTATGATACGTTTATCATTCAAAGGTACATAGCTCATTTTTCTTGCATTTAGTTTCTGTAGTTTTTCTTGTTGCTGATTTATAATTTCATTCTATTATAATTTGATAAGCTACCAGAAACTGTATCAGTTATATTGTATTTACTATAACTTACTTTGGGACCTAATTTGGGTGTGTTTTAGAAAAGTTTCCATGAGAAGCAAAGAAGAAAGAGAATTTAGATGTTGTTAGATGAAATCATACAAATATCAGTTTTGTCCATTTGACTTATATATATATTTTAGGTCTTAAATATTTTTATTAATTTTACAGCTGGATGAATTATTCATTGTCAAGAGAGGTATGTTATAATCACACAGTATTATTGTATTCAGATGTATTTGAGTCTTTATGCTGAGTAGTGTTTGTTTTATTAATTAGGCTCACTAATGTTTGGGTCATAAATATTTACTAATATTACATCTTCTTGATGAATACATTCTTATATCAGTATAAAAGGATCTTTTTATCTCATCTAATTAATTTTGGTTTTAAGTCTTCTTTGTCAGATATGAAAATAGCTACTCGTACTTGCTTTCAGGATACATTTGCATGAGATATCAATTTTAACATTCTTCTTTCAATAATGGATATCTTTTCCTGAGAGGTGAGTCTCTTGAAGACCACATATAATTACATCTCATTTTTTAATCAACTCTGCCACTCTATGTCTTTTAATTGAAATGAGACCATTACTTTCAGTATTATTATAGAAAGATGTTTATTAATTTTTGCCATTTTTATTTATTTCTCTATGGACACATAGATCTTACCATTAATAATGCAATCCTAATTCTTATTTGTTAGCTGTTCTTCTAATGAGATTTTTCCATTCACTGGCTTGAGTTTGTTTATAATTTCATTTGTATGTAATAATTCTTTAAGTATTTTCTATAGTGCTTGCTTCATAGTTATGAATTCTCTTAATTTATATTCATATTTGAATGTTTTTTTTCTTTGATTCTTCAATATAGCTTTTCTGTATAAAGCAATCTTGGTTCACAATTATTTTCTTTCCAACATATCACTCCAAATCCTCCTATATTTTTGAGTTTCTCCTTAGAAATCAGAAATTTTTTGTATTGGTTTTCTCTAAATATAACTTGATGTTCTTCTCCTTAAGCTGTTAAAACTATAGGATATTTTAGGATATTAAAATTATATCCTTTCTATATGTTTAATTATAATTATAATGTGTCATGGAGAGTTTTATTATTAATATAATCTATTTGGGTTGCTGAATGCCTCCTGTATCTGGATATTTATCTAATTCCTGAGTTAGGGAATAGTTCTGTTATTATTTCCATGTAAAGGTTAGTCATGCCATTAACTTATATTTCAAATTTCAAATCCATGCCAATGATTCTTAAATTTGGTCTCTTAATGTTATCAGAGAGTTCTTGCATATTATGATCATAGTATCTTCTTTTCTTTATTGCTGATTAAGTGTTCAATTTCATATACTTTTCCTCAAAATCTGAAATTCTGTCTATGTGATCTAATATATTGTTGAAATTTTCAACTGAATTTTTAATCAAATTAAAAATTTGACCAGTTTCTTCATATTTTTTGAGATACTATGTTCAGATATATGTTAAAATTGACTGCTCTTCTTTTGTGTGGGGTTTTGTAGGAGCACTCCTCATACCTTCAACCCCTCCCTTCCCTCTTTTCCCATTCTATGCTGATAAACCACACACCCAGCAGAGCATGCCTCATTGGCTGGCTGTAACCTCGGGGCCATGATTGGTCTGAGGACCCTATATATGCTTTTGCACTTCCTGGAATAAACAGGTTCTGTGTCTTGCTCTGGCAGAGCAGTCTTACCTACCCCCGGAATCTGGGTGGAGTGACTCCATGGATAGTCACCCCAAAACTTCATCCTGTGAGACCTCATTTCGTCTTCCCCGAAAACCCCTTTTTGTCTCTCGGGACCCCAACTCATTGAGCAAATCCACGAGGCATGACTTAAAACAATAGGGTTTCTTAGTGAGTAAGTATCTTTCTATTATAAGCCCTAGGTCATGGATATACCTTAGTTTCAACATATCTGACTGGCATAATCAAAGTGTTAATTTCAACCTATAGTATCACTTTGAAAGGAAACAGCAACTAACTGTAACAGTGGTAAAACCAATCATATATCAGCATATTCTATAAAATTTAGTAACAGTGGTTTCTACAAGTTTAATGACCAAAGAGAAACAAGTGTGAAAAATAATTTAGAATAAGCTAAGAAAACAAAGTGTGTTAATGATAGTATAATAAGATGAATTAGGATAGAAGAGGGTGAAAAATAGAGAAAATGGAGAGGAAAAAGAAGGAAAATGATGGGAAAGGAAAAGGAGGTAGAAATTTAAGTGAGAAATATAAAAAGGATGAAGGAAGGGGAAGAGGATGGATATGGAAAATAAGAAAAGAGGTATGAAGAGAAGCTAAAGTTAATTGATAAAATATATAAAATTGGATGGAACTTTAACACAAAATATGAGCACACATTAGAAATCAATTGATACCAAAGTTAATGTAATTTCTGCCATACAGATATTCTGATTTATTCTTGCTGAGATTTTTTAAATAGAGGCCATTATTTCCAGGGTTTTGATTTCACAATTTCTTATGAAGAAGATTCTGTGACACCAAAGCCATTCTATTTGTTGTGAGTTCTGACCCAAGATGGCCAGACTTGTTAGAGGAGTATTAATGTTAAGTTCCATTCTCTCCTTGTTTAGTAGCCTTATCTGCTTGAAAGCACATTTACACTGGCTTTGATATTGTGTCTAGGGTTGGGACCGCAAGTCTAGCAGGGATGCTGGCCAACTCTCTCTGCTCTTATTGACAGGCCCAGGTTGCATAGTAGCCCTCATTCCAAGAGCCTCAGTCAGTGTGCTAGGAGGAGGTGTGTGAAGTTCATATGCTTGGAGGAAGTGATGCAGTTCTCACTGCCTTTCATCTGACCCTAATTATTCTGTCTCCCCCATCAGCCATAATCTTTATCACAGAGTTTAGACCACCAACTTCAAATGAAAGCATCCTTCTCTTCTTCTCCATATTTTAGTCTGAATAAACAGTCATTCCTGTGGCCACCCTTAATTTTTATCCAATTTGTGCTTCAGTCTCATTCCTATACCCAGCCTGATTGACAGTACGTACACTCACCAGTCCAGCAAAGAGCAAAGATTAAATTCCTGGTTGGATTTGAGTATTCAAAAATAAAGCTAATATACCAAAAATTAGTAAAAAAAAAAAAAAAAAAAAAAAGGAAGGAAGGAAGAAAATAAAAAATAAAAAATAAAATAAAATAAAATAAAATAAACTAGTAAGAACAAATATAACTTGTGGGGATTCTTAGTCTGTCACGTGGGAAGTTTAAACAGAGTCATTTTAAGCCATTACCACTTCCGCTTTAACTGTATCCACTGGGGAATGCCAGGGTTTTCTCCTGCACTGGTGTAGCCCATTATTTCTTAGTTTATCTTCTGGTCAGATTGTGAATTTACCAGATAGGAGTGTCTGATTCTCTTAAGCTAGGTGTCAGAACTTGTTTTAATTCATTGGATGAGAGATTCTCTTTCCCCACTCACCCACCACTTTCCAAATGCTATTAGTATTTGATGCTTTTATTAATTTTTTTTCTATTCTAAATAATGTTTTCAGTTTTCATGTGGTTGCTGGCTTTCTGAGTTTCCTATCAGCATTCTTTCACAGTTTCCTACCTTGGTTTGCCACAGCAGAAATGCTATTTCATTTCACTATCAAGGAGCTACTAGGATATTGTGGGTTCCTCTATTCTTCTATTTTTTACAAAACTTTTTATTTAAACATAGAAAATAGCTCTAACCACATTTTTGCCACCATATTGGTGATTTTTTTTTTAGAATGTACTCAAAAAAAAAAGGAACTGTACATTTTTTCTTGCAGTAATGATATAGTAGCACTTGCAGGACTAATCTTATCATAAGAATTACTGTCTCTAGATAACGTTTAACCAGCAAATGTTTGAAGGCAGGCAGAAACTGTAGATGAACAATTATTGACAGGAAAGAACACTAGGGGAGAGTCACATTCAACTAGCATTTTTCCTAGTCAAAGGTACTCTCACGTCTTTCAGGGGTGGTAGTGAATGAAGCTCAAGCTTGAGTGGCAGTCTCACTATGCTGAAACAAGAATTTGAAGTTGGAGTGGCTAAAAATTGAAAGATAAAATCTCGGAAAAGTAAAAGCTATAAAGAAAGAGCCCTCAATATTTACATACAGATACTCATTTAATATTTGCATGTTTCTTTAATAGCATAAGCATAACAGCAACAATAAGACTAGTGAGAAAAAGGAACCCAGCAGAAACTTCATTAAATTCCATATGCTGTAAAGATAGTTTGAAGTATACATTCTGCCATGTTAATAACTTCACCAAAACCTTTGGCTTTAATGAAGGCCTCAGAAGAAGCTGTTGGGATTTTAAATATTATTTTCCTAAGGGCTAATTCACTGAAGTAAGAACAAAGGCAAAATAGATCACCCTAACAAAGAGTCAAGAAGATGTCCAATAATTTGATTGATTTTAGGAAAAAAATTCTCAATATTCTTCATAGGGAAAAAGTACAATATATACTCTCCACCATGAATCATCATCCATAATATAATTCAAAATTGACAGTAATATAATGTATATAATTAAAAATTGCCAGTAGTCATAAACCAAAAGTTGAATGTTCTCTCAAATATGCAGATGCTAACACACAACAGCAGGAGTCAGTGGGAGGTGAAGTAGAATAGAAGTTCAGTGGATTACACAAAGGCAAATGAAGGGAAGGGATGGGTATGGATATAGGAAAAAATTTTAAAGAATAGAAAAATTTTTAAAATTCTAGTTAAGAGAATAGCAAGCAATACATAACCCATGCATTCAAGATTATTATTCAAGAATTAATCAAGACTTCTGGGTGTACTGGTACAAGTCTATAATCCCAGAGGCTCAGGAGGCTGAGGCAGGAGAGTCACAAGTTCAAAGCCAGCCTCAGTGAAAGCAAGGCACAAAGCAACTCAGTGAGACCCTGTCTCTGAATAAAATACAAAATAGAGCTGAGGATATGGCTCAGTGGTTGAGTGCCCCTGAGTTCAATCTCCATTACCAAAAAAAAAAATTAATCAAGATTATTCAAGCTGGGTATGGTGCCACACACTGGTAATCCCAGCACCTGGGGAGGCTAAAGCAAAATAAACTTAAATTCAAGGGCAGTTTCAGCAAAATACTTACCATAAAGTATTAAAATAGAAAATAAAAAGAGCTAGGGATGTAGCTCAGTGGTAAAGCACCTTTGGGTTCAATCCTCAGAACAAATAATAATCATCATCATCATCATCATCATCAATCTATATTACTCCAGTTTTAATAACCAACAATATTTATTTAAGAGGTAATCAAGAAATAATAAAACAGTTAATAGAATCAAACCTTTAAAAGATCAGATACTGGAATTATTAGCAAAGAACTAAAAATGAAATTTATAAATATATTAAGAATTTTCCACTAAAAATGAACACAGTGGACCCTGAACAATGGTACTTCTGCAACCTCACTGATTCAGGAGCCTGAGACAGGAGGATCACAAGTTTGAGGCCAACTTCAGCAACTAAGTAAGACCCCATCTCAAAATAAGAAATAAATGGGACTGGGAGTTTAGCTCAACAGTAGAGCACCTCTGGGTTCAATTCTAAGTTCTACACACATACACACACACACACACACACACACACTCAAAAATGTGTATAATAGGTGAGAAAGATATGAAAACTATAAAACAAGAATCAGGTGGAAATCCAACCAATAAAAAATCAAATATTTAAAATAAAATTTTATTATAGGGAATTAATGGAGATTTTTAAATGAGAACATTTGGTGAACTTGAAAACATGTTCATATAAAACATACAATATGAAACACACTGAACAACAATAAACAAACTGAATGCCAGTGGAACAATGACAAGCAGGCAAGCCTAATTAGAGTTCCAGAAGGAAAGACAAGAAGGGATGATGAAGGAATATTGGCCAGGTTTTTCCCAGTATCAACACCAATACCTAAGAATTTCAAAGACTAATAACAGAATTAGCATGAAGAGAAATACTCTTAAGCACATCACATTCAAACTGTTGACAACCCAAAATAAAGAAAATATATCAAGAGCAGCCAGAAAGAAAAAAGCACATTATATTCTGGGGGGAAAAAATGATTAGAATGAAGGCTGACTTCTCCTCTGAAATAACAGACCAGAGACAACAGAATAACATTATTAAAAATACTAAGAGAAAAAAACCAACCCTTAATGTTATAGCCAACAAAAATATTGAATTTATTGCAAGCAGACATGCAATATGAGAAATACTAAAAAATGTTCTTCTGGCTGAAGAAGAATGGTACCAGATGGAAACTGGGAACTGCATGAAGGAATTAGTAGCTCTGAAAATTAAAAATATGTGGGTAAATACAAAAGATTATTTCCTTTAAAGTTATGATTCTTAAACTTAAATTATTAATAGCAAAAACATTACCAAACATTGTGGAGATAATAATTTACATAGAATTAAAATATATGATAACAATTGGAAAGGTTGGGTAAATAAACCTATTTTTTGTAAGTTTTGTACAATAATGTGACAAAACAGGACATTAATTTTAAGTAGACTGCGATATATTGTTAGCATATGTTCAATCACTAAGGGAACAATGGGGGAAAAAAAGGGATAGCCAAAATTCCCAAAGAAATGGTGAGTTAAACTACTAAAAAAGCAAAAAAGTCAGGAAAAGAAGAAATAATAAAACAAAGAACAGCTAAAACTGTTAGAAAACAGTAAGATGACCAGCTCACATGCAGCTTCATCATTAGTAACATTAAACATAAATGAATGAAATGCTCTAATTAAAAGCAGAGAGTATCAGGCAGGATATATAGTATATCCAAATTAAACACTATCTAAAAAGAGACACATTTTGAATATGAAAACAAATCTAGGCTAAATTGAGACAATGAAAGAATAAACAATGCCAAAAATCAAGTGAAAGTTAGGCACATAATATTATAAATCTCTATCATGTAATGTATATGGATTTTTAAAAAATATACAAAACAAATTATGTTGATAGAAATCAGAATAATTTTGCCTCTGATGGTAATGAGAGACCTACTGAAAAAGAACACTGGAAACTTACTTTGGTGACACAAATCTGTACCTCAACAGGAGGAGCAGCAACACATATTCACACATTTTTCAAAACTCACAAAACTGCACATTAGGTTACATGCATGTTATTGTACGTACATGTACTTCAGTTAATACACATACAAGAGGACAAGAAAGCATTGTATGGAATAAATGCAATAAAAAGAGCAGTAGCAGTCAAAAAAAATACACAATTAATTTATTTACATGTTTCTGAGAGCTCAGATAGAAATATATGAGGCAATCATCAAGGACATAAACTAAAGGAACTAGAAATGTTTCAAAAATCAAAGAAGTTTACTGTAGCTTAAGATGGTAAATTTAAGTTAAATAAAACAGTAAGAAAGTCTTACCAGAGGAAATCTTCTGGGAAAACAAACAAACAAACAAAGTGATAAAAAGCAGAAGCAAATTTTAATTAAAAATTCTCTGAAAATAAGTTTTAATTGAATTAATGCATGAAGAACCTAAATTTTAACTATATTTAGATACTCCAAAATTGAGAAAGTAAGACCTATAACAAAAAAGAAAAAATTATGAACTGTCTCTCACTTTTAAAAATCTCAAAGTAAATAGGTATTGTTATTAGATTTAGTCATTATTTACATATTTCTACAGTGACTATAAAATAAGAAGTAATATTTCATTCAATACTGATTACTAATGAGATGTATCATTATTTTGGGTAATTTCTTGTGAGTATTACTAATTTTTATATTCTCCTTTCAATAATTTCTCCTTCAAGTTAAAAATATTCTTAAAAGTCATTTTAAATATAAGAAATGCAAATACAATCAAAGAAAATTTCCTTTTTATTATTACATCTTTCCAAAATTATCACAATTAGGTTTTTATTCATTTTTTCAAGTCTAAAAAATATGCATGTCTTACCAAATTGTTTTATTTTTTTCTAGTTCTCCTATGAATTAATATGTTAATCAATAAGTTAACCCCTATAATTTTTAGAGAGCAATTAACCCCTTCTCACTCCGCATGACTCTGGTGGGTAAAATGCCTTATCCTTGGCCTCAAGAATTGACACATGAGTAAACCAGCAAATTTAAATTTTCTCTAAGATTCCTTAGGGAGTGCTTTTAAGCTTTTCTGAGATATGACTCCAAGGAAAAAAATTCTTGTGTTTATGTTTGCTAAGCCAACTGATACAAACTTGAAGTTTCTGTGGGTATACCTGGCTATGTGGAAAAATTTGGTCTGCAAACATACAAAAGCATTGAGAAAGGGGGAAGGGAAAACATTGTAATAATGTTTACTGAATACTGAATCCACCCCTATCTTCTCTAGTTCTATAAGATTTTAGAAATCATGTTTTTGGTTTATTGGGCATTATGTTAGTCAGTGTTCCATGGCTGTATCAAATACCTGAAATAAAGAAAATTAATAAGAAAAAAAGTTATTTTTGCTCAGAGTTTTGGAGGTTTCAGTTCATGATCATTTGGCATCATTGCTTTGGGCCTGTGGCAAGGCAGCATACCATGGCTAAAACGTGGGCCAGCTAG
>CM053400.1:129944891-130033313 GCA_028644305.1 Xerus rutilus
GGGATAGAACCCAGGGTCTCTTACATGGTAGCAAGCTTTCTATCATGCAGCTACATCCCAGTCCTGGATTTAACTTTTGATCAATGCTAGAACAGTTAAAATTTGGGGTACACTTTGTGAACAAATAATTTTGAGACATAAATGAACATTTGGGGACTGGAACAGAATGCTATGGTTTAAATATATGTTCCCTAAAGTTCTGTGTATTAAAGGTTTCATCCCTAGTGTGACATAATTTGGAGGTAGTGGAAACTTTAGTAGGTGGGGCTTAGTGGGAAGTCCTGGGGACACTGGAGACATTCTCTCAAAGGGGAGTGTGGGAAAGTAATCTCTTCTTCTTCCTGTGTTTTTCTTCTCTGCTTCTTCCTGGCTTTGCCATGTGCTTTCCATCATTGTTATCTGGCACCAGAGGCTCAAAACTATGGGATCATGGACTGAAATGTTCAGAACACTGAGAGAAGTAAACCTATTTTTTATAAGTTAGTTTACTCAGATGATTTGTTATAGTAGCAGAAAGCTGACCAATACCTATTAACTGTATAGATTTATGACCGATCATGTGATATTTCAAAAAAATATATATCTTGTGTAATGTTTCAATCAGGACAAACATATCTTTCACCTCAAACATTTATCATTTTGTTTATTTTAATACACCATATGACAAGAAGTCCAATGATCTATTTGTCCAAAAAACTCTATTTGTCCAAAAAAAGTTACTTGACTAGTTTCCTTTAATGATAATAATGGTGCATATTTAATGAATAATAACTATATTTGTATCTTTCTCACAAAGACTCTGTGAAAAATTATTTTCACTCCATTTTACAGATGAAAGCATGAAGAAGTTAGGAATTTGACCAAAGCAGTTTGTAAATGACTGAACCAGGATTCATACCCAACCTGCTTCTGAATCTAGGCCACCAATGTTAATTCCCTCTTCCTTGCATAGTGATAAACCTAAATAGGCTATGACGTTCTCCCCTAAAAAAATATGTAAAGCTAGTTCCCTTCCCTTAAATGTTTGAACATAATGGCCTCTAGGAACAAATGATTATTGCAATTCCCTCCCCAAGATTTCTAATTCCAATTTGGCCCTGCACAGGGAGCAATGACTCTCGTGGACTGGTTTCACTTGAGTACACAAGTTTACTCATCACTACAAAACATACATACAGATATTCTACAGCACTCTATTATCAAAAAGAATCATATCTAGGGCTAGCTCATTTTAAGAAACTTTATAAAGAGAACCATTAGATAAAGTGATAGCTGACAACTTCAAAAAGTCTGTCTACCTATCTGTATGTGTTCTTCACTTTTCCCATCATAAGATTAAGTAGATAGAGGGTATGTCAGTAGGTAGGCAGGTAGGCAGGTAGGTAGGCAGAGATATTGAAACACATAGAGACATGATAGATATGATAAATAGACACATATGATAGAAGAAGAAAAAAGGAAGGAAGGAAGGAGGAAAAAGGAGGAAAGAAAAAAAGAAGGGAAGGAAGAGATGTGGCAGAGGGAAAGAAAATGAGAGAGAATAGATGTGATGGATAAATATGAGTAGATAAACATGACAGAGAGAGATGGATGAATAGATAGAGAGATAGATGTATATACAGACAAATATGATATGATTTGCCTTTCAAGTCACATCATCTCTCCCTTTCTTCATGGAATGATGTAATTAGTGATTTTTTTATTTTCTTTCCTTTGATTTTGTTTCCCAAATGTTTAAGAAATGTGTAAGTTTTGAAATCAGAAGACATTTGTGATTTTAAGTAATTTTCTTATGTTTTAGTTCTATAAATCCTTCCTTAAATAGCAAAATCTGTTTTCAGATCATTGCTTTAGAAATCCATGTAAATATTTTTTCTTTCTTTGATAGTACTGGAGATTGAACCCAGGGCCTAATGCATGCTAGATAAACACTCTATCAACTGAGCTATATCCCCAGCTCCTATGATAACCCCTTCTCTACCTTTTCTCTAGTCTTCTTTTCCTTTCAATAATATTGCTCATACCCTAGTCTGCTTCCATATTATGTTTTTCGTTTTTATTGTTTGTTTTCACAGCTGTGCTCCTATCTTGGTCTTTGTCTTTTCCCTTCATTCTACACCTCCTACCCCCCAAATACTTCAGTGCATCTGATCCAGCTTTGCTCAGCAATGACTTCCTGTTTGACAAATCAAATGCTCTGGGTATTTTTACATATCTTTCTTTGTTCTCTGATTTTACTTGTTTGAGCATTCTTGCAATGTGGAACACCAATCCTTTCAGGAGATTCCTCTTTTCATTTCCTCAGTAGGAAGGCACATCTTCCTATTATAAACACTTAATGATATTTGCTTACAAAACTAATGATGCTTTAATTTTTTTCTTTCCATTCTTTTGACGGATATATGTAAACCACTTCCTTTAAAATGTAAATTTCAAGAATGAAGGAACTTTGGATTGTGCAGAGGGGAGTGAGGGAAGGGGTGGGGATGTGAAGGACAGTAGAATGAGACAGACATTATTACCCTACATAAACACCTATATACATGTATGATTACACTACTGGTGTCATTCTTCACCATGTATAGCCAGAGGAATGAAGTTGTGCTCCATTTGTGTACAATGTGTCAAAATGCATTCAACTGTCATGTATAGCTAATCAGAACAAATTAAAAAATAAAAAACAATTATGAAGGAAAATAAATAGATAAATAAAATGTAAGTTTCTTGAGGATGGAGACTTTGTATTGATTAACTCCACAGCTCACATAAAAAAGCTGAGCATGAATCAGAGTCTTAATTCAATGTATTTTCTATGTGTGAATTCTATATCAAATGAGATCCATATATATCTGCTCTGTAAAGATAAATGTCACCCACCCATTGAGTCCATTGATCAAAATGTTTTAAATTAGCCACATAAAAACTCAAAGGAAAAGAATATTTTCACATTAAACATACTTGTTTTCAAAATATTTCAAACCTCACATCATGCTTTTCCTTAAAGAATAAATGCAAAGTGGGCACAGTGGCACATGCCTGTAATCCCAGCACTTTGGGAGGCTGAGACAGGAGAATCCCACGTTTAAAGCCAGCCTCAGCAACAGTGAGGCACCAAGCAACTCAGTGAGATCCTGGATCTAAACAAAACACAAAATAGGGCTGGGGATGTGGCTCAGTGGTGGAATATGCCTAAGTTCAATCCCTGGCACCAAATAAATAAATAAATAAATAAAAGAACAAATGCATTTTTATATTATAAAATAGGAGAAAAAGAAGAAAAAGAAGAAAATTTACTGTAGCATTCGTTGTGGAGGATTATAAGAATCAGCTTCTAGATTTCTGTACTACAAAAATTAAAAACAAGTAGTTATTTTAAAAAAATGAACCTCTCCAAACTCTCTACCTAATAAATTTTGTAAGACATAATTGAGTCAAATTTTTAAAATTGTGTCTTAGTTTTTAATCTTCTTTACCAATAAATATATTATCTGTCATGTTATTGTTTTTATATGTGGTTGTTGTGATCCCTTAACAAAACACGTTAGCTTATTGTCTTTATTCTTCTTGCCCTATTATCTTTATCCTTCCTGTCAGGCTAATGCCACTTTTCATGATAATGTCCCCAAAATGTTACTACAGCATTAGGCAGAAATGATATTTTTCAGAGCTGCAAAATGTCATTAAGGCTTAGAGAGTAAACTGGAATTGGACAGAAAGGCCCTTCTTAATGCTTGTGCTGACTGGGGCTGAGTTGGACACTATGCATTGAGGGTGAGGCAGTGTCTTATGGTATACCAAGATGAAGTACTGATAAAATTGACACTCCCTTTTGTGGCTCTCACTACGCCTAGCACAAATTTACTCATCCTTTTTATCATGCTTAAAATGATCAATAAGCCACACAATTTTAAGGGACACTTAAAATCTAAATTATTGCTTTTCTCGCTACTTTAAAGAAATAATTATATATATTATGTTTTGTTGTTTTTAAAATAGTACAGTCAACAAAAAAGCATATTGCTTTACCTATAAATACAGAAAAAATACAAATACAAATCGTGTAAGAAATCTTTTAAGAAAACATACCATTTGCAAAGTTAAATAAGGATTTGATATTTAAATGACAAGGAAAGAAAAAAATGGGCAAAAAAGATTTGGAAAAAGGAGTTCAGCTTCCCAACACAGACCCCAGATTCCACATTAAGTTTAGACTGCTGGCCTTTTTAGAAGGGACAGTGAATGAAATCTTTTTTACCTGCTTGAATGTGGAACCCATTAAAAGAGAGAATGAGCAGTCAAGCCTTCTCTGCCTTCCTGAAAATGCCAGAGGGAAAGGTAGAGCACTCCTTTGGGAGGAGTGTTTCCTAACAATAATTCCTAACATAAAACAAATGTACAGGTATAGTTAGTGCTGGACCAACAGAGGCCTTCCAGATCCCTCTGTAAAACTTATAGCAGGATCTCTGCTCCTGGTTTTTGCCCAGAACCTAGAAGAAACTGTAGGGAGGAGTGTGGCAAAGAGCTGGAATGATTTTCTTTTGACTAACTCATGGGTAACCTAATTTACTTCTCCTCCTTGGTCGGGAGAGGCATAACTGGTGGAATAAAAGCCCTACTATTATATGTCTCTCAAATGTTATAGTTTATTTGAAAATTTGAAATAGAGAAGAAAAAGGAAATAAAACTGTTAAGGTTTGAATGTGAGGTGTCCCTCAAAAGCTCATGTGTGAGACAATGCAAGAAAGTTCAGAGAAGAAATGAATGGGTTGTAAGAGTCTTAACCCAATCAGTGATTTAATTCCCTGGTAGGGATTAACTGAGTGGTAGGGTGTGGCTGGAGGAGGTAGGAATTAAGGCATGGCTATGGTATATATTTGTATCTGGAGAGTGGAGTCTTTCTCTCTACTTCCTGATGACGTGAGCTGCTTCCCTCTGCCACACTCTCCTGCCATATGTTCAGCTTAGAGGAATGGAGCAGGCCTTTTATGGACTAAGATCTCCGAAACCAAGAGCCCTCAAATAAACTCTTCCTCTATAATTGTGCTGGTCGGTTCCTTTAGTCACAGCAGTGAAAAAGCTGACTAAAACAAAAACCATAAAAATGTCAAACAAAATAACAAAAAAGGAAATAAAATTGATAAACTTAATAAGTGTCTGAGGAAACTTCTTATTCTTATAAAGAAAAAAAAATTATTATTTCCTTTCAGTTTTGTTATAATAGGTCACATGTCTATAATCTTCCCTTAGTGAAGACAAGAGTAATATTTGTCTTTTTCATGGTACTTGCTTGTAGTAGGATACAGAGGAATTCTTATGAGATTAGTGAGTGCATCATAGGATTCTAGGTATGCTACTCCATGGCTTTGCCTTAGCAATAATCACAACACACATTAATTAACTTAAATGCAATTATGTGGGCTTAGTGGAAGAAATTGACCTTGACTTCTATTTTACTGTTTTATTTACAAAGCATATAAAAAGTCCTTAGGTTCTATGTTATGTATTGAAAGGGATATCATTAGGAACAAGATATAGTACTCTATTCCCCACTAGAAAAAGAACTTATTGAATTATAGGGATATTTAAAAAATGCAAAAAGTATCTACTAGTTTCCTAAGAGGTCAATGGCAGAAAAGTATACAAATGAAGGTGTGGTTTCAAAGACTTCAAAGGGAAAAGCATTTATTTATATTTTTATTTCATTAGTCTTTTTATACAAAACATTCTAAAATGTATATTGAATATATAAGTTTTTTAAAAAGTGGGACATTTCTGATTATTTGTAAAAATGTCCATTAAAATGAACTAAATAAAGTATTTCTAAAAGTTGTGGTTTGGGAACAATCTACCACAGTGTTATGGCTAATAGAAGAGAAATCATGTGAAATCTAAAAATATCTGAATAAATTATGCAGCTCAAATGCATATGTACTCTATTTTTGTTAAACAGAATTTCCTTCAAAAACATGATTAAGTTGAGAGTATATTATGTGTTTTATCAGTGGTCTAACACTAATGGACAATTACTACTATAATCTTTTTTATAGTCATTTGACTTAAAAAAAAAAGTCCTTAGATTCACGTAAATATTGGAAAGCTCCATCGTCATTGGTGACTCTCTTATAGCCATGAATGTCCTCTATTATACTACCGACAAAGGATGTTTTTCAGTTTCATGTCCCTTCATGTCTCAGCAGTATTTAATATTGTTAGCTATCTCACTGAAAAACTCTCTTTCCTTGACATTTTGACCTCCAATTCTCCTGTATCTCTTCCTACCAGGCTGGTTTTGTGCCTCCATTGCAATCTCATCTCCTTCTACTTTGCCTTTCTTTTGTGTGTTCTTCATCTTTGGTTCTACAACTCTTTTATCAAAATTGGCTCTTCCCTTAGAAAATGTTACCTGTACTTAGGACTTCAATTACCCTCTCTACCCTTGATCTCTCTTCAGAGTTTCTAGAAGTATAATCACCTATATAATCATAAAATCATTTGTAAATTCCAAAACAGTCTCAAATCTGACATGTCCAAATTTAAACACCATATTTCACACTAACCTGTTGTTTTTTCTCTAGTGGTTTTATCTCAGTAAAAGATCCTTCCATCTATGTCAAAAACCTGCCTTGTGATGTGAGATTTATTAGTAATGCCTTATAAGATCTTACCCTTTCCCCCCAAAAAAGATGAGATTAAAAATAGTTTAAGAAAAAAGTAAACAAGAAGTCTGGGTAGAAACTTCAGGTATTGCTGGAGAAATGGTTACATACTAAAAAGTCATTAAGAACCTTATCCAAGTTCTTCCCTGATTTTTACTCAATTGTTTCATAACCTTTGTAAGAAAATAAACGGAATCAAACATGTGGCACTCTGGAAGTGAAACATCTCTCCAACTACACAGGATTTCTATGGAGCAGTGGCTAGCACATACTAGGAGGAGCCTTTAAAAAGACACATTGTTTCTCTCAATGCCAATGGATAGGTCTGCTTTGAATCATCACTTATTATCAAAAATGCATTTGGACATTAGCGTTCAAAATGCCCTTGCTGAAACTTCAGCCCTGTCCCCAAACAGGGTGGGTGTACCAGCTCTGGGAAAAAATGAAAAGGTTTTAGCTTGTTTGTGTTCTTTTCCAGAGAATAGCCTTCTGAAAAAGATACATTTGCCATTTTTTGTAAACTACAGGATAATGCATCTAGAGTAACTATCCTGGTACTTTTAGAATTAGCTGGGCAAGCCTTGTTGCTGCCTTAAGAGATTTTTAATTATATAGTTTATTTCAGTAATTGCTTTATTTTATAGTGCACTTACTTCCTGTAAGTGCACTTTGTGTATGTGGCAACTGTTGTTCCTTTAATTATAAGGTTAAGTATCACATAATTACAGGGTAAATACACAGTTATTTTTGTCCTGTGTTGAGGTAACTTGGTATTTGTACAAAGGAACCAAATGGTGCTTAGGAGTGTGTCTTTTGATTTCCATATAAAGAGATTTCAACACAAAATAAGATCATGTATTGTATTATTTTTTCTTTTAAATCATTTGCAAGTGCCAGACCAAAGTACACCTTTATGAAATAAGTTATATTAACAATAAGGCTTTCATTTTCTTATAGTGTTGGAAAAACTTTCATAATTGTCAAGGAAAACATTTGTTCTGGTGCCTTCAGTACTTAGCAATTTCAAGCTTTATCTTTAATTCTTGCTTTTAACTCTTAGCTTAAATCTAACACATTTATCTGAAAACAGAAAAAATAAAGTCACAATTTAGAATATATTTTAGTACTAATTACCTCACAAACTAAAGGAATAAAAATGAAAAATATTATAACTTCTTTAACTGTTATATTATTATTAAAGATTTGTTTTTGTTATTTTTATACATAGAATTTCAATATTGCATCTACCTCTAAAATGATTCTAGAATTTGATTTTAAAAAATAGAATGTTTTATACTTCATTATCTACTCATTAATCATGCATAATAACCAAATAGATGTCATTCACTAATTACTCTGTTCTACAGACTTTTTATGTGTTACTTACAATTTTCCAAAATCCCTTGAAACACCCTCCATCCAATGTGCTCGTTATCTAGTATGACAGATAAACACATAAACCAAAAGTTCCAATTTGTGCTAAAAGTTCCCTGATATTACTATATTGAAGACCCAAATACAGCACAAAGAGAGTCATCTGTTAAAATGAGGGCAGATAAAGGTGGGATCCAGGAAGGAAAGAATTACATTTAAAGATGAAAAAGAATCATACACACAGGCACGATGGATTTTCAAACATAATGGATATTTGCCTATGGTTTCAAAAATTGCAACAATGACTATTAGCTACTTAAGCTAGATAAAAATATACATATTAACAGTTTGATTTTCAAAGGTCAGATATCCACAGGATTTTATTAAGCCAAAGATTCTAATAGTTCAGAATCTACTAATCATGATAGTTTAATGGCAAAAAGAATTATAAGTGAGATATTTTTCCATCGATCAAAGGTCATAACCCTAATAGAAGTAGAATAAGTCATTTATAACTGGTAACCAGAGGACACAGGACATGAATGTGTGGAAATACTGATGCCACAGGGTGGGGACACAGAGGAGTGACCCTAACACATTGGACTCTTCAGAATGTATGTGAATCTATTACTGTGAAATGAAGAAGAAGGAGGCTTCTCAGTGGAGCAGTGAGATTATACAGTGTAGCACACTAGCTTTCCTCATGATTTGACATTGGATAAAGAGTTGCACTGTGTTAGAAAAGAATTAAAGCAAGTGTTCTATGGCTTAATGCATGCCTGATATCTAATGTGAATCGGGATAGAAAAATAACCTCCATCATGATGTGTAAGCAGTTAAGTTTCCAAGATGATCGTCAAAGACACAAGTAAAACCAAAATAGAATGTACACAGTTCCCTTTGTAATGTTTCCTCCTTAGGACTGACTGCTGCCTGTACATACCCATAGTGAATTTGAGCCCAAAATGCCAAACAATGATTATGAAATTCAGTTTCTCGTACAACTCATTTGTAGTCCCTATAGGTATTTCTTTTAAGTTATACTTAGAATAGCAAGATCATCTAACACAGAGTAGAACTAGGGTAAGCTCTTGAGCAGGATGGGCAGAAGCAAAGCTTCTGTGGAATGCCATCCCAATGCGTGTTATGGATGAAGGGTTACTGGGAAACAAGTGCCCTGGAATACTCATCCTGATGCTAAGTGTGTAACTTGAGACGAGACTGCATATGAAAGCCAATGCACTGAAGGTCATGTCAGCTACACTCTAAAGGGGTTTTGTGTTTGTCTAACTTCAAGAATATACTTTTTCAGATAGAACTATTTCAGGTAAAATTAAACATATTTTATAACATAAAATACTGTAAGTTGCAGTCTTCTCATGTCTTAATATTATAAATTTCATTTATTTCTAAAAAAAGATATTTTAATAAAAATTGCACGAGCTCTTTTTTATATATAAGCCACAAAATCACAGTGTAAAATGAACTATGAGGTGGTTTGGAATAAAGGGTAATTAACTCATCAGTAAAAGAAAAAGACATATCTGAACTTCTACTTATCAACATTTCAAAACTAAGGAACATGCCTCCTCATCTAATGCAATACCAGCTGAAGATGCATTTCATGCTCAGTTTAATGGGTAAAGGGAAGAGAAAGGGAACAGAAAAGGAGTAGATACCTCAGTAATTTCTGCAGTAAGTATGTTAAGAGGAAATTAACCTCTCTTTACTTGACTTTCTGTGTAACAGGACTGTATACTGGAAAGCATAGTCTTTAAAGGTTTAATTTACCAAATGGTAACTTATAGACTTTGATTTACAATTTTGAAACTATTATAAAGTTTATTTTCTGTGAAATCTAAGCGACTAAACAAGCTTGAGCTTATTTTAGTCTGACAAGTTGGATTAAAATGACTACCTATACACTTTAAACTTCCTTTTAATTATAAAATTGTATAATTCTTAAAAAATTATAATTCTTAAGCTTCCTAAGAAAGAACTATAAGAATGTATTGCATAATGACATGCTATATAAAGAATCAGCATTTGTTATTATGAGTCACTTTTTAGTAGCATTTGATTATTTTAAAATCAAAACCACCTTTCATATAATTTGGATAATACTTTGAAACCAATACACAAATATAAACACATGCACACACATCTACTTCTGTCACAAAATAATTAGGTTATGCATGACTCACAAATCTTGGATGGTTCTTTCTATTTGTCCAAATGACCCCTCTGAATGGTGCAATCACCAGAGCCTACATTTCATCATTGACCAAGAATAATGTTTGGCTCTACACTGGCTCTTAGGCAAGCATAACTGAAATAATGCCCATTGTGCTTTTCTAACTGTTAATTATATATTCCCACATTGCTACTTTTCCAACTTGTACTAGTTACTATGATATTTAATTTTAAGAACAGTTGGCAACCACATGGTTTGCATGATAGGGGAATTTAACATCTGAAACAATGTTTCCTCAATATGTTCTGTGCATATGAATTCTGTGTCCTTCAATATAGTGCTTAGTTTCTGACACAGAGGAATCTGAAGATCAGAGATTTCTCCGGGCAACTGTCAGCACTGTCTGGATGTTTTTCATGTTTGCAGTGTTACCAACTTTAAGTCCTCCTAACACTAAGGTACAGAGTAATCCCAAAGGATATATATACTTGAATCATATGCTTATTGGCATGTTCACATTGTTCCATATCAAATTTCATAATAATTTATTTTTGTATTACATGAACATATAAATATTATTTTCTTGGAGGATGAAATTTATAGATACCTGAAATAGAGGGAAAAAAGTTACAGTATTTTCCCCCCTCCTAAAGCAAAATAACTTATGACAATCCTAAGATATCATTTTACTTCTCCCAAATGCTTTATATATAATTATATCGGGGAGGAGATCCATACTAGAAGCTGGTTTGTCTTGCACACCTTTCTTTAGTTTATTAATCTCTTCTTTTGACAGAGCATGTGTTCCCAGCCAAGGACCATTTAAATGATTCTACCGGTTAAGAGAATGCAGCAAATGGGTTTGAAGCAACCCAGAGGAGCATCAGTCATCATTCTAACACATGTCATGTTGATAATAAATACCAAAACGCTGGGAATACATAGCCTATAAACCTAGAGGGTGTTCTGTATTTCATTTGGACATTGTGACTGACTTGTCCTTTTCATCTGAATTTGCGATGTGCTTGGTAAACATGATCTTAGCCTCAGTCATTCTGCATGAAGATCACAATAGGTAACAATCCTCACTTCATAGATACTTTCCCATGGGCATGTGCATATTCCTTAGAGAATCTGAAGAACTTTCTGCTTTGACAACTCAACTGAATGCACACATTTCTCTATATTCAGGGCAGAAAATGCAGGAATAAGAAAAGAGGTAGCTTCTTTTCCGACATAATCCTTGTCCTTTATACTCTCTCAAACAACAAGTGGAATTCTTCAAAAACACTAGGAATTCTCAGGTAGTAGAAAAACTGAGGTTCCTCATGTAGTGAGGAACCTCAATACCTCAAGAATGTGTGAAGCTATGCTTTCTGTGATGGGAATTCCTTTGTTAAATATTTGCTAAACTCTTACTAGATCTAGTTAGTGCTGGGAGTTGTTAAAAGTAAAATAACTAAAATAAAAACAAATATCTCAGTCTAGTGGGTGAAATTGAAACTAGCCAGCATCTATGACAAAGGCTGCCTCATTATCATCTTTCATTATATACTGGAATGATTTTATAACCAGTTTGACAAGATTAAGATAGAAATAAATAAATAAAGGATGAAGGTATGGAGACGTGAAAGAGCAAACCCATTTCACTGATGAAGTAATTGAGACTTAGAGACACTGAATAACTTGTACATGCTATATAGCTACCAAGTGCCAAAATGAGTAAATAATGTTTGGCTCTATGACTTACTCTTTTTGCAACTATATTACTGTGTGATGGTCTAGACAAGGATGATGACATCTTATTTGCAGTACTTATTTCAGCTGACATCTAGATCAATGTTGCTGTGTCCACCAGTCCCCTGTGGAGGCTTGTGATAATCATTTGTTTATTCCTCCAGCAGGCATGGTCTATGCCTGTGCCACCACGTCTTGTTGCATCTGGAGTGTAGCATTGGCAATATACGTCCTTGTAATCGCGAGTGCTATGGTTTGAATGATTACGTCCACTCCCAAACTCAAGTGTTAGAAAATTAATCTCCATTGCAACAGTATTGGGGAGTGGTGTCCTTGAAAAAGTTTAGCTTATGAGGGCAGAGCCCTCACAAATAAATTAATGTCATTATAAAGTGTGCTGTACAGGAGTAGATATACCTTCATAAACAAATTAATATCTTTATAAAATGGGCCTGCAAGAGTAGATTTGCTTCCTTCCACAGTTCTGCCACATAAGGACACAATGTGTCCATGTTCCCCCATGTGAGAAAGGCACAGAAAGAAGGTCCACACAAGATGCTAACCCCTGGATCTTGAACTTCCTGTTATCTGGAACTCTGAGATAATAAATTTCTGTTTTTTATAAAATACCAAATCCATGTAACTCTGTTACAACTGTACAAAGGGACTGAGTTGAAACAGGAGTCCTACATTTCTAACATCCTGAAAATCCATACCTCTACATAAGTTTCTTAGTAGGCCCAACAGGAAGGAAAGTAAGAATTCGAAGAAACATCTTTCACTTAGGGATCATTTGCTTCCTACTTATAGTGTCTGTTCCTGAAAGCAGTAATTATGTGACTGTTTAGGTGGGTAGATCATTAGCTTTGATCATCACAAAGTTCACCTGTGGTGCAGTGAGTTATGTTAGAAATATTCATTAGATGGGTATAAGCAGCACTAACTGCAAAACAATGGTTTCAATACAACTTGTATTTTGTAATAATTTTATGTTGATAAGAAAATTGTAAATATAGTACAGAGTTTCCATATATCCTCCATCCAGTTTTTTATACTTCAACATGTTATATAACCATGTTACATTTATCCAAACTAAGACACTAACTTGTGTTCAAGACTTCAAACACTTCACTTAGAGCCACAAAAAAAAAAAAATGCATGAATAACTAAGAATTTGGAAGATATTATAATGATACATTTCTTTTAAATTTAATACATGAGATTTACATACTCATTACAGAATAACAGTAGTATTTGCTTTACTACTCGACATAATTTTAAGTTTTATTTTAGAAAAATTGAGGCTGAGCAAGATGGCATACACCTATAATCTCAGTTTCTCGGGAGACTAAGGCAGGAAATTTGCCAGGTCAACATAGTCTAGCCTGGGTAACTTGGTCAACATAATCAGATTCTGTATCAAATTTAAAAAGAGGAATAAGAGAAATTTATTCTATTCAATATTAAAATATACAGTTTATTTAAAATAATTTTATTTTCATTTAAAAATAGACAACTCCATGCAAAGAGAAATTTCAGAAATAGATTTACATTAATACAAAAATACAGATGTTATAATTCAAATTTGTAGAAAGGAATGGATTATTTCACACACGTAAACTTTTTTTTATAAAAATTATCACAAAATCATTATCATTTTGAGAACCATATGTCAAAAGAAATTCTCAACCTATTAAAACTACTAAATAGGTAGGAGGACTAAAAATAAGAGCTCAGAACAAAATTGCACATGAAAAATATGCAAAAGAATATTAAAAGTATTTAAAAATAAATAAATTCAAAAGGGCATAGAACTTTGCAGAATATACCATATGTCTTAAATGACATATGGGGAATATTTATCTTAAAAATGACTACACTCAGGGCTCTCTTGGAACAGGGAAACTGTGTGAAGTCAATGGCTATAATTCATAAAACCGCTCTGTGAACTGATTGGCAACATGTACAAAAAATATTACAAACTCTGAAGTTCCAATTTTAATAACATATTCCAAGGAAATACTAAAACATTAGGATAAAGATAGGACCTTCACCACAAATATAGTTACTATTGCATTGCTTAATAAATAAGATAAAAAGAAATACAATTGCCTTCAGTAGAAACTGAGAAAATTGTGCTTCACATAGATGTTGAAATATTAGAGATTAATAAAAATGATTTTGAAGAAATATGTTTGTTAATTCAGGAGATACTAATGCTATGTTGGTAAGTAAGAAAATAGACTATAAAGCATATGAAATATATACATGGAAAACATCTGGAAATATATGGATCAACATGTAATTTTAGCAATAATGATTCATTTACTTGGTGTTTCTTGGTCTCATTGTCTATATATTTATTATACATTTCAGCTTAAACATGTCATAAAATTTTCTATATTAATCAGGTAAATTAAATAGGCAAATAAATACTACATGAGTTTCCTTTGTACTAAAATTTTCCACCATTAGATACTGAAGAATCATTTTTTGAAGTAATAGTATGAAAGGGTTCTAAAAATTTACAGGAAATGAGGGTATATGTTCCATCATTAATATCACTGAATTAAGTTAAAAAGTCAGATAAGGCCCTAAGGTCACATGGAGATTTTAATGGAGTGTATTTTTGATTGAATAGAAATGTCATAGACAAAACATTTGCATCAATGAACTACACATGAATTAAAGATAAGTGAATCAAAAACCTTAATGTACTGATTTGGAGTCACAAAATTTGTATAATTGTTAAATGTTTCATTAATTTACCAAATGGTTCTTACTTCACGTCTTTTTCTATTTACAAATTAGTGATAGTACAACATGCATTCAGTCTGTGCAAAATACAAATGTTAAGATAATGCTTAGAGATGTTTTGAAGAAAGTAAAAAATATATATCATTAGAAAGTATATTTAGCATGAGAAAAATTTGTGACTATAGATAATTTCAGAAATAGTATTAAACTTCAAATATACCAGTTGTAATACTAATAATAGTATGCACAATATAACATTGCTTTATTTAAATGCAACATGCTTTTTAATTTGTGATTCATATTAACTCTGAGAAATACATAAATAAAACCCTTAAAATACTTTGTGGAAAAATAAACTATAGAGAGACAAAGATGCAATATATAATCTTCTGGTTGGACAAGTGGTCAGTTATTGGTGTCAGTCTTCCCAAGGAGAGAGCCAGGCATGTGAAAAAATATTGTTTTATATGAACATCAGTTAAAAGAATCAAGGAAATCTTGCTGGGAGAAGAGATTATGCTGGATATAGACTAAAGATGGTTCAATTTTCAGTATACAGGGAATCTCAGATATAATTTCGATAACATGAATGAAAAGAAACCCATTTATTTCAGTTTGCTTCTTGCAACTTTGAGAACTGAGAATTCTTGAGTGCATCTTTAAAGTGAGCATATTAATCTCTCAGGATTCTGAACCAAAGAAAGGAACACACAATTTACCATATTTAGATTAGAAAATGTTTTGAAACTAAAATAGCTAATTTACCAAATTCAGACTCAATGACTATATTGTGAAGATAAAAGTTCTGAAAATAATTATTAGGTTCAGTGATAGGTGTTTGCCTAGCATGTGTGTAGGCCCTGGATTCCATTGTACTGCCAAAATAAGTAAATATATAATTATAGTCCTTGGAACAAAAACTGCAATATACTCTGAGCATTTTAGATATTCTGAAAATATAACTAATGTTAGCATAATTTTTTGTATTTGTTGTCCTATTAAGTCATTGCCTCTTTGATTGTTGAAATATATTTTAATAAATTAATTATTGTCTCAGGTTAAAGACAAACATGAGTTCTTAGGAGGCTGACCATCTGGGCACCTGAGTTTGAGAACAAATATTAGGTGTTATTTAAGACCATCATCAAAACCAAATATTTCATGCTGTTTTCCTCTTTTTTTGAGAAACATATTTTATCACTGTTGGGATTGTATAATTCTCGTGTTACCCTGAAGATGTGAGCATTCTCAGTATAGGCTGGGATATAATTTTGAAATAGAGGCTGCAAATATAGATGTCCTACAAACTGTTGAGGATTCTCCAGTGGCCTTGTGTATGGCTCTTTTACAAGCAACCCTAGCTCCCCAGAATTTGACTTCATGTATCACTAGAATTCCAAATCCACAAGGCTAACCTCAAAATCCTTTGAATCACTTGAAGACCACTGGCCTATTGGTTATACTCACAATCTCTGAAGTAAAGCAATTTAGCTCCTAAATCTCCTGTAACAGATTTATTTTATTTCTTGGTGTCCCATTAATTTCATCTGCAAATTAAGGATTTTTAAATAGGTATACTTTGAAGTTCATATGGTTGTAAAAATTACATGAATAAACATATTTTATGGTCAGAATGATCTCAGAAAACAAATGTTGAGTAAATGTTAGCTAATAATTGCCCATCTGGATGCACTGGTACACTTTGGGCATGATACTCCCTTGAAAACTCTTAGGGCATCCAGCATGCATCTGTCCTAGGATTCTCTTGGTAGACTTCAAATGTCCTCTGAGCATTTTAGATATTCTGAAAATGTAGCTAATATTAACATAAATTTTGTCTTTGTTGTTCCTATGAAGTCACTACCTCTTTGATTGTTTAGTTATATTTTAATAAAATAGTTATTGTCTCAGGTTAAAAGACAAACATGTGGGTTTGTATTTTGATTCTGGGTAGCTTTAAACAACTATTGGCAAGTTGTCTGATGGGCAGAAATTGTAGTGGGTAGCATTGTAAGCCTCAGTTGGTTTAGATTTATGCACTTTTTAGGTTAATGTTGTGATCTTAGACCTACAATATTGTGTGAAGACAGGGCAGGAGATTAGTTGTTAATCCACTATACATGAATTATAAAATTAGGGAGGGAAAGGGAAAAAACTGGAAGAAAGTATGAGAAAGAGAAAGGGAAGACACCTTACTCAGGATCTAAGTTGAAGTTTTAAAATCTTGAGTGCATTAGTGGAATAGGATAGAGTCTAGGAAGACTGTGGGCTGGGAAGGACTGTGGGCTGGAGTTCTTGGGATAGGAGTGAAAGAAAGACTCACAGAGGTCACAACTGCTAGTGACTATATAAATCACACTGCATGTGACATATATCTTCTCCATTCTAATGCTTTCTTATGATATCAGAGAAATATGAAAAATAATTATAAAAGACACATGAAGAGAAATAAGACAAGTGTCAAAAATCTTTGAAGTGTTTCTGTTTTAAGAGTAGAAATGAACAATAATAATTTATAATTAATTATCAAGTTATTGTTGGAAATTTAAAGTATTTTCCCCTAGAAAGACTTGTTTTAAGTTGCAGTTATGTTCCACCATAACCACCAAATATCTATGACACAAAATAATACCTATAGGATACTGCCTAATTTTCTATCAGCATGTAAAAAGATAAGATTTGTCTTGATTCCTGATTAAAGAAAAAGTAAAACACTAAGTTGTGAGTAGAAGATAATTCCTTAAAATGATAAAGTCTATCTACCTGAACTTAACAGTGAAATAAGCATTAATAGAAATTTGACATCCTCACTTAGAATCAAAATGATTTGAGGAAGCATGATGTCAGTATTCTGGAATTTCTAGCCTTTGCAATCAGAATAAAAGGAAAGTATAAGCATTAAATAAGAAGAGACAAACAATTTGTATTCATATATAATATAATGGACATCAGGAATAACCAAGGAAATAAATAAAACCTTTTAGAAATAATGTTATAAAAAGAAGAGGGAGTAAAAGCAAACATACAAAATCCATTTCACTATAGAAAATAAATAATCATTTGGAATATAATAAAATATATTACATTTGCATAGCAAAACAAATATAATTATTGATGCTGAAAACAGTTTGAGGATGTATATGAAGAAAACTATAAAATTTGAATGAAATTTAATAAACCTAACAAGCATTTCTTTTTAAAAATGTAAATTTTTTCAGCTAATTTCTGTAATTTTATGTCATTCTAATTACAATTTTGAGCAGAGTGATAATTAAATAATTCCAAATTCTATTTATCATGCAGAAGAACCTACAGATTTGTATGAATTAATAAAAAGAAAAAGCATTCAATCATATAGATTGCAAGGTCAATTGAATGGTGCTGGAATCAAAGGATATATCTATGGAAAAAATGTACACCTCTCATTAAAGACAAAATTTAGCTCAAAATAAACTAAAATGTAAATACATACATATTTTGAAAAAAGAAAATCTTTGTGGCATTACATCAGGCACAGTATATTTAGAATAACAGCAAAAGTATAAACCATAAATGAAAAAATTGATAAAATATATTTCATTACAAGTACATGCTCTGCAAAGAACATTGTCAAGAGAATAAAAAGACAGGCCTCAGACTGGGAGAAAATACTTTTGAATCCTACATTACACAACAAATTTGTTCTTGTTTGAACAATTCTTAATTTTTTCTCCTAATACTTTATTTCTAATACTTATGTACTTGAAGCAAACTAAGAGGAATCTCAGAGTGCAACTTCTAATTTGTCTTTAACTAGAAGCATAAGCTGAGCCAGGGGGAAAGGAACTCCATCATCCATATTCTTAATATTGTATAGAAAAGATATTAATTGTCATAAGAAGTCTTTGAGAGCCCCATAAGATTTTGAATGGCCAAATAAAATACAAGAATTCAGGTAAGGGCTGGGGTTGTGGCTCAGTGGTAGAGCACTTGACTAGCATGTGTGAGGCACTGGGTTTGATTCTCAGCACCACATATAAATAAATAAAATAAAGGTCCATTGACAACCCAAAAATATTTTAACAATATCAGCTATTTAAATTCAAATTTTGGATGGACAATAAATGATCTGTTAGTATGTTTCAAACATTGCATAGGGATCCTTTTAACCAAAAAAAAAAAAAAAAGACTTCTTTTTTCTTTTAACTGACATTAAATTGTAGCTGCATGTCCTATATTTTCATTTACTAAATATGATAAGGTTAAGTTAGGCACAAGAAATCATTTCTTTATAAGGAAAATATTTGTATCCTTAGGATCATTGTTTCAGGAATCTAAAGGTTTTAATCACAAAATGGTAAAAGTCTCTATCTCCTAAGATTGTTATGAAGATTAGATAAATTCTGAATGTAAAACACTGAGTATAGTGTTTGAACCAGAGTACAATTTCAAAAATGAAAATAATTATTAGTACATTGAATACTAAATTTATTGAATCTGAAAATAAGTACAAATAAAGGGATAACAGATCGATGCAAACTAATGACTGCCAGTAAAATGATTGGACTTTAAAGTGGCTGGCTAGGAAATAAGAGAAGCTACAAAAACTTCTTATTTGATCCAGTTGTGGAGTAGGAAGCCATGGCAAATTTATAGACTAATCACTGGATACAGAAGAGTCAAAGAGGAGACATTTTGACAGGTTTTCTGGGATCGTACTATAAAATAAGTTCGCAAGGGGAGGGGAACGGCAGATAATAAAGCACACTGAAAGGCAGGCAGAGAGTGGATTTAATGGGATACATACGAGGAAGCCTTTTTCAATTTTTGACCAAGGAAGCAAAATGATCAAATTGGCCCCTTACAAAATTAGTCTGTCAAAAGTATGCAAGATGGATTGGAGGGGAGAGAAACTTATCAGAGAGCTCAGTTATGAGGCTATTGTAGTAATCTAGCTCCAAAGCAGGAAGGACCTAGATTAATTGGTGGCATGAGGGGGGCAAAGGAATGAGCAAATCTGAAAGACATGTGAAAGGAGAAGTGACAGAAACCAAGGAAGTGAAGGAAAGTCACAGTGATGTCAAGAATTCTTAAATGTGCAAGGGGAAGAATAATGATGGTGAAAGCACACAGACACTGATAAAACTAGAAAATAGGACTCATTTTATAAAATCTCCAGTATGGAAATAAAAGCAATTTTTCTTGGAATTACATTGTTTTTCCTTTCAATAATCAACCAATGTTAGATATGTATCTTCTTGGTTTTTGGTAACACTTCTTTCCATTTGAAAATCAGCCCAGGTCCGTCTCTGTAAGCCATATGCATATGACCTCTGTTCCTAGAACTATAGTAAAATGAAATGTTCTCAAAATGCTCTCAAAATGCAAATACATATAAACATTCAGCAATCTTCTGATATTTCAGATGTTTTTCTCAATCTATAATGAACTATTATGTGCATTAGTTAAATGTATTCTAAATTAGTATAGAAATATTAGATAATAACATTCTAAAAGTTAACATTTCATATACACTGTTTTTTAAGATTTTTATTTTGTTTTGTTTCACACTTGTTTTCATTTTCTTAAACATTGAAAACATCACGTATTAAAATAATTGGGTATGAAAACAATCTTTATATTTTATGTTCAGATATGGTAATTATTTGTAATTTTCCAGTCATTTTCCTGAACAATTTTTATTTTTATCTCAATAATTTTTATTTCATCATGACAAATATTAACTTTACAGTTGTGCTTAAGCAAAAGTTTGTTTTCCCTTGGTCTATTGTCTAAAACAATGAATTTGGAAGAAGGTGGTTCAGGGGAACTAAAAAATCATGAGAAGAAATTTGAGGAACAGAGATTTAAAAAACTACCATTAGGCTCTGTTTTGAATTAATGATGACCTCCTTTACTTTGAAGCATATTTCTTGGGCAGATTTTTTAAAAAAATCCCACCTGCATTATATCAGTATAATCTCAAAGGAATTAATTTATATGGACTGGAAAATATTATTGCTCCCATTTTCTGATGAGGACAAAAAGTGAACATTAATAAAAGTGCACATTCTCATCATTGGTGGGAAGCTTAAATAAATCCAGGTCTTCTGGCTTTCCTTACTAATGATAATCCTTAGTCAAAAAACAAAAGCAAAATAAAACAAAATCAATAAACGTTAGTTAACTCTTGAGTAAGAAGAAAAGGAGATGTTTCTAACACTCCATTGGCACTATTAAATAGCTCTTCATAGATGCAACTCTGACTCCCAGAAGTCCCTAGAATGCTTGACTGCTTCTGGACATTACATCATTCCTCCTCCCATGGAATTCCACTGTGACATGCAAAAAATAACTATGGTTAGGCTGCCTTTCAACCTCTCACAGACATTTTCTATTTTTCCTCCAGAAATTAACCATAAAATGGAAAGCAAAGAAAATTATTCTTTTCATTATGTATAAATCATTCTTGATTAAAGAAGCAAAGTATAAATATGATTTGCTCAGTATTTAAACATTTGAGATTAACAACTGCCTTGAAAATGTAAATTTACTTAGTAATTGCTTTATGCTTTTAAGTTTATAAATATGCTACCTCATAATATTTAAACTTCACAGATTGTAGATAGCAATGAGAGCCCATCTATGTTCTGCTATACAGATCTCAAGGGCACATTTATCCTTACAATCCTCCTCCTGCTCTTCTCTGCCTCCTTCTTTTCCTCTTCCTCCACATCTTCCCCCTCTTTTTCTTCTATTCCTCCTTTTTCTGTCAACATTTGAAGATGATACTATCATCTGTGGAGTAGCATATTATAGATATGCAGCCTAGTTACTGATTATTTTCCAGTCACAAATGCTATAAAATATATTTTTGGTTTTGATAAACTTGTGCATATAAAAGATTTTTCAAATTTTAGGAACATAACCATCCCATTCTGATTTTCTAATATATATGAAAGGAAAATCTTGCATGTTATTCATGCTGCACTTTATATGTGATGTCATCTCACTGAATTTTGAAGGTTGGGTTTGGTGAAGAACAGAAACAAATATTGTTTTGAATGGAGTATTCTGTTTTTGAATTAATGATGACCTCTCCTACTTGTGAAGCATATTTTTCTCAGGCAGATCTTTTGATTCCCTCTCTGACAGACTACTGTATAACATGTTTAATGAACATGACATAGTATGTAGTAAGCATCCCTGACAGTTGTGAATAAATATTCATCATACTAAAAAAGCAATGACTCACTCCACTCCCTTCATCATTACAGGATCCAGTATACTTAACTCATTGTCCTCTGATTACAATGAGCATCCAGGATGCTCTGCCTGGAATATGTCATTTGTACTCTGATTGACTCTTTCTAACATAATTTCTTTTACATCGTCCAGTGATCAATTCTATTTAAGATTAGGCTTACATAAAATCCAAGAGCCAAAGAGAGAAAGCCACATAGTCAGCCACACATTTGAGATAGCCCAGTTTGTTCATATGATACAGATCATACATCTAAATGATCAATTCTGTTTTTTAAATTTTCATTTAGGGTGTATAAGATGTTCAGGGTCTCTCCATCCAAAATATAATACAGACACAAGCAAAGACACATTCTGTTTTGTCCAAGAAACTTTTGGTTACTTTGAACTACTTACCACTCACTCAATTTAAGAACAAAAATAAATGAAATAATATTGCCTGTTATTCCAAACTAATCAAAATAAAAAATACAGTTCAAAGATTTATTAATAATTTTTATAAGGAAGACAATCTTGGGTAACTTGATGTAAAATATGTGAGAAAATAGAAATGAGTCTACAAAGTGACTTATTCCTAACAACCTTGACTTTTATTTCTATTTCAAATTACAGTTCGCATATTGGTTCAGGGTGAAACTATTCACGCTTTTCAAACTAAAGTATTTTGAGACATGATACTACACTTTAAAATACTTTAGTTTAAAAGCTACATAGTTCAAATTAAAGCTAAATGGATTTATACCAATGTAATTTGATACTTGGTAATAACAATTCAAGTAGCATTGAAAGAAAAGTTCATCTTTATGTTTTCCTTAGCAACAGGAACACAACTTTGCTGAAACTTTGTACTGAATCTGTTGAAATTAATGGGGGTGGGTGGGAAGCCCTGAATAGAAAATTCTACCACTAAGAACAACAGTATTGAATTGGGTCAAGGTTATACCAGGCTACTATTCAGAGAAGATTTATGGCTAATTGGATGAGTCAGATGTAGTTCAAGGACAGGGTCATCTGAATTTTTCAGAATGAATGAAAAATGAATATAGAATAGTAATAATAATAGCTGATGTTAATTGAAAGTTTTCTGTTTTCCAAGTACTGCTTTGTATATTTTTTAGTGCCTTAACTCAAGGAAGCCTTATAATAATCCTAGGAAGAAAATAGCATTAGTTCTCATATTTACAGAGGAGAAAACTGGGACAAATAGAAGTTATATAACCCATCCAACATCAAACAGTTAATATCAGAGCCAAATTGTGGTCCCAAACAATTTGGCCCCTGAACTTAACTTTAATTACTATGATGCACCAAACCAGGGTGATGATTTAGAGTGTAAAGTTTATGATTTCAAAATTGTTGGATATCACCAAAGACCATAAATATTTGACAGAATTTATTTATGTTTCCTTTCATCAAATTAGTTGAGTTCATCAAATTCTTAATAAGCCAATTTCCACATGAAATTAGTTCCACATTGAAGAGTTAAGCACTGCCTCATCTCAAAGAGCCAACGGATTAACAAGAGGTTATTGGAAGCAGGTCCTTTTTTTCCTCCTTTCAGTCTTTTGTATCTCCACTTGAAAATAAAGATTCATTGATTTGTTCTTCTAAAAGCTTTCTTATGCACTTATGATATATCAAATACATAGGAGAAAAATTTGGGTCTATGCCTCAAACAACGTACAGGGTGGTTGAGAAGACAGCTACTTAACCAAGTATAATGTATTACTAAGGACTACTTCAGTGGACATAGCAGAAATCATAAAATCAAATTGGAATGTTGTTAAGGCAGGGAGGTGGGGCTTGACTTAATGATGTAGCTTCCAGGTGGCTTGATTTTGGACATCATTGTTTGTATCAGAGTCTATTAGAGCCACCATGTTCATTTTCCTGAGCTGTTCTTGAAAGGACTGATTGAAAAACTGAGAGTGAAAGAAAAGCCTTTGTAAATGGTAACATAATATACAAATATGTGTTATTGTTGTTATTTTCATAATTGTCATTATATTCTTATTTATATATGATATAACCAGATCCGTTGTTTGCTTAGGAGGTGCTGCATGGTTGGCCCAGAAGAGGCAATGAGAATGAGCAAAGGTACAACAGACTAGTTACGTAGTGTTAACTTTTAAAGTGACACACACACACACACACACACACACGCACACACAAATAACACAACAATCTTTCTTATTCCCCATAATCATACTCATTATTTGTACTTATCTGATATTACTTTATGATCTTAATTTTCCTATTTGAAGAAACTCCATCTTAAGTGGATAAGGCATTGTTTGCCCTGATCTTGTAATCGAAATAGATTCTCATATCTATACAAGGATATTAATTATGACATATGTGGTATTTCCCATAGGTAGAATTTTTGTGGAATTTCAGGAAATATTTTTCAATATAACAAATTTTATAAAACCTAGTTTTTACCTAATTTGATATTTTAATTTAGCTTTCATTACATTAATATTTAATATACATTTATGTATCTATTAATTTTATTGCAATTTTAAGATGCCAATTTTTAACCTATGAAAAATATTAATTCTCAATATAATTTTGAACTAACTGGTAGAAAAATAATTGTGTTTTCTTCTCTATTCCTCTTCAGTTAAAAACTCAAGCATATATTAAAATATATAAACAAATAATCAAGAAACAAAAAGTCAGACTAATTTTTGACTAATTTTGAATGTAGTGTCCATATTCAAGTGGGAAATTGCCCATTGATTCGTGGCTGATTCTGAGGTGGAAGAGGAAGTCATTCCTATTCCTTTACCTTCAGTCATTTACTGTCACATCAGCAAAGATGAGTTTTCAACCTTTCTGCTTTCCTGCCTGCTGTACCCCCAGATAGTTTCTATCTCTTTGCTTTGTTTCAGAATTGATATTTTGAATACCTTTACAGCAAAAGTTCAGAAGGTCATTTTTTGCTCTTGTTAGCCAATAACACAATGTGACAGTACTTACTTTGGTAATTTGACAAAATCATCTCTGTTGACCTACATCAAATATGCAGAGAAAAATAGTCCTGACCCAATAATATAATCATAGATGAAATAAGGAGAGGAGAATTACCATTTTTGAGTCGCCATTTTTAAGTGCCTACTATGTGCTACATACAATCTTGAAAAATTATTGAAATGAAACTTTCCCTCATTAACTACACTGGCTATACTATTCCTACAAAATTCTCTTACTGAATTCCTAAAGAGAAGAGACTTAAAGCATGTCAACAAGAATTTAATACTTAAAAGAAATTGCATGGGCAGAAACTAAGTAAAGCAATGATCTGGTAATGTTTCTTCTTTGAAGACACGTGCTAAACTGCTTTGAATAAGAAATAGGTATTTACATAGTTGCATAGTGTTGTGGTTTGGATATGGGGTGTCCCCCAAAAGTTCCAGTGTTAATACAGTGATGTTCAGAATGGAAATGACTGGACTATGAGAGCTGTAACCTAACCATTCTATCCTAGTTTGAATGGGCTTTCTGGGAGATAACTGTGGGAAGGTAGGCAAGACTGGAGGAGGTGGGTCACTGAGGTTGTGCCCTGGAAAGGTTAATCTTGGGCCTTTTCTTGGGCCATTTCTCCCCTCTCTCGCTCTGGATCATAGCTGCCATGAATGGAGCAGTGCTCCTCAACCATGCCCTTTGTCCTGATGCTCTGTTTCACTTGGACCCCAGAGCAATGGGGACAGCTCACCATGGACCAAATCTCTAAAACCGTGAGCCCAATTAAACTTTTCCTCTTCTAAATTGTTCATGTTGGGTATTTTGGTCACGAAAAGCTGACTAACACACATGTATTGGCTACTATTGTTTTAATGACATAATTGTTGTCAATATTAGTGGTATCTTACTGCTTTTGTTATCATTGTTGTTGTTATTTACAGACTAGGGATTGAACCCAGGGCTGCTCTGTCACTGAGCTACATCCTCAGACTTTTTCATTTTTTAAGATTTTTGAGACAGGGTCTTGCTAAGTTTCAAAGATTGTCCTCGAAGCCGAGTGCACACACCCGTAATCCCAGCACTTTGGGAGGCTGAGACAGGAGAACCGCGAGTTCAAAGCCAACCTCAGCAACAGTGAGGCACTAAGCAACTCAGTGAGACCCTGTCTCTAAATAAAACACAAAATAGGGGTGGGGATGTGACTCAGTGGTCGAGTACCCCTGAGTTCAACCCCCAGCACCAAAAACAAAACAAAACGAAAGACTGTCCTTGAACACGCTGTCCTGCCTCAGACTCTCGAGTAGCTATGTTTTAATTATTTCAAAAAATTATCTGCCCCTCTTATATTTCTTCCATAAAATGAAGACACAAATATGACATGTGCTCAAAATGTTAGGAAAGAACTAGGAATCTTCTGAGATATTTGGCTCTAAAATCCAGTACTAAAAATTTTGCAAATAATAAAGTTTGAGTTTCTAGGCCTCTGCTTGAATAAAATACAGTAAGTTATTTTACTTCTTTCTAAGCTATTATTAATATTTTATTTTTTTGCTAAGGATTAGGTAATCTTTCTGAGACACAGGTGCTAAGTGCTCTGCTCATATGTCTTCATAATATCTTTAGTTGTTCTTGCCCCTTTTCAATGGCATGGTTTAAATAGACTGACCAGGGTTTTAAAATGTGACTTTGCTAGAATTTTCCTTCTGAATCCACTCAGAAGGAATGTCTTGTTTCTTGAGAGTTTTATCTTCTAATTCATTTTAGGGAATTTTTTTCTACACTTAAGCTATGCCTCTTTAAAACAAGTTTAATTCTCATGAATTCTTCATTTTATACTGCAAAAATTAAAATAGGTCTACATGTAATCTCTTTTTTCACACTGATGAGAAACTCTGCTCATTGTCTCTGGTTTCTATTTCTGGTTTGTGATCAGATAATAGCTTGTCTATGTTATGCACATTTCATTCATGAGGGTAATCTGATCATCTGTAGCTTCCGAGTTAAAATCATAAAATGTGTCTTAGTGTAGGTTTTTTCTTTCTTTTTCTCTATTTTTTTATTTTCTATAAATTTATCTTTCTTAAAGGAGATGTGAAAGATGATATTTTGGTGTTCACAAAGCTTTCTCAAATGTTAGGGCAATATGCTTCATGAATCGGTGGTGCAAGCCTGTAATCCCAGCACTTAGGGAGGCTGAGACAGGAGAATCGCGAGTTCAAAGCCAGCCTCAGCAATGGCGAGGCACTAAGCAACTCAGTGAGACCCTGTCTCTACATAAAACACAAAACAGGGCTGGGTATGTGGCTCAATGGTCGAGTGCCCCTGAGTTCAATCTCCGGTACCAAAAAAAAAAAAAGAAAAAGAAAGAAATAAAAAGTAATGTTTTCATTTTCATTGAGGTTTATAGATTATTGTATCAAGGCTTGGGTTTTGACTTAACAAAAGGCTCAGCCCATTGTTTAAGTTTAGAGGAATAGTATGTTCCTGCTCTATATATGATGTTTAGTCTAGGAAACTTGAAGACATATTTGCAAATATACTCAAAATTAAGTGCATCAGAATTTGGAGCAAAACCGAAGGTGTTAACAACAGTGCTATTTTCAGAGCTAATGTCAAAACTAGTCTACCTTGTGTAGTTCAATTCAATCGTAGGTGTCTAAGGAGGATCTAGGAAATGTGGAGAGAGATATATGCCAATAAGAAACAAAACGAAATTTCTGATATAATTATAGAGTCATCTTTGTAATAAAGTGAGTTATGAGAGAAAAAATCATACTACTAAGTTCATTTTAACATACACAAAGTTTGCAAATATGACATGTATTTGACCATGGCCTTAAATTTTTTTGCTTGTTGAAAGTATGTTTACTAGATTTGTAAATACAGGAATACATACTTAATAAAATTGTATTTATTTTAAAAAGCATGTTATGTGTTCATTTTTATTTTTCCTTATTAAACAAAAGTTTTAAACTTTAGGCTTTAAATTTTGTATTTATAGCAGCAAAATAAAGCTGTAGAAATTATCTTGAAAGCAAAAGGAGTTTAGTTTTCTATTTAAAATGTTTTCTCAGAACCTTTGAAGAGGACATCCATCCTGATCATTTAAAACATTCATAAGTAGCAACAGTATTTCCTTTTTACTTAAAAGCCCAGATATTTTATAGGTCTGAGAAGCAATTTCTAGGTGAGCAGTAATCATTGGCCTAATAAAGGTGGATTGCTGTAAGCCTCTTTCCTTCCATTTCCCTTCTTTGTGACCTTTATGCATCCACACTTTGCACGCTCTTCCTACCCCCTACCATAAAATTGTCCAGCCATTTCTCACACTCATTTGTATGATTTTCCTTAATGGTCAAATGTGTCATGCTATTCCACAGGGTCCCTCCATTCAGCTGAATCTGCTTGAAATCTCACTCTTGATTTCCTTTGTCGTTTTATACCATCTTTCTCCTTTTGTTTCCTGAGTTTCTGGATTTTTTTTTTTTTGGTACTGAGTGAATTAAACTAAATTGATATTTCACATTCTTTATGCCAAGACAACACCTTTTCTTCCTTTTATCTGAGTCAATGTAAATGTTAATAGGATGTTTCCTTACAGTGGAAGAAAATTACAAACTAAATCTAGAATATTAAAACACACAACACACAAACACACACAGTCTCTTCGCACAAGTGCTTCACATCACAGAATTTTTTTTTAAAATTGCTTTTAAGTGTAATAACTAAAGATTTTGAATTTCCTGTTGTTTTAATTTCTTACCAAAAGCCAAATGTCTTAGGATAAAGCAGTGGGCATGAAACAGTTTATTTATTGAAAATACAAGCTTCTATTAAATCCACAATATTTTAAAACATGGAACAAATTTTAATTTGTGACATGATAATTAAGATATATATATGCGTACCATTTTATTTTATAATGCTTACTAAACACCATTTTGATTTTTAGCAAGAGATATTTAATGTTATGCTATTGCTACCTCAAGCATTGATTAAACTCTCTGCTGTTCATGAAGGCTGACAGGGATTCAAAGGAGGAAATGTAAAGCTTGAAGGTACAGCAAAATAGTGACATTTCACTCTATAAAACTGCCAATATTTGAATCTTGCATGTAAATCATTTTTATCAGTTCAATTCCATATCTTAATTTGTATACCATGAAAAATACTCAGTTGCATTAACTTTAATAAATAACAATGTGATATTAATTATCCTCTCTTTCAAGGTCTTTGTGAGCCAGTAAGCATTTTTTTCATGTTGGTCCTCAATGTCTTTATCAGTCTGTGAATAGATTCTTAAGGTATATTTTTCATTTTCCTACAGCAAACAACATACGTTTCATTATTTTCTTATTTAGAATCTTTACTTTCTCAGCTTAAGTGATGTCTTTGTCAATGATAGCATTGTATTCATTTAGAGTGATGATTGATATGGTAATAGATACAGTGTGATTGAAAGCAACCTTTGTCAATAAGAAGGCCAAATACTCAAACTGTGTATTGGTCTGAATTTGCTCATTATCGGAGACCTTTCATAGTCATATTGACTTGCTGTCCAGATGTTGTTACTTACCTGATGCTTCCATTGTTTAAGTAGTATAGACATTGGTATTGAACATAGCAGTTCCCAATATTTGTCCTAAAGTACATATGGCTCAATTATGCAATGACCAAGCATGTTGTGACTTCTATAATAAATGTTTTCAGTTTAAAAATAAAATAGGTACTTAAGTTTATAGAAAGCAAAATTATCAATAAAAAGCCACAAGTACTATGTCCTTATAATTTTAGTCTACTATATTCTTAATTTTGAAACACTGCTTTTGTCTATATTTATTAGAAAAAAGGTTCAAAACATTTGAACAGTAAATGTTTAATTATTATTCAAGAGTTTGATTTTGTTATATTTATCCTTGGATGAGCTATAAAAAACATAGCTTACTACAAATTTCATAACTTTTTAATGCATACAGGCTATTAGATATATAGACTTCAAAATCTTAAAAATTCAGTATGAAGATCACCCTTATGAATTACTCCTTGAACCACTTGAAAGAGTTCTTGATGCTTCTCATTCCTATCAGTATGGAGAACATCTTTTTTCTCTGTAGGTCTACAGATATGCTGAGGACATCCTTTCTTATACATGTTTACTTTCCAATGTTTTCTTCTGTGACTGGTGCTTCAGAGGTGATCTCTATGCATTAGTTGATTTGAACATGACAGGTTCAGTACTGAAGAAATAAGATGACTGGGTTACTATTGTTTTCCTATAACACTTAGCATAACAAAAAAACATTTCTAAATTTTCTGAGAACAAGTGTGACCCTTGAATGTTCTACTAGATAAAGAGTTAAAAAGAATATATTTTCCAAACTCTCATTGACCCATAGATTTAAAACCCACACTCTCAAATATAATGACTATTCTCATCAGGGTTTTTTTAGCTTATGGAAAAGAAATAAGAACTAATCTTTTCTTATCACATTGCGTACTTCCTACTTCCAAGTTTATGAAGAGACTCATCATTTCATTTTTCACAAATGATTTCTGAATTATGGAAAGACTTTCTTTTTGGTTTTGGCTGATTTGCTTGTGTGTCATGATCATTTAAGTAAGCTCTCTCCATTGTCTCTTGTGTCTATCAATACTTTATTTGCAATGCCTTTCATTCCAATCCTTGTTTTTTACTTCTCTTGATGTCTCTCTAATTTAAGCCCCGACAACTAGCTTAACTAGTTACTAACTAGACATTGGACCCAAGTATCTCTCCTCATCTTCTACTCCCATTTCAACCTGCAACCTGCTTGTGATCATATTACTCAAAGGTTTCCATTTGCTTATAAGGTGAAATTCAAACTTGCTGTACTAGCATTCATGTCATTTCCTATTTTGATCTCAACCTATAATTTTAACTTTATCTATCCTGTCTACATGAACTCAATCTACACACTGCATTCAGCACACACTGCTCTTTTCTGTTCCCTACACTGATGCACAGTTACATGTTCTCATCTAAAATAATTTCAATTTCCCAGTTTCATTATGTTAAATCCAGCATGTCTTTCAGATTCTGATTTCTTCATAAATCAATCATTCTAGCTAGTTTCCAGATGAGGGGCAGCACAATACATATCCCTATGCCCTTCCTTATTGTGACCTGAAGTTGAAATGTCACATTCTTTCTTAGGTGCTAAATATATTGCTCAACAGACAGTGTAGGTTCATAGGTGTGACTTGGATGGTCACACAGGGTTACTCTCTTAGAAGAGCCCAGGGTTTGGTTTAATGCTGCTGTTTACATTTTGAAATTATTAAATTTTGAAGGAGAGTTTTTATTGTTTTGCACTGGGCCCCACAAGTTATGAAGCTGGGTCTGTGTCCAACAACATACTTAGTACAAAGTAATCACTGAATGAATATATGTTAAATGGCATGTCGATCAAATTCTGAACTCATTTTCCTCCTCCTTTAAAGCAGGTGAAACTCTGAAGCATAACTCAGTTGGTGCCTTGATATTTATAACTGTGCCATGAAACCACATAAAACAATATTCAGATGAAGTGTTTGAAATAAATTGGTATTTACCCTGTCCCACTGTGTTACCATTAAGGAAAAAAATTGACAACATTTTATATAGATTAGAATAGGTCTTTATGTGTGACTACAAAATAATTTATCATTCCAACATTTAGAAACAAAGACTTGAGAGATTTGCATATTGACTTTGAAATAAATATAATTAATATATTTCATTTAATCTTTTATAAAATGTTTGCAATGATTAAATTGAAAAATTACCTGCATTTTCATGGTCTGATCCATTGTAGTATCAACTCAGCTAACATCATCTCCACTGTCAGACATCTTGAGGTGGCAAATGTGGGAAGTATACTTGTATAGTGGTTGTTTAGAAAACAGAAAGGAATTTGCATTGTATAGGGTTTTATAATCAGCAGGAAGATTGGCAATCCTTAGATTCCATCTTAGATGCTTATCATGTGCAATACTTTAAATCTGTCTGGCAAGAATTTTCCTCTTTGACTCATTTTGAGAGATGTTGATACAAGAGTATTTCCAGACTATTCAGTCTCTTTTATTCTCTATAGATTTTCTCTTGAGTATACACTCAAGGCTAAATTCTCCCTGTTCAAGATTCATGAAGACATAATTCTTCAAGGACAAAATGTATTTTTTCTGTTTAGTGAAGTCCTCAACTCTTATAATAATGTTAGTGGTTCATGCACAGAAGAGAAATTTAAACACTAGTGTACATGTAGCAATATCTTTCTATTCATGTTTTAAGAGTTACAGATTTATATTTTGTTATCCGATTTTCTTTATTCTATGTCTTACCATCTAATGGCTATAACAATATAATAAATAAAGGAGACTTTTATTTAGCTGACATGATCATTAAATTCTAAGTTTCATAAAACGTGATTTAGAGAAATATATTTTAAGTCATGGATAATTTTTGTTTACTAAATATCAGTTAGATATGTATAGATTCAAAAACCATGGAGGTGAATGGTAAATTTTAAATCATTCATGTCAAAATTTCTGTGTGCCTGAAAGTTTCATATTAATTACCATATATTTAAATTGCCTTATATGCATTGTATTTGGAACTTCCAAATATGTGATGAAACAATGAAATTCATTAAATAGTAATATTACCAATCAATGTCATTAAAAATGTTTTATTTTTGTATTTTAATAAATTATTTGTGTAGGTAAGTTTATTATTTCTAAGACTAGTAGACATTTCTTTTAAGTTCTCCTCATAATGAAGAATAAGAAATTTAGGTGGAGAAGGATCATGATTTTGAGATGAATGATAAGAATAGTTAAAATTTCTTAAAGCAAAAATAAAAAATAACCAACAAAGGCTTCTACAATTTGGAGTTTTAGTATTATTTATGCAGGTTATTCTATCTGTCTTGATAAAGCATCTTGAATAAGTATGAGAGAAGGAGACCAACCAGAGGGACAGTACACAGTGTGACAAATTCTGAATAACAAATGAACCTTATGGTGTACCAACCCAGAGGACAAGCTCTCAATTTTCAATACTTTTAATATTTAAGACACTTATAAATATTTCTGCAAATCTAGTGAATGAGGGAGATTAACTACTGGAGCAAAACTTAATAATATTTTAAACTGAACGTATATTTTGAAATGAGTCAATTTGAAGCAATATTATCTTTAGAAACATGAATATTCAAAAGCTTAGCGTAGAGGCAGAGAGGTTAATGAATAAGACTGAATTAGGGGCAAATAATATAGAATAACATAATCATGCTTTCATTTTAGTTCCATACCTAAGCCTAAAATGTGACTGGATATGATTGGCTTTACATTTAAGATCCTCCAATTGAGTTCCTTTAAAGGACATGTTTAATATTGTAAAATATTTTTAATATTTTGCAAATAGAAGAGGTTTTTGAATTTCCTAGCTAAACAGGGCAGAATATTCAGAAAAGAAGGGAGAGGACATGATCTTTAACAAAATTGTCATGACCAAGTCCACTAGCAAAAATATTTTCCAATATTTTTATAAATCTTTCTCTTTAAGGGTTAATCAATTCTCTATGTTGCTTTTTCAAAAAGCATTTTAAAATAATCTTACTGGAAACTAAGTGCTCCAGCTCCACCTGTATGCTAATAATGTTTGCTAATATCTCTTTTCTTGATGGCACATGACTTGAGTGATTCTCTGAACGTCTCTCCTCTATTTAGTGCTGCCCAATGTATAATGGCATGTAGATATAAATACTAATGGAGAAAGTGCACCGCCTTAGGGAACACCCATCATGACAAGTAACTAATTGCTTTATGTACATTAGTACCAAGTGAAGCGTTTTACATCTTCTGAAAGGAACCAGCACCCTCTACTTTCTAATTTACCAAAATGTCATATCCCCTCCTGAAAGACAGGCTTAGAAGACTTTTTTTTAAAAAGCATCTCACTAACACCCCTCAATTGACTTTTCCTTGTAAACTGGCTTAAGTATCATTCTGAGCCAAAAAATGTCTAATATTATAACCAAATCAATCACTCTGGGCTTTGTGATTTTTTTTCACTTAATGCCTAGCCTTGTAATATATATATATATATATATATATATATATATATATATATATACACACACACACACACATACACACATACTTATATATATACACACACACATATATTACACACATACATATATGTATATATATAAAATGTAATACATATATGTGACATTATGTATATATTATATATATATTAAGTATGTATATATACACTTAAACTTTGACTTTTGATTCTGAATGAATTAAGATAAAACAAACTACCTGGATTTATATGATATCAAATGTATTAAACTATTACTCCCTCAGTCAACAAGAAATTGCCATACAAAGATAAATGAAGGAAATACACACAAACCTTCCTTTGAAAATGAAACTGAAAGATACATTTTGGAAAAACAAATAAGCCTCAAGCATTTATGACATTTCTTACTTGGCATGGAGTATTACACTTTGATGCATGTGTCTTTAATGTGTGTACTTAGTGATGATACACCATTATTAGAGAGTTAACATGCCTTCAAATGATGAATTGAAGTTTCCTGTCATGAAACCCAAATATTTCAATGAGACAGGTTGTTACTGATGGCGCCAGAGAAGTCCTAATAATTATTGAATATTAATAAATGCAATTTCAAAAGGACAAAGCCAGTCAGAATAAATATTTTCTAATCTTTCTTCTACTGGCTTCCTCACACTCTCATCGTATATTTTTACTCCTTTCAAATTTGAAAGGGAGCCTGCTTATAATCATAAGCTGTATTTCAGTTATAGATTAGGCCATTTTCTGATCTCCTAGCACTGCATTTTCTGATTTTATAGCAATTTTTCCTTATAAAGAAGAAAATTTAAAAGGAACACAAACATTGTCTCTCATAGTAAAGCAAAGACCTGTGTTGTGCATCAGACAAGTAAGGATAAATTAGGAGAAATAATTTCCTATGTTATTGAAGAATTTATTTTATAACATATGACAAATACATTAGTTAGATGGTGTGTCCTGCTCATCAAGTTCTGAGTATCTGTGACAGTGTGAGGGGGCTGAAGACACTTGTACAAAGAACAGCATTCAGGTGACAGCAGTTTTAAATCCTTGCTCCCCACTCTTCACAAAATTCAATTACATTATTTGTAAACTTGGTCATTAAAATATGTTCCTTATGTGGCTATTGTGAAATAAATTGTATGAAATAAAGCACATAGTACAGGTAAAGGCTTAAAAGTAGTAGCTAATAATTTTGCATAATTATTGATTATAGTAAAAATAGGCTTTCTTTATATATTTCGGGTTGTTTATCTGATTTGTTTAACAGAATAGCAGATCGATGACTACAAAAACCAACTTTATCTATATCAGAAATCATCTCTGATTTATACCAGACAGGTAATTTTGAATTCAAAATATTATAAGGAAAATAATAGATTATTTTAAATAAATTATATCCTTGATATACAATAAATACATAATTTATTAAGATTTAACACGTGTTTAAATAGGTGAAGTAAATCATTAGTCATGAACAAAAATTGATGAGTGTGTTTTTATTTTTCTGCATTAAAATTACATATTACCTTGATGAATTGAAGTTTCCTGTATTTCCTTTAAAATACTTCTTGTACTTTAGAATCTCTGCTTCTTTTTCTTCTTATAAAATTTGTATGTGATATTTTTCTGTTTAATTATTTTATGGAAACTATACACATTTTACAGCCATACATATGTGTGTATTATCAAAATTTATTGGAAAATACACGTAAAAGAACATTTCATTTATTGTACTTCAATAGTTTTGAAAAAAAAAGGGTATGTGTGACCATAATTCACTGATTTATTGCTACAGGAGAAAAAAATAATGAAATATCAATATTATTTTGTATCAGAAAGTCTTTTTAGTTTTTCACTTTTAACCATCTGATCATCATCAGAATTAAGTCAACTAATATTTATTAGCTAACACATGGTATACAAGTAAGCTTTGAAATGACTCTTTTTATCTTGCCTCACAGCATAGACCTGTCTCTTGAAATTGTAAATTTCTTGACTATTTCTACAAACATTCATTTTTAGATAAAGCAGTGAAATTTCTTATTTAAAGTTGTCCTATATATATTTTTATGCAAATGAAAATATAGTGCCCTTGATTAATTTGGCTTGCCTTAATTTGAGGTTTACTTAGACTCTCCAATAAGCAGGTAATTTTTTATGAATTTATTTAATCTCCTTTGACTCCTCCTTCCAAGTATTATCATTACCTACTTTCTTTACTTCTCTCGGGAAGCAGTGAGTCTCTTGTGTCTTTTTGGCTTACAGATTTATTTTCCCAAAAGGCAGCAAGTCCTCTGACCCAGAAAATCCAATCTCTTAGGAATATGATCCCTATGTCCTATAGTATCAGTTGAAGATAGCTTAAGTCACTTTATATCTGTCCTCTGTTCTTGAAAATATGTAATTTCCTGATTATCACTCTAAGAAGGAATTTTTAGCAAACAGCATATGCTCTGTACTAACAAATATGTATAACAGAGAGTAGAAAGAAAGGTGTCTTGTCACAGAAATGTCCCAACAGAGACTAGCTGCATTGGCCATATTGATTCTACACAGCTTCAAGGATAGTCTTAGGTTAAAATATTCACTTAGATGAAGTTTTATGGGTTATAATATTTTGTGGAAGAGATGAGAAACATGGAATGCAAAAGAAAGAAAGAAAGAGAAAGAAAGAAAGAGAAAGAAAGAAAGAAAGAAATGCCAGAAAGAAATACCCAAAACAAATGTTGCTATAGCATGTTTGTGTCAAAACAAATTCTACTTTCTATAATAAAATAGCACTATGCTTTTCATTTTTGGTATATTAACTGCCAATAATGAATTCATTATTATTACTATGTAGTTGATACAAATGTTTGTATTTTTCTACTTCCTGTGTTTGAATATGGTCACTTAGTAAAGGTAACTGGAATCCTAGCTGAGATGTTGTTAATGTAGGAATATATGACCAGAAATGTTTAGTAAAAGACCACTAGGAGAAAATTTGCATGAGTAGTTTTATTAAGGATGCTGAGGGAAATAGAACTGAGATAGATTCAGTAAAGAAGAAAGGCAATAGTAATGACAACATGATAATTGTTTTGGTCACCATGAACTTGTGGCAGAACTTTATGGAGAGAAGGTCTAATTTCAGAAAACAGAGCATTTTAATGGGCTTTTATTTTAGGAGCAGAACAAGTACTGCAAGAAGCTAAATAACAAAATATGACATAGCCCTTGAAAGTGTTTCTTGTGTTTCTATGTACAGTATAAGGTTTCTTAAACTTACTGAAGAGTCAGAGTAACTGGTTCTACTTTGTGATTTTGTTTTCAGCTTTTGAAACATTGTGAAACTGCATCCTTGGCTCAGAGATCACCCTCGTTTCAGAGGAATTTGGAAACAAGGAAAGAACCAATGGACTCTGACTGGATTCTTGGGAAGTCACCATCAGCCTCCAGTTGAATGTTATGTAGAAGAATGTGTTCTCCTAGAGTTCCCAGATGTAACTACTTTGTAAGTCAAAGAAAGAACCAGTGAAAAGTTGATTATGCTGATGCATTTTTAATTACCACTCGTACTGTGTTTTGAAAATGGTTCAAAAATTGGATTATCCTTCTATATGATAATAATTCAAATTTAAGAGTCCAGACTAATTCTCCACATTTTCTTTTATTTTTTATTCACCTAGTAACTCTAATCTTCCTATTTTTAGCATTAAATCTACATTGAGAATACACCTAGAACTGGTAAACTTGGTTCCATTATAAAAAATTAATGCAGTCAGCCCTCCTTTTTTGTGGGTTCTGCAGATGTGGGCTTTCCATCTGTGGATTCAACTAATGGTGGATCAAAAGTATTGAGGAAAACAATTGTGTTTGTTCTGAACATGTACAGACTCATCTTTTTTACCATCATTCCATAAGCAATATCGCAACTATTAACCTTCATCTTGTAGGAGGTACTATAAGTACTCCAGAGATGATTGAAAGCATACTAGAGGACGTTCACAGGTTATGTGCATATACTATGCCATAGGATGTAAGGGACTTGAGCATCTTCAGATTTTGGTATCTATGAAAATTCTGGAACCAATCTCTCATGATACCAAGGGATGACTGAATGTTCTTTTGTTATTATGAGAAATGAAACTTGATATTAACAAAACACCATACTTACTTTTCTATAAATGTGAGATCTACTTATTGTCCTATAAATTGGATATTCTATGCTTAGTTTTCAGTTATGAGAGAAATATACAGTAATAATAATGTTAAATAATACATGTGAATGATAAATGAACATACACATGGAGTTTTCAGATGGATAAGGATAGATAAGACTTATTAGTAATATAAATTAATATTGCTTTTTTGAGGCTGATCCAGTTACTCATATACCTACTCATATACCTTAGTTGGTGTAACACTGCTTTGTTTTATACTCTGATACTTTTAAATTCTTTGTATTTTTCCCATCCTACACAGAAAAATATGTTTAGCCTCCTTTTTGCATTATGTGATTTGAATTGCTCACAAATTATCTTAGAAACCCTAAAATCAGAAAATTATCTCATCAGATGGTAAGTTAATCACCTCCTACCCTTTTCCAATTTCATCAGTAACATTGCAAGTCTTCATCCCATTTCTCCAAGGTAAATATGTTATTTAAAGTATTTTCACTTACTTTCTCTATTTTCTTCTCTGGAACTAATCCATCAGTAAGCCCTGGTATTTTTTTTCCTATTATTTTTCTAGATTCTCCCTTCCTTACTTAATAACAACCTTTAAACAAGCATTGAAGGTCTCACATCTGCATAAGTGTACTAGAGACCTGGTCATGGTCTCTTCTCTGTCAATCCCATTTCTTAGCTTACATTTTGTTCTTTAGAATCTTTGCTTCTAAATCATTAAAAATATACCTTCCTTTCCTACTCTTGTTCATTTTACCTCCAATTCTTAATGCATGCTAATCTTTGTTTCCCACAGATGTCCTGTATGTTAAACTCTGAGTTCCTTGATCTAAATGTTCCACTATAGGGAATGGTTAAGTAAAATATGATCTATGCATAAAATAAAAGACCACGAAGTCACTAAAAATACTTTACATAGAGTTTAAAATTTTTAATGTTATGCCAAGAGTAAGTACTTTCCTTTTGGGGAAAACATTAAAACATCATTTAAAGAGTATATAAAGTAGAGTTTTCTGGGAAACAGACTGAGACTGAAACTTGCTTGTAGGGAGTTTTTTGGAGGATTATTATATTTGAAATGGATATGTTTTCAGTAACAAAAGAAGGAGAGTTGGGCAGAGGTTGGTGTTGAACTATAATGCAGTTGGAACAAAGAATATGGTCAATCCCATGGGAATATCTTCACCTGAGTGTGATTCACAAGGAAACACTCAAGGTCAGCAGATCCCACATGCGCAGCAGGGGCGGTGGGGGATGGGGGATGAATGCCTTGAGGCTAAAGGCCATGCCTGGGTGGCATACTAGAAGCAAGAGCAGGAAAGAAACACAGGAAAATGATTATTACTACCAGTAGGATTATAAGTGACATGTTTATATTATTATTTTTAATATCTAATATTGTCTATATTGGCTGCAAGAAAGAATAATTTTAATTTTACTCAGATAATAGTAATACAAGTTATTTGAAAACACTCAGCTTTGAAATATTACCTTAATTTTTATAAGTTTTGTTTTTGTGTGTGTGTGTGTGTGTGTGTTTGTGTGTGTGTTTGTGCAGTATTGAGTATTGAGTTGAAGGCTACTTCACCACTCAGCAGTATCCTTAGCCCTTTTCATTTTTTATTTTGATAGTCTTGCTAAATTGGTAAGGTTAGCCAAAAACTTGAGATCCTTCTGTCTCAGCCTCCCTAGTCACTGAGATTACAAGTGTGTGTCATCACTTTTGACTCATAATTTCCATTAATTAATAAGCTGACTACTCTATGCTCCTTAAGTACCTTTTTAAATCAACTTTTATTCAATTTTTATTTATTTCTATAACTTCTAAGCTATTTTATATCTTTGTTTCTTTCCAGCTACATAAACTTATAGATCCATATCTCCATGTCATTAATTGGATTTTTTTTTTCATTGTGATTTTAAAATATGCATTTGTATGTGTAAATGTATACTTATATAAAATGTATATGGAAGCACATATATTCAAATATGTAAATGTAGCATGCATGGTTTGGATATCTAATTCCCCCCATGTATGAAGGGCTTCATCTCAGGTAGGCAGTATTGGAAGGTGCTATGGACCTTAAGGAGGTGAAGCCTAATGCAAGGTCCTTAGGTCTCTGGAGTCATGTCCCTGAAGAGTACTGATACCTGTGTTGAGAATAAGTCCATCCGGGTCCATTCCCCCAGTGTTGAAGATTGAACACCTGAGGCAAGTGCAAAAATTTTATTTAAAGGACAGAACAGAGAGATTGAGAGAGAGAGAGAGAGACTTTTCCATGGCAGAGGCAGGGGCAGGGTCCAAGTTGGAAGTTGGTGCCTGAGGGAATGGGTGGTGTCCAGCCCCTTTTATAGATTTCAGATTTCCTTTGTTCACAAGCCCCCTTTGCCTCTTATCTTTCCTATTGACCAAAAGATGGAGGAACAGAACGGTGGACTGATCAAAGAGCCATAAGGAAGCTGCCCAGGGGTACAGGCAGGAAGGGAGTGGCCCACTGTGGATTCATTGACTACTCTTTGTTGGGAAGAACATTTACCTGGAAGCAGGTAACCTTGGCAGCAGATGAGGAGGAAAAGGGGGAAGTCTCCTGAAGGTATTAGTATTTTATTTCCTTTCCTTTTGAATCACCCCCCATCTTCCCAGTCAGACCAGAATCATTCAGAATCATAAGCAAGATAACCTACACTAACTATCCTCCCCGCCCAGTCCCGCCCCAACCCAGCCTCAGTATATGGAATCCTGACCCATCCTCCCCCTTTCTGTTTCCTCACTCACTTTGTGAGCACTGGCTGTCACGCCCTCCTCTCCTGATATGTTGCCTTCGCCAGAGGCTCTAATTGATGAGGCCTTTCAATCTTGGACCTGATCCTCCAGAACCAAGTGTCAAAATACACCTCTATTTATGTCATAAGTAGTATGCGCTGTATGTCTCATTATAGTGACACAAACCTAAAAAATACAATGCATTTAAACATATGTGTGGATATATACTCCTGCTTACATCTGCTAACATGGAGTTCTATTCAGAGTAGTTGGCTGCACCCTGAACAACTAAAGAAAATTCAGAGCTAGATTAAAGCTAACTTAACCATCAGCTACAAGTTATGGACAGATACTGTCTCAGTGACCATACTGTGCTGGAAGTTAAAGTTTTCAGGCATAGTCTACAGGATCCCTTCTTTCTGTGGTGGGGGTTGAGTACAAAGTAATAACTACAGGGGATTCGTAAATGTACCCAACTAAAAGGTAATTTTGATTATTCTTGGAAATTGCTTGTTACTTTTGCCATTGATCATTTATTTCTTATTTGGGGATTTAAACTGGTCTTAGTTTATATTTGCCCCAAACCTAAAATGATAAAACCCAGAAAGTGGTATCAAAAAGGTTTTGAAAGTTTGAAATGGGCTCTGATGTTTTAAAAGTTTCATGGACCCTAGAGTTTTCAGTCATTTTTAGAGTAGCAGCTGCTCCATCAAGTAATTTTGTGTAAGAAATTATTATGAGAACATTTTTAAGCTAAGTATGATACTGGATGGTCAAATAGCTTTTTCTCTAGCTTGACTTTAGAAAAGACAGAAATATCTATTCTTGCTTATCTGTTAAGAAGAGTAAACTTGAGTTAGAATGAGTTAAACACAGCTGTTGAGGTCATGTAGTGTAACAATATTTGAGATATGACTTAGAAATGGTTTCAAGTTCCAAGGTTGTTTTATACTTTGAGTTCTCATAATTCAAATAGCTATAAATTCATCTTAATAGAACATACTTCATAAACTCATGCTAACCAGTGAAGATTCTTAGAACTCAGTAGTTTCTTTTTTTTTAATTTTTAATTTTTTAAATTTTTTTTTAGTTGTGGATGGACAAAAATATCTTCATTTTTTAATGTGGTGCTGAAGATTGAACTCAGTGCCTCAAACATGCGAGGCATGTGCTCTATCACTGAGCTACAGCCCCAGCCCAAGAACTCAGTAGTTTCTTAATATGTGTGCCTGAAGAGGAGGAACAATTTCAAAATGCACCCAAGAATTCCAAGAATAAATTCAACATCATTATTAAAAAATAAAAATAATTTTTAAAAATTTAGAGTAATAATAAAGCTAATTTCAGTTACAGTTTTATTTAGTTATTGGCTTAACTTTAGGAATTTATATTTAGTAATATTCTAATTTGTTATAGTCATTAGCAGTCACAATAATGTTTAAAAGAATTTTTAAATGAAAATATAAGTTTTCTGGTGGGTTTTTTATGCTACCTGATTTTAAAAAAATAAACTAGTGTCTCTCAGATTAAACTAACAGATGCTTGTCTAAAAATACAACTCAATATCTTCTTTTTTCACTCAATGTCCAAGTCAATCTCTTCCTTTCACTTCTTGTGCTACTATTCTCTAATTATATGGTCTGTATTACCCCAGGAGCACATCATCCTAGATAATTTGATGTGATCAGAGATTCTTCTTACTCATTCAGTTGACAAACCTGCAGATCACATGTGTTCTCTGACCTTGGGAATCACTCTTAAACTTTTCTTCTTTTCATATTGCTTTTCCCATTGCCTTATTCCAGCCTTTCATGATGTATTGAGCTCCATAAAACTCTCCTTTCATTTTGTTCCCTGCTTTTACACTATTTTATCTAACCCATTTCCAGAAAGTGGATTATTTAAAACTTGTGTTGATTTCCTATTGCCTAAAGAATAAGACCCAAATTATCCCAGAAAGACAAATGCAGGCCTTTACAATCTGGATCTCCCTCCTTTTTTCAGACATGTTTCTTATCATTTCTCTTCAAGCATCCTCCAACTCTCTGTGACTAAAATGTAGATTTTGGAAGAAAATGCACAGATCCGTGTAGAATAATGAAAGTGCCAGTTTAGCCTTCCAGAAAATAATAACCCTTTTGGTCATGAACATGATGTCAGTACTGTAGCCACATCCACATCACCTTCCCACTCTTAATTAGCCTACATCCCCAATGTCTTAAAGTTCTCAAAATTTTTTGGACTATAAGTTTCTGAACTTTTTATCTTCAAAGTTTTAGTTCAGATATGGCCTTTAAACATTTTTTAATGTAATGGATCTCACTTTGTTCTCTGAGATCCACCTGAAATTTTAACAATTTCAGGAAGAATTTGCTTTTCTTCTCATTTTTGGAGCAGTGAATTTCTATTTCTCTGTGTTAAGTTTCCAGCATTTATAAAGCTATATTAGTCTGTATTCCTGATTGTATAATAAGTTTTCTACACCTAAAGTTAAAGCCCAGGGATAGGAGTTCAATAAAGTTTTGCTATCTGACTAAACAAATTAATACACCAATTTTCCAGAGCACTGAGGATGCTTTGGGGGATGTGAATGGCAGAGTCAGTATGAAGCAATGAAGAAACATCACTCCCAACAACTACACTAATATTTGACATTCCAGCAACAGCCCAAGAAAAAGAGGATGAAATTTTTAATTATATTTGTAACTATAATAGTAGAAATGAGGAAAGAAATATAAATTATATTGTTGAGGTGGATTTGGTGTCCAAGTGACATTTGATCAGAGGTAAATAACTTTAAGTTTGCCTGACTGAGATAGGTTTAAATTATATATATGTATTAGATTTTGTATTCATTTTCATCTGCATATTCTTTGTTGTATTGATGAAAGCATCGAAGTTTTTGTTTTTCTGCAACTTATAAGTTAGTTGAAGATAATAATGGCATTTTCCAGAGTCTGGATAAGTATTCTTTCAGTGTGATCAATGAATCTAAGAGGAAAAGCTGAAAGTAGTTGCTATACAAAAGCCAAATATTCAAAATGATAGCTGTAGGAAGTAAGAAGATGAGAAAATACTAAGACAATGGGGTCCTAATTTCAGATCTAGCATTGTATTCACCCTATGACTTCAGAAAACTGGCAAATTCTTTAATTACAGTAAAATGCAAGCTTCTGTGTTTCTCTGTGAATCTAAAATACTGTATCTAAACTTGACTTTTAGCTATTGACCTTCAAATAAAGGAATTGACTATTCTTTGGAATAAGATTTGAAGAAAGACATGGTCTGTCAGTGAGATATTGTGTACAATTATAAAAATTTCTGTAGTTTGCTTTTTAAGTAAGCAAATACCTTTATCTCAGCTATAAAAAGGAAATTCAAGTGTCTCAACCTTGATTTCACATGGAAGATAGCCCCATAGAGTTTTTCAGTACAAGAATATATGATGATTTTTAAATAAATATATGATAAATTTTCAAATAAATCTAATAAGTATACCAAAATCTTATCTTTATCTGTACTCCCCTAATAAATTTTTAACTGCTGCTGGAAATTCTTCCAAGTATCCAAGAGTTCCATGGTTGTTTCTAAATTTCCAAGTTTAAATTGATGTTTCATAACTAACCCTAACTTAAGTGATAGCTCTATGCTTATGAGTATCGTATAATGCTCCAAACTCATATTAACTATGCACAATATTGCTAATTTTTGCACAAAGTTACACTGTACAATTCCACAGTTAGGAAAATTTCTCAGTTAAACATATTATGCATGGATATTCATTTAAAGATTCTCAGATTGGCAAATATAAATTATATCACTAAACATTCAATCACTTATTCATTCATACACTTGGTTTTCTTTATGCTCCATTGTTAAAGGTACTGTGGATATAGCAATGAAAAGATCAGACACAGTTTAGTAGACTAATCACCATAATCAATAATCCTAAAATCTTAAAGACAATGCCATAAAGGCTATTTTTCACTTGCGTTGCAATCCATTTGGGTATTTGGATTTAGTAGTACATATGGTGATTTAGGACTGTGGCTATTGGCAGCTGGCAGCTTCTCAAATCCTGTCACTGGATTGGCAGAACAGACTGGCTATGAGGGAAAAGAAAGAGATCCTAGAGGATCTTAGGATGTGTTAAGGGCCAAGCCTTAAAGGATTCCAGATAATCTACTTATTCCACATTTCGTTGGCTATAACTAAATACATGGCCTTACTTAGCTGCCAGGGAAGTAGAAATACAGTCTTTATGCCCAAGAGGAAAAGAGAATGGGGCTTATGGACACATCACATGTATCTGTCTATGCCAAACAGAGAAGGTCCCTTGTCTCATGGAGCTTTTTTTCTAGTAGGACAAGACAGAAATAACCAATTACACAAATACATGATTCACATAAAGAGAATATTACTTTATTGGATGTGTAGTAACTGGATTATAGGAGACAAAGAATGGATGTGGATGACGAAACGATTTCAACAGTCTAGTAAGAAACAAAGTTGTGTATTAAGCTGGAATTTAAGGAGAGCTAAAAAAGATGAATGAGTTTGGAATATATATTTAAATATGGATATTGGCCAGGCATGATGATACATACCTGAAATGCCAGCTACTCAGGAAGGTGAGACAGGATTTCACAATTTAATACTAGCCTTGGCAACTTAGAAAGACCCTGTCTCAAAATAAAATGGGCTGGGGTTATAACTCCTTGGTAAAGTGTCCTTGAATTTAGTCTCCAGCACCACCACCACCACCATACACACACACACACACACACACACACACAAACACACACACCAAATAAATAAAAATGAAAATGCAGATAGATTGCTCATGGAAGTGGGGGCTGGATAAAGGATGAAGAATGAAATACATCTAGTATTTTGGGTCTTGATCTATTCAGTGGATGATGGTGACCTGTGACAAGATGTGAAAGACAGAGAGAATATAGGTTTCTGGTAAGTACTGGAAAATAAAGTTTTATTTAGACCATGTAAGTTTTGAAGACTTGTTTCTTGCATATCCAAGAAGAAATATCAGACTGATAAATAAGTGCAGTAGGATGCTCTATGTTATCTCCTCTTACCCAGATAGGTGACTAAAGCTACTGTTATGGGTTGGATATGAGATGTCCCCTAAAATGTTCATGTTAGGCAATTTTTATGCAGGAAAATTTAGGAGTGAAATGATAAGATTATGATAGCTGTAACCTCATCAGTGGATCAATCCATCTGATGTACTAATACTTTGAAAGGATTAATGGATTGCAACTGTAGGCAGGTAGAATATAGCTGAAAAAAGTAGGTCACTGGAGACATTTCTTATATTTTGCCCTTTCTCTCTCTCTCTCTCTCTCTCTCTCTCTCTCTCTATATATATATATATATATATATATATATATATATATCATTCTGACTGTCATGAACTGAGCTTATTTCTTATAACACACCTTTTCAGCCATGATGTTCTGCCTCACCTCAGGTCCAGAATAATAGCATTGGTTAACCATGGACTCAATGTCTGAAATAAAGAGACCAAGAGAAACCTTTCTTCCTCTTAAGTTGTTCTTGACAGAGATTTTGGTCAGAATGACAAAAAGCTGAATAAAACAGATTCAAAGCTGAAATATATATACTACACATATTCCATGCTTACTCAGAGCTACCAAGGGCTATATTTTCCTTCTCAAAAATTTTAGGAGCAGCTAAGAAACAAGGTTAAATTGAATATGAGATTAAATCTTAAAGTATGTGATACATAAATTAGGATTGCAAAAGCAACATTCTTGAGAATGTAAGAGGGAACAGGATCCAGCCCATGGGGAAGAATTTGACTTTGGAGATGACTGAGTGTATTTCATCCACTGTCACTAAAGGAAGGTGTTAGCAAGTAGATAGGAGATTGGTATAGAAGGAATATGAAGGTGTTTTCATAGAAAGAACATCAAATGAGTCAGTGTGCCTCTCTGACTGAGAATTTATGCTCATGTGTATGTGGTGGTGGTAGTTATGGGTTGTATGGGAGCCACTGAAAGGTCACGAAGCCTTTTGAAGGGTTTTGTGTAGACCAGGTGGTATGAAATAGTCATTTTAATGAATGAGTGCTAACATACTAGGTAAGGATTATAAGATTTTCAGTTACTATTTTCTGTTCGTTTGAGATTTAAGGTCATGAATTAATGTTACTCAGTATTTAAAGGTTTTTCCTGCACATAGTGAATAGCTCTATTATAGGAACAGAGGAGGTGAATATTTGAGTTTACTAGTGTTATGGTTTTTTCAGGAAATCACAAGGAGAGAAATAGTAATGCAAGGAAATTAAGGTCAATGGCAAGGCAGGAAAAATGGTTTAGTTTGAATCAACAATTTGGATTATTTCATAATTCTCCATTTCAAAATGCTGGTATAAATTTAGCCACAAGCTGAAACAACTTTTAAAAGAAAGTTTATGTAGTTTTTAAAATTATTTTTATGAACTTAATTGTTTAAGTATCATTCAACTTATGTTACTTAGTCTCCAAATGATTATGAGGGGTAATTTAAAAAAGCAAGTAGAAATAAATAATATTTATTTTCTTGGGAACCAAGAAAACTTAATACTTGGTTTTTAAGAAACTTCCCATTTCCTAGCAATGATTAAAATAATTTCTCTTATACGATTTCTTTGAATAATTTGACAGTTCTGAATCTTAGTAACATGATAAGCCACGAACATATTTACAGTCCTTTTGGCAGCTTGGCTGCTGTTCTTATCCTTATAATATTTTTTCACTGAAGTACTGTCACATTAGATCAAATAAAATTATTTGGACATCAGGCATTATTTTTGAACTAAGATACTTTTGAGCCATTTCCTAATTAACTGATTTCTGCTTTTTAATGTGATCCACATATATGCACACACATGAAAGTAGTAGAGGAAAAGGACTAGTGATTCCTGTGTCTCAGATACTTTAAAACCTAATTTAATCACCCAAAGAATTTTATGAGGTAAATGTCATTATCTCCATTTTAGACAATAAGAAATCAAAGTTAAGAAAATGTCTATCATTTGCTCAAAGGCACAAATTTAGTAAGTGACTGAACCTGGGTTTGAGCCCAGATCTGTCAGTCTACCAAATCTGTGTGCTTTTTAGGTCAGAAAATTGCCTCCAGGTTTCTAACTGAATGTCTGTATCACTTTAATTTGTGCAACCATGTAATATTTAAACTAATGGAAGTGATGAAAATAGGCATATAAACAATAATCTAGCCATTTGACATCATTTGAAGTATATATAAAGCAAATCAAAATCCTTCCTACACAACATAAGCTTTCAAAATTAGCAGTACATTGCATACCATTTACTAGTGCTTGAAATCATTTTTGATAATGTAAATTGTTTTTAATTATCTGTATTTATCCAATATTAAATTAAAGATTTTGTGCTGCTGACTATAGAAACCAAGCCCATGTCAGCCCTTTCTGTTTTCTCATCTGATTCAAATGAAACCAGATAATTCCATCTGTTTAATTTCCTTTGACCCAATTCACAGTCACCACTAAATGGATTCCAGAAATACCAGTTCTGAAGCTTATGGAGTTTTCTTAAAGCAAGTCTAATGGATCAAAGTGTGTCATTCTATCTGCCATCAGTTTATTCATGATACAATAAATTCACATTTTGCACAAACTTAATTCAGTGCTTGGGAAAGATGTAAGGTCTTCACCTCAAAGACATATGCATGCACACCCTCCCTGCCACATATACTATGTAGATACAGATGTGGACATAAAAACATGTATAAACAAATATACATATGAACATATGTGGGTAGATAAATATTTATTTATGTAATTTCTTTATTAATGTAAGATATAAAACTGTAAGACTTCTATATATTTACCCTATAAATATTCACAAATGGGGAAGATATGTGGGGCCCATAAATATTACCATATAGTTAGCAGTTAAAATTATTTGGTACTTGTTAATCTTTTTACATGAATTATCTAAACTGTCTATGAACATTTATTGCTATATAAAAAATTATGGCCAAATTAGCAGTATAAAACAATAAGTGTTCATTATCTCAAAGTTCAATGAATCAGCATTGTAAAACATGGCCCAGCCAGGGACCACTGGTTCCAGGTGTCTCGAAAGGTTGCTATTAAACTATCAATTGGTCCAACTGCAGTTGCTAAACTGAGGCTGAAGAACACATTATGAAGCTCACTTGGTTGTTGTAAAAATGTCCAAGTTCACTTTATAAGGGCCTCTCCTCTGAACTGTCTCATAACATGGCAGGCTGGCTCCTTCCAGGCTGAACAATCCAAAGGAAAACTAGAGAGAATGCCCATAATGGAAGTGACTGTTGTTTGTAACTTAATCTCACAACAACATCCATCACTTCTACTATAGTACACGCAGAAGCAATTTCAAAGGCTTGCCCTATTATCTAGGAGATGATGTTATGGTTTGGATAAAGTTTGAGGTTTTTTTTCCAAAGGGTTCTTGTCTTGGAAACTTGGTCCCCAATGTGTGATGTTAGAAAGTAGTAGGACCTTTAAGAATTGGGGTCTTGGGGAGGTACTTAGGTTACTGGGGGGATGCTGATCTTAAAAGTGATTAATGTAATAGGTTTTTTGGGGATTCAAATTAGTTCCTGCTGGAGGAGTTGCTATGAAATAGTAAGCCTGGCTCTTCCCCTTGCTCTGACCTCCTGTCCTGGTATGTGATCTCTCCCTCTTGCACACATTCTTACCATTATGATGCTATCCTCCATGAAGTCCTCACCAGAGCTGAGCCAATGCCAGCACCATGCCCCTGAACCTTCACAACTTTTAACTAAATATAGACTGAATAACAAGGTATGAAGTCTTAACATTACTAAATTGTAGTAGTGGAAAACTGACTGCTACAGATGGTATTACAGAAGAACATGAATACCAGGAGACAGAGGATTACTGGAGTTCATCTTAGAGGCTGCCTATCATAATCATAAATTAATTTTATATCTTAAGTTCTATTTCATGTAGAAAAGAAAGAAAATAGCAGTACAGGTTGGTTAAGTAATTTTACCCATGTTATATAGATGGAAATGTGAGCAGGCCAGGATTCGAGTTCGGAAAGTATTTACAGAGACTAGAGAGATTCCTAGAATTTAAAAATCAGACAGAAAAGTACATTCGAAGAAAATAATAGTGTAGAAGTACAAAACAGGGATGCAAGCTTGAAATGGTATGTAGTATTAATAATATGGAAGCATTGATTCAGAAGTGGGTAGATGATACATCTGGAAAAATGAGTTGATGTTACTGAGCTGTTATTCATGAAGGTTAAGGAGTTTGGATTTGAATAAAGGAGAAGTCGTCCATTTTCTACATGAGGAAACAAAATGACCAAAGGTTTTATGAAGACTTCTCTGGAAGTTTTTAAGCAGTCTGGAGTGGTATAATACAAAATATATGGAGACCTGTTTTAGTAGGTAAATATGCTAAAATGAGGATCTGGGCAAGAGGAGAGACCATGGAAAGAACAGGGAATATCTACAAATAAGAATTTTCAGAAATGTTTGACTTACCCAATGTCAAAAATTACTCCTAACTTTTGAGTAAGGGGCAGTGTGATAGAGGATATTCAATGATAATCTCTACAGACAAGTTTTTGTTAGATTTCTTTAGTTTTGCTCCCTGGAGTTTGGGAATGGCTCATAGTTCTTGTTGAATAAAGAAATGACTTTGATGTATTGGATAAAGACTCACTGCATATAGCTAAAAAAGAAAAAAGGAAAAAAAGAAAGAAAGCCAAAATTATAAAGGAAGGTCAAGATTATAAATTTTCATGCCATTAAAACAGCCAGAATTCATGACTGGAGAACACCAAGAGCCAGCATACTACTCACATTGGTTTATTTGTGTAGTGATACTTTTTCTGTCTTTTCTCTTTCTTTCTCTATTTTATCACTCCCAGCCTTAACTTTCTTAAACTATTGTTATAAGCACATGAGCACCATTCTCTACTATGTAGTGGCAGGCTTTCCAGATTTTCAGCTTGCCTTAGCTTTGTTTTGCATTGATGAGGACTCTGATTTATACATCGTGGGCTAGAAGATTCACTACCGAGTGCTCATAAAATCTTCTTATAGTTCAAATGAAAGAGAGATTGAAATCCAGAATTTCTATCTGGATCAAGATATCTCCCTTGGCTTAATTGACATCGACAGTGGACAGATTGGTAGTAAGTTATGAAGCCTGGTAATAGACACACTACCTGGGAAGATAGCATAAATGAAGTAGTCAACTTTATGGTCAGGTGCAGTGCAATATACATTATTTCTAATCCTTCACACTAGATTGCCCTTGATGGGACTTAAATATTAGGTAAGGAAACTTAAGCTCAAAAGGATTTAGGTAATTTACTTAATGTAGCATATATCATAAGTGGTTTTAAATAAGACTCCAAATCCATTGCTTTCTCACTCTGAAATTTCTACCTTGTCCTTTGTATAACTCACTGCAAGATACTACTAAGAAAAATAAGAAAGTTAAAATTAAAATGTCTGTTTTTCTGATTGGGAATCATCCAGGTCATGCTATAATGGGCCAGTTTCTAGTTAGTGTAGTCAGCTAATTTCCCTGACCCTACATCAGCCTCACTCTACATCCAGCATATAATGACTCCAGGATGAGTGAAATATGTATTAATGCTTCTCTGTAATTAAATATTTTAAAACTTAAATCTTGTATTTCTAGCCTTTATTAACAGAGCTGTTCTTCAAAATGCCATATATCTTACTATGGTAACCATAGTTATTGAAATGTATTGGCAGAATTCTAGCAGAAAAAATTCAAGATATTGTAGAGTTACTATGCTAGTCAGCTTGTCCTCACTGTGACTGAAATACTTGACAAGAGCACCTTAGAGGAGGAAAGGTTTATTTTGGACCCATGGTTTCAGAGGGTAAGTCCATGGTTGGCCGACTCCATTGTTTTGAGCACAAGATGGGGTTGAACACCATAGCACAAGAGCATGGGAGAGGACCACTGCTTTGCTCCTGATGACTGGAAAAATGAGAGAGAAAGGTGAAGGAGCCTCAAGGAAGATGAATCCTTCCAGGACAAGCTCCCAGCAAACCACCTCCTCCAGCCACATTCCTATTTAGTTATTACCTAGTTGGTCAATTCAAACTAGGTTGGACCAATTAGGTTATGAATTTAATAATCTAATCATTCCAACTTTGAATGTTCCTGCACTAACACGGAGGATTTTAGTAAATACTGTATAGCCAAATCCAAACAGTTATGTAACATCAGCATCAAATATAGGAGAGTTGATTGTTAGTTGTCTTGTTCTAGTAGTGGGTAGTCTGTTCATGTTACAAAGAGATAGTGGTAAACATAAACTATAAACCATATATTTACCATATAGTTTATGGTAAACATAAACTATAAAGAGAGACAAAATTAATTCAATGCGGCAACTGAAAAGGAAGGAGGGGGTGGAAATAAAATAATTGCTGAGAAAATATGTAAAGACATGTATCTTTTCCTAAGTGACAAGAGAGAGAAGATATGGTCAAATAAGAGAAATCTTACTAGAAACTACTTTCTAAATAAAGAATAAAATGATAAATTTTTCAAAGGAAAAGGAATGAAACAAAAATTTGTCCTTGAGAAATACAGAAAAGGTTTGGAAAATAATTTTTCCAAAAGATTCGCTTGTGCAAATTTATATGGGATTACATTGACATCCTACACCAATAATTTAATTTAATGTTTATAATAATTACAAGTATGTTCTAAAGCAGCAAATAATGTCTAGTCATCCTTTGTATGATTCACAGATTCTTCAACAGTACCATTCACATAGTAGCTGCTTAATAAATTTTGTGCAGGAATAAAACCAGCAATGAAAAAATGAATAATACTGTGTTCCACCTTTCATTTAGAACACAATAATATTGTATTCTACCTACACAGTCCTATATGGAAATATTTGAGCAATTATTTAATAGTTTTTTAAATCCACTTACGCATTTGTAAGTTAGCTATCATGTTAAGCATTTATAACAAAAATTTTATATAATAAGAACTGTTTAAGTTCTGTGATGTAAGGATAGGAAGAATACTTTTACTAGGTAATATTATTGTAAGAAAAAATCTTAAATTCATTTTCATAAAAAGGAGAAAATTATTGACAAACACATCTAAATTTGCAGATTGGTTATTTTTCAGAGGTTATTTGGGGTCATAATTGTAAATCTCATTACCTTGCTTGAAGGAGGTCTCTTTCATTATTATGATGCTGAGGTCCATATCCCTGAAGCTAATTGCAAGGTAGAGCTGCAGAGTTCTAATTGTTTGCCATCAAAATAGCTGTGTAAGCTTGATTAACAGTGTTCAGCAACATTCATAATAGTCCAAGCCTGGCCCTGCATAAAATAGAAACTGGGAAAAAAATCAATAAGATTTAATAAGATCAGGAACAATCACTTACAATAGTACATCAATCACACAAAGTAATAGGTGCAGGATTTGATAGGGTCCTGAACTGCCTGAGAGATTCATAACCAGTACTCGTTAATGATTTGTTCATTTGCATTTTATCAATCCAGCTACAGCTGACAAGCAGAAGGAGCAGGAAAGAAATATGTTGACTTAAACTCATCAGCTTTGCAATTAAAAAAATAACATATAATAGCAAATGTCTTGTCACATGGAAATCTGATGTTATTACAAAGATTTGTGCAATCATTGGCTCTTCATACTGAGCTGCTGTTAGACTTGCAGAAGAGCTGGGATAACAGTGTCCCTGTGGTCACTAGGAAGTCTCAAAAGGTTAGAAAGAATGTACATGTGAATATAAATTTCCTTTCCACCTCTCATAGACCCAATTGCATAATAATATTTAATGGAAAATGTGCATATTTCCTTGTTTTTATCTCTTTGAAATAAATGAGGCTTCTGGCTTTGCCTTAGGCAAAGCCTCTATCAAATGGTAAAACAATCATAATGAGATGGCTTTCTGGTGATTATTGCTCATCATTATATCTTCTTTCAGTTGATGTTATGCCTTTATAAAGTAATCATACTGTATTTACAATCTTTATTAAAACACATTTTGGGAAGAAAAGTAAATGGATAAAATAAAATTGTGTAAACAAATTTCTGATTCTAAATAAATGATAGTCAGTAATATGAAAAAATAATCCCCCTATAAACATCAGAGGCATAATGAAAAGTCTGAGCTATTTCCAAGAAATTCATGTGGACTCCTGCTTTGAAAATTTCATATGGGTTTTCTATGGAAAGAATTATGAGTGGTGGGATGCAGAGCACATTGTCAGAAGCCAGCAGTGGTACCATCCAAAATGTGGATTAATTAGTCTCTGTCCAAAACTACAGTAAATAACGTGCTCCTTCAGAGAAAAACGTTATGATTCAGGTCTTTGTAGATGATGTTTAAATAGCTGATTTCTGTATAGGATGCTTTAATTCAATCAAAGTACAGGTAAAATCCCATTATGATAGACTCCATGGGGCCTCTAAATTGTTTTGTTGTGGTAGAATTTGGTTAAAATGAATAAATACATTTATCACATTCTCAGTGTGCAGTACATACTAGAGAGTCAGACGGGATGCCCAGTTCCTTTTCTATTGAATTAACACATGAAAAGAAATGCTTTGAATGGAAGGAGGAACCAGGAGCAAAGTATAAAGCTCCTCACTTTTCAGTCTTTCTCCATATCTTGAATCACTTTAGAGTGATCTTGGCATTAAGATAACATTTTAATTTTTTCTTTTCTTTTTTAAAGGTAAAATTGATTAAGGTGACTAGAATACTGAAATCTCAAGGAGTGAAGAAAATAAAAATAATTATTATTTGCTTTGACAAAAATAATCATAAAGAACTCAATTATATGGTGCTGTATATGCTTTCCCTGTAAAGCAAACCACCCCGAATCAAATGCTTCAATTGAGTTGACTTTTCTACAACCATTAAATAGAGAGGATTAGTAAATTTACCACGAATCAATTCATAGGATGACTATTTGCCTAAAAGCAAATTGATAAATGTCCAATTTATTGAAAGATCAATTCACATTAGTTTTTGGCATTCAATGATTTGTTTTTGGCTAATTCATTCAAATATCAGTTGTTTAAGAGTCATTGTAATAAGGAAATGGTTTTTTTATTCTGAACATTCTTATCTTTCATTCTGAAAAAAAAAAATTTTTTAGCACTGGTATTGAAGGCCTGGGAGACACAGAAAGTAATAAAACATACAAAGACATTACAACAGAAACAACATATATCTCATAAATGTTTTAATAAAAATATTAATAATCTCCTCTCAGGGTTCAGAAGAAGGAGGTTGGTAAAGTGTCCATCTTATTTATCATTTTCAAGCCATGGCCCTCCTGAGAGTAGAAAGTGGGCTATTCATAGTCATGTTGGAATAGAAGGAGTAAACAATGACTGTTTCAAGCAAACCAGAGTGCATGTTTACCTTAGCTATAAGAGAATAGAGTAAGGTAAGTGTTGTTGAGAAATAGTATGAGAGAACTGGTGAGTTGTGATATTGAAAGTAAGTAGATTTTCCTCATTCAATGTGAACAAAATCCATTTTATGGAAGAATGCACATGAGTAATAATACAGAGTCAAGGAAGTGTCTTGAGTGTTCTCTAAAGGGTGGAAGACCTTGGAAAGAGCAGCTATGGCTAAATATGGAAGACCTGAGATGCAGATTTTGTTCTCTAGAATGGCAGATTCATTTTTTAAAGTTTTTATAAAAGAAAGTGAAAGAGAAGTAAAACCTATGGTATTAAGTAGTTAGCACTTTGTGTTCCAGAAACAGAGACCCAGATTTACTTCCCAGACCTACACTGGCAACTGTTTGTGAAACTGTTTCATCTCTATAAATTTCATTTTCTTCATCATTTATGATGCATAGAAATTACCCTACACTATGCTTAGCACTGACAAGCACTCAATACTTATTAGTTTTTTTATTAAAAATATACTAATTGCTAGGGCATAATCAAAGCACTTATTTCAAATTTTATGCATTTAACCATGATAAAACATTAAATGACAAGCTGATGAAAGATAGCATTTATAATGATAAGTAAATAATAAGGCTTAAATAAAATTTCTATAGTATAATGACAAAAATACACTTGATGGCATTCTTGAGAATGGGAGAAAAAACAAGATTGAACAAATGAATATTATTTGAGAAATGTATTGCAAATACTTTGGCAATTCTCCAAAACTAAGCAACTAAGCTTCCTGTAAGTCATACCTTTGTGGGTTCTTCTCACCCACTGACTTTGGGATTGCTCATGTGACTAAATCTGATTAGCTTTCTCAATAGGACACATGATGAAAGTAGAATATGGTAAGCATTTTCACATTAGGGTTTGTCTGCTTCTAATATTTCTTTTGGAACCCAGTTTCCAGTCCTTGAGTAAGATATAGAAAAGGAATCTGGGGTCAGGGCAGGAGAAGGAGAGAAAATATGAACCAGCCTTCATCCACTTGTTTCATCATCCCCACTGTGACACCAGATACATGAAAGAAGTCTTCCTGGACATCCAGCCTTATCAGGTACCATGTGGAACATAGCAAGATGTCCCAATTAAGCCCTGTCAATGCTGCTGAATCAGGTACAAATAAATATTTATTGTTTTAAACCATTAGATTTTAAGGTGGCTTCTTATACAGTAATAAATAAATGTAATAGAAATTAATACCTAGAAATAGGTATTGGTGGAAATACCAGCTTGTTCTAAAAGTATTGGGTAGTTAAGAAAACCTTCTTTTATGAAAAGGAAAAAGGTTGAGGAAAAAAGTTTAGCAGTAAACATAGACCAGTTTTTATTTAAGAAGAAAGTAAGAAAGAAAACACGGAGGATAGATTAAGTGGCCAGAAGTACTGAGCCAAACTGCAGAAACACTTCAAGTAAGTGAAATTGGGCGCTGAGCACAGATATAGTGATGTGTCTCCAGGATTTTAGAATTGCTAGGGACCAAAGCTATTTGTCCTCCATTCCCTTCTTTTTTGAGTGGAAATGTCTGTTGTGACTTTTCTGTTTCTCATTCCCCAGTGTACTGTAGATGCATAATAGTATATAATTTATCTATAATTTACAATTCTTGAGATTAAGAGGACCAATAACCAAGCATCCTTATTCACATCTGGACTTGATTTGGATGACAAGATCCTGTTTTTGGAGATAATGTCTGGTGCCAAAATTAGGTAAGATGTGTGTTGTGGAAGGTGGCAGAAGTGTGTAGTTTGAATGTGGAAAGGAACTGAGTCATTTGGGGCCGTAGGGATAATTGTAATTTGGTGCAGTGAAATATGCCTCCTGCTAGGCATGCACTTATATATTCTTCTCTTCCATTGACTCTGAGCTTGACCATGTGACTATGATATGAGGTTAACCAGGTTTAGCTAAAGGGATAAAAGCAAGTATAACATAAATGGGATTTTGATAAGTGTATCCCTTTGAAATTTGTTTTCTTAGAATGCTCCTTCTTTGTACCCAAACATGAAGCTGCAAGAAAGTCCAGGTGGAAAGACCAAGACCACAAGGAGGTAAAAAGATGCCCATGCAAGTTTTAGCTATTTCACTCATCCAAGCTAAAGTGATGAGCAGCTAAAGAGGCCACCATGTGTATTTTCACATGGTGAAAGAGATGCCAGGGGAGCATAAAAAAGCCATTTCCACCAAGCCTACCCTTAATTGTATGATTGTGGCAAATACATGTTTATTGTTTTACATTGAGTTAATACTTTATAGAACAAACACAGATAATTGAAACAAATTCATTTAATTTTAGAAATGGTTAAAGAGGCATGTTGCAAGAGTCATATTATTTGTTGGTTTATTATGTGTGGGAATGTATGATGTTACAATGATGACTATAAGGTGTTTAATTTGAAATTGGTGGATTTTTATATCTAATGAGGACAGGGAACCCAGAGGAAAAAGAATGAATTTATGGAGTTGGGATGGAGAGAACGGCTTTAGTTTTAAAAACAAATTTTAAATGACATTTTATCTGTTCTGGAAAGTTTGAAGAAGGTACTACTTTCACATTCATGCTCCCACAAGCACAGAAAAGCCACTGATAAAGAATGCTCATTTAGATATATGCTTTTCATTTTGTTCTACTTCTGCTTGTATTCAATGGTTTCTCTCCAAGATTCTGTACAGTAGGCAGAATAATTCCTTCCATAAATACATCCATGTGCTTATACTTGGAAACCGTGTCTATGTTAGGTTTCATGGCAAAATGCCTTTGCATATGTAATTAGAATTATGAACCTTAAATCAGAGAGATTATCCTGGATTATCTGCTTGGGACCAATCTAATTATGTGAATACTTGAAAGCCAAGAACTTTTATCCAGGTGGAGTCAGAGAGATGTGGAAGAAGAGGAAGGAAAACAGATCCAGAAGGAAAAGGGGGTGAGAGATTGCAAATATGAGAAGTTTTTGGTGCATCTTTGTTGGTTTGAGATATAGAGGGTATCTGCAAGGGCTCAAGAGAGATATTCCAGGGGATAAAGACATTCTTTAGCTGACAATCATCAAGAAAACATAGACCACAGACCTCCACCTACAAAGAATTGAAGTTGACAACAACCTGCATACACTGAGAAGCAGATTCTTCTTCAGAAACTCCAGAAAGGAAGAGAAACTTTGATTTTTGTCTTACAAGAGCATGAATAGAGAAACTAGCTAAATCACAGTGTCCCTCATCTTCTAACCTATGGAAACTATAAAGTAATAAATGGAAGTTGTTTTAAGTCACTACATTTTCTTGTAATTTTTTATGGCAGCAATAGAAAACATACATGCTGTATTCCCCAGGTTCCTTATTTGTGCCTGGCTTATTTTGCACACCATTTGTGCATCACCTCAGAACCTGTTGGCCTTATCTGTCTCTTATTTCATCCACTAATGTAGTGACCAGTTCTGAAAAGGCCCTGATAAACAGAATTATCTTGACATTCTGCAGATGTCATGCTGTCATTCTGGTTCACAATAATGATAACATTATTTCAATTGGGTCAGGTGCACAAGCATTGAGAATTATGCTCAGTGTCCTAGGATACCACATTTGTATTAGAAGAGAGAAAAATTAAATCTCAAGAAAAAGCAAGTGAACAATGTAGAAGTTTAAAGGTATGTGGCATCCTGAGACTTCCTCTTCCTATTTCTCTTTTCTGTGATTCACATCGGCCATGAAGAGGCAGCATTTGGTGGAGCTATCTTCATTTTGAAGGCAATTTTTGTTTTATTTGGATCTCCTGATCTAGTCCATTTATTAGAAAACTGTAAATTTCAAGCAGGGCTTGGGCTGAAGTGTAGAAGTCTTCCTGACACATGGGCTGTACAATCAAGCCAACCTAATGGTGCTAGTGATATCTCTGCTGGGTAAACACAGTGACAAGCTCCATAGCAAAGCTGAAATATGGGCTCAGTTCTGGAACAAGAATAAGACATTCTCCAATAATTAATGAGTCTATTTTCAAAATATCTATAATATATCTGGCCACTGAAGCTTTTCCACAAACTCATCCACATTGTCTGTTTATAGAATTGTATTTGACCATTGTTATGAGTTTGGATATGAGGTGTATGAGATACCCCTCCAAAGTTCCCATGCTAATGCTGGAGGTAAAATAATCATATTAGGAAAGCCATGACATAATCAGGAATTAATCAATTTGGCTGATTGATAATTTAGATGGAATGCTGAGTAGTAACTGTAGGTATGTGGGGCATAACTGAAGGATGTTAGGCCATTGGAGGTTCATATTTTGTCCCTGGTGCCTTGATGTCTCTCTCTGTTTTTTGATACCGTAAGTTGAGCCACTTTTCTCGGCCATGCCCTTTTACCATGATGCTCAACTGCACCTCAGGCCACGAGTGACTATGGATTGAGACCTTTAAAACCATGGGCCCAAAATAAACTTTTCCTCCTCTAGGTTGTTCTTATCAGGTATTTTGGTTATGGTGACAAAAAGCTGTCTCACACAACCATCATCTGAATTGACCCTATGATGGAATGGCCTATACCTCTCCTTACTCACAAAAACTGAGGCTCTGCATAATAGATGTAATGAGTGACATGATAAATCTGAATGATGCCAGTGTTGTGCTGCATCAATCCCCTCTTTTACTCCATTTCTGATAGGATCGATTTCACCTGACTCACTCCACCCATTCTATGGAACCAGTTCTGCACAGGTTTATGTAACAGATAGTCAATATCAGTTTGCCTCAAGTTTATGCTGCATACCTTCAAACTTCTTTCGTAATACTTCTCTGTTTGATTTTGTGGTGTGGAATGAGAAAGAATCCACTCAACATTTATGTACATGCAACTTGGAACTATGAGAGAGTTAATACACATTACCCAACTCTTTCAACAATAGAGAATAGTAGTAGTAAATAAACAGTTTTCTTGTTCTTATCAAAATATAATCCTAAAATCCATTTTATATGGCTATTAGTTCTATAAATTCATGTGATCATCAACACAAGTGGCTGTCTTAAGAGTGCATATATTTTTGTAAAATGAATAAAATTAATTATTTCTTCTGAACCAATTAAGAACAAGTTATTGACATGACATTTTGTTACCCTCAAATATTTAAGTGGGAAATTCCTACAAATAAATAAATTCTCCCTTACTATCACCATATAACAACTGACAGAAATAAATGTTGATATATTATTATATATGATATATTATTATATTTTTGTCAATCATCTGAATATTTTTTTCTATAGCAAAGGAACTCAATTAACATGTTGTTTTTAGTTATCAAGTCTTTTCATCATGGTCAATTTAGAATAGATAGTCACTTTCCTTCACTTTTATAACCTTAACATGTTTAAATATTACAAGAGTTATTTTGCAAAATTTTCCTTAGTTTGAGTTTTTCAGGTGTATTCTCATAATTGCATTCAAGTTATTCACTTTTCAAGTTATTTGTGATATTTTCACAAATATCAGATCATCCTATCAGGTGGTACTGATTTTGCTTTGTCCCTTAATTGTTATGCTAATTTTAATGACTTCTTTAAAGTGGTGTCTCTCTAGTTTTTCTTTACAAAGTTATTTGTTTTATCCTTCTGTAATTAATAAATGCTTTATGGAGAAGTTCCCATTCACAAACAAACTTTGCCCACTAGTTTTAGCATCTATTATTTTCTTACAAACTTACTTATAACAGTGGTCAAATAATGATTTCCTACTTTTAATTTCATACTTCCACACGTGTCCGTTAACAGTACCAGAAGAAAGAGAACTTTCTAATCTTAGTATGTACATTTTTAATTATATCAGCTTGGCCTCATTGATTCCTATTTTATTCAATGAGTTATAATGTATATTTTTATGTATTTTAGTGTTCAATTTACCTAATTTTGTAAATGGGATCACCTTCTAGTTGACTTCTGTGTCTTTTGGCATGTCTCATAATTGTTTTAGCATGTTAAAAAAAACTTTTTGAAGGATGTTTCATACTCATATTGTATTTTCCCTGATGAAGACCATTTGCCTTATCAAATTGCCATTTCTCATTTCTCCAGGATAAATAGGATAAATGGTTCCTTTTGGTAAGGAATGGTATTTAGAAACTAAGATCTGAATGCTATATGAACTCTTTTTGTTGGGATCTCACTATTCCTTGGCCTGGATCTCTCAGTCCATATCCCGCCCCCCAACACACACACCTATATTTGTTACTGACGTGGAACAATTCCTGAAGATGTGAAGTTCAGAAGAAGAAAAAGCCTGTTTGGAACTTGATATTTCCTGATTCATTAAGTATATCTTGGTTATACAGTATAAACCTAGCATTATGTTTATTTTCTCATGATTTTAAGGTCTTTTACTCTTATGCTGAAATCTAGGTTAATTTTCACACATAATTTGTAAAAAATTACTTAGTAGATTATTGTCATTTTGTTATGTGTAATATTACAGAAGAGTTCAATGTCTGCAAAAATCACATGAATCAGTTTAGCCAAGTCCATTCTTAGAAATTTGGAACATTGTTAACTTTATACATAATTTACATAATGTTTAAGTAATATACTTTCTTCTTTTTAATCTCAACATTAAGGTAATTAGAATTGATTAAAGTGCTATACTTGTCTTATAAATTGTGCTTTTCATTGACACCATTTTTATTATAAGAAGAGTCATTTCTTAATCAGCAATCCAAAAATCATTTTGCGAAGAATTTCTTTCAGAGAAAAATATATATAAAATAAGATATCAAATATATTTTTAATTATTTAAAAAGATATAGCCAAATAAAATATGGCAAAGGGATGCTTTTGTTCTTAAATTTAATAGGGGATGCTGACCCCCAATGGTAGGAGAGTCCCTCTTCTGATGAATTATGCAATTACGTTGATGGATGGTTAATTGAGTCAGTGTGGCAGACCATATGTGTAACCACGACCTGAATGTCCTTGATCAGGTTTTGGTTTCACATCTCTGGCCTATGAATATATGTTATTGTGGAAAATACCTGTTTTTAAAGTTCTGGTTTGTAGTGTGCTCTGATATTAATAGACCCCTTATTTGAACTTTCATAGATGATAAATATATACATAGATAGAAAGATAGATAGATATTTAGTTTTATTTTATTAAGAGAGAATGTGAAAGAATATCCATGGGTGGCCCTTACTGGAATTGTATAGCTGGAAAAGATGGGTAAGCAGTCATGTATTTATGAACTCAGTGTAGACAATTGAAAATGAATGGAATCTTGTGGTTTCAGGAGAAGTATATTGTGGAGAGGACTGACTGAAGACATAGACCTGTTGGGATTTTCACTCTTCTGGTTTTGGAGTCTGAACATGCCTTACAACAGTCTTACCTAGTCTCCTTAACTACACAATGTAAATAATATTTATGTCATAAAGTGTCATGAGATTTAATAAAAATCCTCTATCTATTGTACCAAGAGCAGTTCATCACAGGCATTCAATTAATATCAGTGATTTTCGTTATACTTTAAAATATCATAAAAGTCTGTAGCAATAATACCACTATCATTCCATTTAACACATAAAGGAATTGTACTGAAGACATTGTCTTAATGATCTTTATGACAATTGTATGATGTATTATTGGTAGAATTGATTAGAACTGATAATTATTAGAATTTATTATTATTTATTATTTCTATTTTACAGGTAACAAAACTGAAGATACTAGGGGTCAATAAATAATAATAATAAATCTTTTTCAAGATCACAAAGTGAATAAGTAATAGAGCACAAAATCATATTCATGCTGTGTAACTCTGAAGCTGATGCATAAATACACATAACAACACTTCCAAACATGGCAATGGAAAAAAAATAGCTATCATACTCAGCTCCCTTTTGAAAATATGCCCATTTTTAAAGTCTGTTCAAATGTAAAGAAAAAATAACAGGAAAACTGAGGCAAGTCAAAATTCTTAATGACAGCTTCTACAAACTACTGAACTCACCATTTAGTGATATGTGATTCTGGGTTATCATTATGATCTTCTTGAATGGCCACTTTTTAAAGGAAAAGACTATTCTGGTTACTTCTTATTCTTCATGTAAATACTGTATGAATACTAATAATTCCCCCATATCATCATTACACTCATCTTTTAGCTTAGAAAAAATTATGAACTAATTTTTAAAACCAGTGTCTTAGCATTTAATGATGTGTGATCTGTCTCAAGTCTATGTGAGAAAAAAATTCTAATGGGAAAATACACTTGTATCACATAGTAGCATTGTAAGAATTCTAAGATGCACACCCAAATATACACCCTCTGATCAACACACCCTTTATAATCCTTAGGTCTGTGAATGTGATGAATGTCACTCCCATGATTTGGTTAATTATATGCCCAGTTAACTTTAAGGAAAGGTTGTTATGTGGGATGAGTCTGACTTAATCAGCAGAGCTGCTAACAAGAACTGAGGTCATAAGTTGAGAGTATGCAAAGGATTTCACAGGAGAGCTTCTCTATTGCAGGCTTTGGCCTTTGAAGGTGTAGGTGACCATGAGACAAGGAAAGAAGGAAGCCATTCAGAGTTAAGCAGCTCCTCACTTAACAGCCAGTGAAGAAACCAGCACTTTAGTACTGCAACCTCAAGAAATAGGATTCTGCAAATGACATGAATGAACTTGAAGTTGCATATTCTCCAGATCCTGTAGATGAGAACACAGTTTCGCTGACACCTTGTTTTCAGCCTGAGAACAAGTAAATTCTGACCAGGATCAGAAATTCTGAGATTGTCACACTGAATTTAAACCTTAGTAAATGGATATTGTTCTAGAATACTCAGTTTGTGGTTATCTGTCACATAGGAAGAGCAAGCTAATAGGTACTATTTAGAATATAATGCATTTTTAAGCAAGATAGTTTTAGGAACAAATAAAAAAATGATATGTATGCTTATAATATACAGGTCTGTTAGCACACAAGTGTCATGCATCTTTATAATATAATCATGATTGGAAACATGGTAAGTATACTGGTAAAACATGTCCCTGAACTTTGATTATTTTGAAGTAACCACTTTTTTGTTTTTTTGCACAGGGGATTGAACTCGGGGGCACTCAACCACTGAGCCACATCCCCAGCCCTATTTTGTGTTTTATGTAGAGACAGGGTCTCACTGAGTTGCTTAATGCCTCGCTGTTGCTGAGACTGGCTTTGAATTTGCCATTCTCTTGTCTCAGCCTCCCAAAGTGCTGGGATTACAGGCGTGTGCCATTCTGCTTTTAAGTAACCATTTTGATCTTGAGAGTCAGAATCAACTTTTCTGTTTGTTTTTCAAAATGACGTAAAATACTATCTATACTTATGCAAGACATTTTGAATATTTCCTCTCTAAATCAACAATTTTTAAAGCTATTTAAAATTTTTAAATGTTTTAAGGTAAATACTCTTTGTGAAAGCAGTAGAACATGCATCTAAGTAGCACTGCTTTATCTATGACATATCTCTGATGATTCCTCCAGTTTGACAAGTAAATGTCTGCTTTTGAGTTCTTTAGTTTGCATCAACATGGAGATGAAATGAAACTTGAACAACATGTACCACTGAAGCAAAATAGCATACAATCATTGTATTGTCAAAAAATAAAGCTTTGTAATGGACAAAAATAACTAATGGAGCAGGATCTTTTCATTCAATCATTGATTTTCTCACAAAAAGTCCAGAATTAACTTAAATATCTTTTGTCCAATGACTTTAACCTATAATAACAGTATGAAAAAAGAGAGGGCTCATGTCTGCTATATAATTTTTAGGGCTACATTGAAAGAGATTATGATAATGTACATATAATAAAATTGTCGACAATGGTCGAATCCTGTAATTGTGAACTAAATTCAAGAAGGCTGCCTTGAAGATGAGAACTAACAGTGTCTTCATTTTGATTAGCTCACCTTTTCAAGTGTTCTGCTCAGAACCTCTATCACACAAATAGAAGCAAGAACTTTATTATCATCACTATAGCAACTGCAGGGAAATTTATTTCAAAACAGTTGGCTACCTGAAATTTTTTTCTGGATAAAAAGAGGAGCAGATGATATAAAATATTTTAATTCACTTTAAAAAATATTCTATGGTTTAAACTAATGCACTTTCTTTAACATTAGCAAGACAGTTCAATTGCTTTATAGTTTTTTCATTTAAGCAATAAGAGATCATACATATATCTGTGTATTGAATAAGCTAATTTCTTTCTTCTTTATGACAGTGTTCAGCATCATTTTTCCTTTATTGAAAGCAACTTACACAACTCTATATGGAATAGTTTGTATTGACAATTCAAAATTTGAGTATGTCACTACACAATGTTGTTTCTGTGAATTATATTTAAATAAAGAGCATTGCACCAAATATTAATATAAATAAACAACTGAAAATAAATTAATACCGACTTCTTTGTGTTGTACAAGAATGACCACAACTTTAAAGCAGGTTTATTTATATTTTGCTCTCTTAAATTTCTGTGAAAGTAAATGCTTTGTTCTTCCTATATCTTTTCATGTCTCTCAACTTTATCATGAACATGCATGGTTCAAAGTTGCTGACAATCTGCATTTAAAATAAGATGATCATGTGGTAGGGCTGCCTAGGCAATTTTTAACCTTTATATCATTGCTGGAGCCAGAGTTCTGAGAACTTCGTTTATAATGGCCTTTTAAAAATGCCTTTCTGGACTGATAAGACTTACTTTTTAAGTACTCTTTGCCTTCTTTAACTGAAAAAGGCATGACAAGATTTCAAGATCTCCTGGAATGCATTTGTATGCATGAATTATGCACATTCATAAGGTAGCATGGCTGCCTTTAGCCTTCCCCTATAAAAAGGGTTCTACTGATGACTAAGGGGTTGAGCTCTCTGAAAAATTTAAGGGATCAGGTACTTTATGAGACAAATGATAGAAAATCATTTTCAAAGCTTTCATAATCTTTCTGTGAATTGTATTATTCGTAAAACTAGAGAATTAAATCTTAACAAATGTGTGAAATTATGCATGAAAAGGACAATAAGTGGATAAGAATATACTTGTAGTAAAAATTAAAATGATGCATGCCTTATTTTTGAAAAAATTATTGAGAAGTGCTTTAAAATTTAAAGTTGATTTTCCTTTATTATTTTCTTTTAGTATGCAATCAGTTCAATGATACTTCTGAAACATATTTATATATATATATTATATTAGAGGTTTAAGTTCAATATTAAATTCAACTGTCTAAAATTAATAATTAGTTATTAACAATATTTTTTAAAACATTTCTCACAAAGTTTGATTAAATCAATCAAGTCTATAATTGGGTATGGGAGAATTTCATTGTGCTTTTTCTGCTTCCATTCAGTACAAATTGAGTTCTCAATAATTTTTTTATATCTATGCTATGTACAATTTCCAACAATATTTTCAGATCTAAATGTAAGTTAAGAAGTAAATTGGTAACCAAGTGAGATATAGAACTATTCAAAAATATTTTTCAGCCCTGGAACATATTTTTAAGGGTGTATTACCTCTTCCGATTAGCATCAATATTGGGATAATATTAGCCATTTGATATTTTTAATATTACCAAGTGAAAGTGGTTTCCTATGATAGTAATAAAATGTAGTGTGAATGTAGAAAATACATGAACTTTTAAGGTTGTACACATGCTAACATACATGTTAATCTCAAAATATATACATTTCTTTATTAAAAATAGAGTTTTTAGATTTTAAATTGTTTTATCATAAATTATTTTTGTTTAAAAGTTTACAAAATTTTGGAGGCTGCCAGTAGATGGCATTCTGGTTTCTGTAAGAGTTGTATATTGAAGATGGACTCTTCTTTGAGAAAAGGAAAAAGAAACTGACAATAAGACTCTGATTGAAATGGTTATTAGACATTCTTGAGAAAACTGCAGTCATTCCAGAAACAGTTAAGTCTACAACTATGTTTTCTGTATTTTTCTTGGCTAACTTTGGTGTGCCAAGCTCAGTCAATTCATTAATGCTCAAAATCAGGATTTTGATAGTTTAATGTAACTTTAGTGAATAAAAATATAATGCTGTACAGATTTTCAAATAAACTATTGAAAACAGTGTTTCAATTTAATTCAAAACATTATGATTGATAATCAACTTATGCTACAAATTATTTTGTTTCCTACTAGTATAAATTCATATGCATCAACATCATTCAATCATGAATGAACACATGAGCCAATTTTCCTTTTTAAAAAATTATTATTCTCAAATTAGCTATTTCCAAATAATATACATGATCTAAAATATAATCAACAATTAATAGGTATTTGTCAAATGAATGGATGAATAAAAAGTAAAATTATAACCTATTAGGATACTATTTATGAATTTATTTCTATAATTATATAAATTTAAAGTCCTTAAAACACTTCTTATAACAAAAATTACCCAATGTGGAAGATAGACCTCTACTATTTCTGAGAAAACCTTTCCTTAAGTCTTACTTAGGAGATAATTTAACTTATACTAACCAGATAACTTCTATAACATCACCTTTGGTAGTTGCATTATTTATTTTAGTCATGAATATGGAGGAATTAAACCCCAAGATTCCTAAAAAGTACATTTTTATATAGCAGTATAATGAATAAGAAATATTTGCTGAACAAATTGAAAGTGCAAATAAGACTAAGGTGGATGATCATTTAAGATAGCAACTGATTTATAAATACTATTTTCTCCCATGCTGTTGATTTGTGGAGAAATAATAAAATAATTGCAGCAATTATCTCTTGTTAACACAGTCTTCTTTAGGACTGTACTTTGATAGTTTATATATACAGAAAAACTGAAAAGGGATTAGATTATTTTTTCAAAAGTTCAAACTTTTTACTAACTCAATCTTTACTAGTTTAATAAAATAACTTTAAAAAAAAATTTTAAACATAGCTTTTTAATATTTGAGTGTCAAGAAGACAGAACAGAAGAAATAAAGTAACTTTTTACTGTAATTTTTTTTTACTGTAATGAACCACAAATGATATTCTAAGTTAGAAGGAGAAACCAATTAATCTCAAATAATACCTTAGAATTTCTGGTGCTGGCTATAGTTTCCAAAGGTATTGATTTTTCCAAATTTCTTGAAGTTTCTTCCACCACAGAAGGATTAGAAACATGAGCAGTTCTGGTTGTCTGCACAATTCAAAATGACAAGTACTTTGCCATTATAAGCAAGCCTCTACTTAGAACACAGTTATTTTAATGCACAGATCTTCAGCAAGTTTATCCATTCCTGTTGGCTTTGCCTCCCAAAATCCCTCTCTTATATCTTCAATCAGATTTATATTTCTCAGTTCTCAATTCTCAAAGCATCTTCAACCAATTTTCAATATGATTATATTTCTTAAATTTCTTGCATTGTGTTCATATGTGTGTTTTATATATTCCATGTAATGAGTTCTATAAAGAAATGTTAATTATTGCATCTCTCACAGCTACTATATTTTTATTGACTGAGTACTAAACAATTATTTTCAAGTTTATTACAAAGAATACTGCAATAAGCACAATAAGTACTTTTAATTGAGTACAAAACCAATTAATGAGAATAAAATGAATAAAAGAATGTATAAATAAGTAATTATGATAGCTCACATGGGCAAAACAAAGATTAAGCATACTCCTTGGGGAATGACAGATTAAAAAGGAAACATTCAGGCTAGTGTTCTCTTTTTTGGAGATTCATTACTATGAGATTCCCAGTGGGCTTTGTTTTATTCTATAGCAGTGTTTCAACTGTTAATGCCCATTCAGAATCACTAGGAGCTGTATAAAACAATACTACTTCTATTTTCTTAAAAATGTTTAATTGTACATTATTATATTGTTACCTCTAGGCACTATGTTGCACAAGAAACCTCTAGAACTTATTCATCTTGCACAAGTGAAACTTTTGCTCATTGAGAAACGACTCCCCCTCATGTTAAGTACTGTAAACACACAGATGCGCACACACAAACTTATATACATGCACACTGTACTCACAAAGCAACACAAGAAAACTTTTGGAGATGGTAGTTATGTTCATTAGCTTAATTATGGTGATGATATCATGGGTGTATGTAATATGTACACACTCATCAGATTGTAGATACTTGCAGATTTTCACATCATTATACCCCCCAAAAATCTCTGAAAAATGACAGGGTTATTATATACAATTTGAAAGGCTTGAACCTATGCATAATTCATGAATTTGTCTATGTTGACCACCATGATGATTTAATGTAACTTTTTTTCACATTTTTTATTCCAGTGAAATACACATAACAAAATTTACCATCATAACCATTTTAAAGTGTATAGTTCACTTGTATTTAATGCATTTATAGTATGTGCAATCTTTGTCATTATCCATTTCCATAATTCTTTTATATTATAAAACCGAATCAGTACTGAAACTCTGAAACAATTAAGTCCTTACTCCCTTCTTTCTCTCAGACCCTGACAACCACCATTCTCCTTTCTTGTCTCTGGAAATTTTACTTTCCTAAATAATCTCTTCATATAAATGGAATCATACAATCTTTGCCTTTTTGTAACTGGCTTATTAACACAACATATTGATGTTTCATCTATGCTGCAGTGTATTTTGGAATTTCCTTCCTTTATAAGATGCACTAGTATTCCACTAGATACGTCACACTTTGCTTGTCCCTTCAGCTGTTCATGAAAATTTAAGTGGTTTCCAGTTTTAAAATATTTTGAATAATGCTGACATGAACATGGATATATAAATATCTCTTTGAAAATATGATTCAATTCTGTTGAGTACAGACAATCCTGACTTCGTGTTGGTCAACTTAGGATTTTTTAATTTAATGATGCCACAGTAATATATCTTCAGTATAAAACATACCTCAAATTTTGAATTTTTAACTTTCCCTGGAGTAATGATATTTGGTGCAAAAGTCTTTCATGATACAGGATAGCAGCAATGAGATTCATCTCCCAGTCAGTCATGTAATCACAAGGATAAACAATGGATAATCTATAGTGTACTGTTTCTAAGCTCTGATGTTTAATGAATTAGGTGTATTAAATAAACCTTTGATTTATAATATCTTCTATTTCAGATGGATTTATCAGGACATGACCGTGTTATTAAGTCAAGGAGAATATGTACACACCTGAAAGTGGAAATCCTGGATCATATCATCATTATATTTTTGATTTTTTTGAGGAACTGCCATATTTTTTTCCAAACTGGCTTTGCCATTGTACATTCCCACCAACACTGCACAGGGGTTCCAATTCTCCACATCAGCACAGGTTCTTTCCTGCTTTTCTGATACTAGTTATTCTAATCGGTGTGAAGTTTTTTCTCATTGTAGTTTCATTTGCTTTTCCTTAATATTTATAGATGTTGAGCATCTTTTTAATGTGCTTACTGGTCATACATATCTTTTTGGGAAAAATATTTATTCAAGTTGTTTGCTCATTTTTGAATTGTGTGGTTTGTTTTTGTTGTTGATGACTTTTAGGAGTTCTTTATACATTTTACATAAAATCTTTAGAAATAGTTTACAAATATTTTTCCCATTTTATGGATTGCTTTTTTACTTGGTTGATTGTGTATTTTTATGCACAGTTTAAAATTTTTTCTGACATTCTGTTTGCCTATTTTTTTTTTCTGACATCCTGTTTGTCTATTTTGTTTTTCTTTTGTTTCCTGTGACTTTGGTGTCGTAGCCAAACAAATCATTGCCAAATCTAGTGTCATAAAGCTTTTGCCCTGTGTTTTCTTCTAAGTGTTCTATTATTTTAGATCTTACATTTATATTTTTGATCCATTTGACTAAATTTTTGTATATGGTTTTAGTTCAGTATCTAACTTCATTATTTTTCATGGAGATATTTAGTTTTCTCTACACCATTTTTGAAAGTACAACCTTTTTTTCCCATTTAATAGTCTTAATACCTTTGTCAAAAATCACTTTACCATACATGTGAGGGTTTATGTATAGATTTTCTTAGTCCGTTTGTGTTACCATAAAAAATATCTGAAACTGGATAATTAGTAAATGGGAAAATTTTATTTCTCACAGTTTGGAGTCTAGAAGTCCAATATTGAGTCACTGGTAAATTTGGTATCTATTAAGGGTCCAATCTCTCTGCTTCCAGGATAGTACCGTGTTTCCACATTTTCACGTGGAAGGTGGAGGGGCAAAAGAGAAAACTTTCTATGAAGTTTCTTTTATAAGGGCACTAATGCAGTCAGGTGGACAAGAAGCTTTGTGACTTAGTTACTTCCAAAAGGCCTTACTTCTTAATCTCACCACAATATAGATTGTTTCGATATGAATTTTTTTTTTTTGAGGTGGGTACCAGGGATTGAACTCAGGGGCACTAAACCACTGAGCCATATCCTCAGTCCAATTTTGTATTTTATTTAGAGACAGGGTCTCACTGAGTTGTTTAGTGCCTCTCTTTTGCTGAGGCTAACTTTGAACGTGTGCTTCTCCTGCCTCAGCCTCCTGAACCATTGGGATTATAGGCATGTGCCACCACACCCAGCACAATATGAATTTTGTAGAGGATAGATATTCAAACCATAGCAGTACTCTTTTTTCTGTTCTATTGGTCTATACATCTGTCATTATACTGGCACGTACTAAATTTTGTAATCAGGAGGTACTGAGTCCTCCATCTTTGTTCTTTTTCAATATATATATATATATATATATATATTAGCTATTTAGAGTCCCTTGAAATTCCATATGAATTTTAGGATAGGTCTTACTATTTCTATAAAAAATCATCATTGGTATTTTGAAAGGGCAGCATTGAATCTGGAGATAACTTTGGGTAATATGGACATTTTAACAATAGAGTTTTCCAATCAATAAATATAGGATATGTTTCCTGTCATGTATATTTTCTTTAATTAATATTTGACCTGTTACACTGTTCAAGTCTCTCATGTGTTTGACTCATTTTGAAGTATTTTCTTTTTCAATACTATTATAAATGAAATTATTTATTTATTTTTCAGTTTGTTGAACATTAATGTAAGTGCAATTAATATGTTGATTAAGTGTATCATTCTATTTTCCTGAATTTAATTATTATCAACAATGTGTTTTACTATGTAGTCTCCAGTGTTTTTTCCCTAGAAGATCACAATTATCTGAACAGATGTAATTTTAATTCTTTTACAATTTGGATGCTTTTTATTTCTTTTTCTTGTCTAATTTATTTGGTTGGAATTTATAGTACTCTGTTGAATGGAAGTGGTAAAAAAAGGCATCCTTGCTTGTTTCTGATCTTAGAGGAAATTCTTTCAATCTTTTACCTTTTAGTATGTTGTTTGCTACAAGTTTTTTCATCCAGATTTAGCTATGTTTTGCCAAGTTGATGTAGTTTCTTTATTCTAAATTTGTTAAGAGTTTTTAAAATAAAATAATATTAATTGGTTAAAATATTGTACTGCATCAATTGAGATGACTGTGTGTTTTTCCTTTTCATTCTTATAATGTGATATATTGTATTAATGTTTATATATTGAATTATCCTTGTGTTATTAAAATAAATCCCATTTGATCATTGTGTATAATTTGTTTAATATGCTACTGAATTTGCTTTTCTAGTATTATGTTGAGGGTTTTTACTTCATTATCCTTAGGGTCTAGACTTCTATTTTGGTGGGTTTTTTTTTTTTCTGGCTTTAGTATTATAATAATTCTGTCCCAAACCATGAGTTTGGAAACATTCTATCTTCTTCAATTTTTTTGAAAAGCTTAAAAAGAGTTTGTATCAAATGTTTCCTTAAATGCTTGGTGAAATTCTCCTAGAAAAGTCATCAGATCCAATGCTTTTCTTTGTCTAGAGATCTTCGATTATTGATTCAATCTCTGTAGCTATTAGAGTTGTATTCACATTTATATTTTTTCATGATTCAGTGTTGGTAAGTTTTGTGTTTCTGGAAATTTGTCCATTTCATCTAGTTCATCCAATTTGTTAGGTATCTATTAATTGTAGTCCTCACTTAAAATCTTATTTTGTTTTTGTACAATCATTTACAATGTCCCCACTTTCAGTTGAGATTTTAGTGATCAAATCTTCTCTTTCTTGCTTAGTGCATCTAGCTAAATATTCATCAGTTTTGTTGATATTTTCAAATAATCAACTTTTGACTTCATTGCTTTTCTCTATTTTTATTCTGTATTTCATTTCTCTCTGATTTAATCTTCATAATTTCCTTCTCTGTGCTACCATTAGGTTTAGTTTGTTCTTATTTTTCTAGGCCTTAAGTCATAAAGTCAGGTCACTGATTTGATATCTTTTTTGTTTACTATGCTGTTTTCATAGCTGTAAAATTTCCTTTTAGCACTGCTTTTAGTTTGTCCCCTCAGTTTTGGTACATAATATTTTCTCTCTCATTCATCTCTAAATACTTTCTGATTTTCCTTAAGATTTCTTCTTTGATCTATTTGTTCTTTCAGAATATATTGATTCTGTGCCCATAAAGCTCTTGCAAACATGGTGAATGTTCCTAAAACCCGTCAGATGTTCTGTGAGAAGTGTGGCAAGCACCAACCCCATCAAGTGACACAGTACAAGAAGGGCAAGTGCTCTCTTTATGCACAGGAAAGGAGCATTTTAACTGGAAACAGAGTAGCCAGGGTGGGTAGACCAAAGCAATTTAAAGAAGATTGTGCTGAGGCTTGAGTGTGCTGAGCCCAATTGCAGAATTAAGAGTATCCTGGCTATTAAGATATGCAATCATTTTGAACTGGGCATAGACAAAAAAAAAAATTGATCCAGTTCTAAACTTCAGTTTTCATTTTATTATGAAGAAAATAAAATCTAGAGGTTATAGTCACTTAATTTTATTGCAGTTGGTCTTTTGTGAAGGAATAAATTACAGCCATCAATAACAAGAAAAGAGTGTATTGTTTTATTTCTACAGATGTTATAAAATGTCTATATTTACTTCCATTTTTGATTTCTAAACTCACCTCATTATTGTCATAGAAGATACTTTACATCATATCTTTTTTCAAAAACCTGATGAGACTTAACATATGGTCTAACAGTGAAAATGTCCCACACACATTCAGGAAGACTATATATACTTATAACAGATATACAGAAAGTGCTTTGTATATGTGTGAAACCTAGTTGGTCTATTGTGTTAAGTCCTTCATTTATTTACTTATCTTCTTCTATATGGTAGTTCTATTATTGAGAGAGAGTATAGGAGTTTCCACTTAATTGTAAAACTCCTTCTCTCAGTCCTATTAGTTTTCATTTCATGTATTTTGATATTCTATCATTAGGTGCATAAATGTTTATAATGGTTTACTTCTACTGTATTAAACTTTTATTGAAATATAATATTTTTCTTTGTCATTCTTTGACGCTCATACATTTTTACATTTAAATTCTATTTTGTCTGATATTAGTGTTGCTACCTCTGCTTCATTTTGGTTACTATTTGCAAGGAATAACTTTCCCCTTTTGTATTTTATAGGCAGTACATAGTTGTACTATGTGGTTTTATACATTTTGTCAACTTCCGAATTTTGGTTGCAAACATTTGTTGTTCTGGTTTGGATATGAAGTGTCCTCCAAAAGCTCCTATGTGAAACAATGCAAGAAGATTTAAAGGAGAAATTATTTGGTTCTGAGAACTTTAATCCCATCAGTGAATCAATCCCTTGATGGGATTAACTGAGTGGTGACTGAGGGTGGATAGAGTGTGGCAGGAAGAGGTGGGTCATTGGGGGCATGCCTTTGGGGTATATATTTTGTATCTGTCAAGTGAACTCCCTCTGCTTTCTTAGCTTCATGTGAGCTGCTTTCTCCACCACACTCTTCCATCCTGATGTTCTGCCTCACCTCAGGCCCTAGTGGAATGGAGCCACCTATCTACGGACTGAGACCTCTGAAAACCTGAGCCCCTAAATAAACTTTTCCTCCTCTGAAATTATCCTTATCAAGTTTTTGTTCATAGAAATTGAAAAGCTGACTAAAACAATAGTCCATTCACATTTAAAGTAACTACTTACTAATAAGGAGGGATTAACTTCCAACATTTTGCTGTTTGTTTTCTATACTTTATACCTTTTTTTGTTCCTTGTTTCCTATGTTACTATTTTCTTTCGTGTTTATCTGATTTTTTTTCACAGTGAAATGTTTCTGAAATCAGTTCTTATTTGTTTTTGTGCATATTCTATAGATTCTTTTATTATTATTACCTTGGGGATTACATTTAACATCCTAAAATTATAGCATTCTAATTCCAATATATACCATTTTAACTTTAGTACCACATAAAACCTCCACTTCTTTATAACTCTTCCCCTACTTCATTTTTGTTTTGATTTAACAAAATTTCATCTTTATACATTTTAAACCTCTAAACATAAACTAATAATTATTTAAAATGCATAAACCTCTTAAATTATGTAGAAAACAAAACATTGAGTCACAAATCAAAATTAGTATAATACCAGCTTTTATACTGATAATTGTTTTTTCAAATTGAATTAGTCTCTTAAATAATGTGAAATACAAAAACTGAGGTAGCAAGTCATTGTTTCAATAATGCCAGCTTTTATATTTGCCTATGTATTTACTTTTATTGAGATTTTTATTTCTTCATATAAACTTCTAATTACTATCTTGTGTCCTTTCATTCTCAATGATTTTGTTTTTTATTCAAAAGAACCATGTGTTCCTGTTTATTCTTATGCTTGTGTTTTTGTTGAAAACTGGACATTTTGCTCTAATAACACAGTAACTCTGGAAATTCGATTCTCCTCTTTCTCCAGGGTTTGCTTTTTGTTATTGCTTTTATTTATCGTTTTAATTGTTGTAGCCTATCTCCATGTCAAGGACAAGCCTGAAGTGTAAATTAAGGTCTTCCCAGATCTTTTCTGAGACTTTGCCTTCCCCTGGGCCTGCATAGTCACTTTCTAATCTTCTTCATATATACAGTTGCTTTGGCATATTCTAGTCATTAGTGTTTGGCTACAAAAAGGCAAAAGGTGAAAATGAAAGGTAAAGAAGGGTACTGCCCCTTTTAATTCCCTGGAATTCACTTCAGCCTGCCAGGGAGGCAGGGAGGAGCTCACAACTATGAGGGATAGTATAGCAACTAACTTGATCTGCACCTCCTTAATCAGAAGCAACAATTTCCAGAACGTGGACTCCCTTTTTGCTCACTTTCACTCCCCAAAATGACATGCATTTGGTCCAGGAACATGTGCACAAGTATCTACCATTGGGTTGTGGACAAAATGGGTAGCTATATGCTAAGAGTTTAAATGTACTGAAAATAATCTCAATTTACTGTCTAAGTCTTCCTGTGAAAAGTTGTAATCCTTCAATTGACTCCAGAGTTCTAAAATAGTTGCATCAAGCAAATTCTATCAGAGTATCTGTCATCGAGGTAGGGAGACAGATTCCTGGTACTTCAACTCTGTCATCTTCCCAGGGTCATTTTTTGATTTCTGTAGTCTGTTTTGTTTTGAGGGTGGTATCTTTGTTTTGTGGAGGTTTTGATTGTTTTGTTGTTTTAAGTAAATAACAAAAACAACAAAACAATAATCATGCCTGAGATCCAAACTTAGAATTTCTGATTAATTTTGTTTCTCCTTGGTACCCTTCCCATATGATCATTTAGAATTGCTTCTGATGTGATTAAAATGTTTAGTCAGTAAGAGGAACAAGATAGAAAATATGTACCAGGCCAAGTAGAGTTATTGCTTATGATCCTATGGGTTCTTCCTTCCAGGAGGTGATTAGTTGAGAAAAGTTTTTCAATATAGTAATGCATTCAAAATTCATTCACACATTTAGTAAAACATATTTAACTGTGACATAAGCTATAGAGAAAATATTCTTTAAATATTTCCTAATGGAGGAAGACTATGTGGTTCATCAATAAGTAATTATTTTGGTTCTTACTTGAACTTTATATTTCACCGTCAAATTTCTGCCTTAAAATGCCATAAATTATTGTAAAGTAGAATCACTAACCCTTATTTTTTTTCAAGATGCTTGTGGTACATTGCTTACAAATATGATTCAATTCTCTATTCTTGAGAGTATCTAGTCACTTTACAACCAAAATCTATTCAGAGAATGAAGCAAGCTTCTTCACTATCATCACTTTAATTTTTTATTGAAAATTTAGTCAATATGATGCTTTACAAATGTATGAGCTAGTTTCCAGACTAAGATTCTATAACCTTGAGAACTTTGGATTGCTCTTTAGAAATTCTCTCTCCCCTGTGAAAGAGGACCTATACACATGGACAGTGAAGACCTCAAAAAGCCCCACATAAAATCAACATGGGGCAAATTTACAAACTCTCTGAATTTTGAATATATTCTTCAACTTGATAAAACAAATTAGAGAGGAAGGTCCAAAAAGTCAATATAAAAATAGGCCAAAGATATGAAAAGATAACATGAATTCCTTTAAGCTTATGAAAAGATGTTTAACCTCACTTATAATTAGAAAAATGCAAATTAAAACTACAATCAGATACCATTCTCATTCATACTAATGTAAATTTAAAAATAAAACACACTCCTTTTAGAAGAACAGGTAGGTAATTGTGTTTATGGCTAGGATTAATGGCAGCATATAAGCCATTTTAGAGTAAAATTATAAATAGCTAACAAAACTATTTAAGCACTCAAGTTCGGTAAAAGAATACTTTTTATAAAAATTTATTCTAAAGATACAACTAAAAAATATAAAGTGTATATGCCAGGATGATTTACTACAGTATTTTCTGTAGTTTTAAAACATTGAAAGTAAGCAAAATGTTCTTATAAACAACAGTAATTTTATTGAGCTATGGTATGCCATGTAATAGAATACTACTAGCTGAAAAAAATAAGGGAGGTCTTATGAATAGATAGGAAGTGATTTCTAGTATTTATTGTTAAGTGAAGAAATTAAAGTAGAAAATATTATCCATAATATGCTAGCTTTCCATAAAAATTATGTGGAGACTGAGCATGATCACACATTAAACTTATTTTAAAACCTCTATTAGTAAAACACATAGAACTGATATGCAGCTAGGCCAGACAGTCACATAATGGAAGAATAGAATATCCAGAAATAGATCAACTACATGTGGAAATGTGTAAGTGATGAAACTGTAATTTCAAAGATAGAAGTTTTACTAAATTATGCTGTGATACAGATTCACTCATTTGTACAATAAGAAACAGGCAAGATATGTAGAAATTACTGAGAGTGGATCCCTCCAGGAAATGGTAGGAAGAGAGGAAAAGAGATGAAGCAATGGGAATGAAGTAAAAGGGAAGGTAGAAATGACACATTTTTGAATATACATTATAATAAAGTTATGACTTTAGAAACATGTCAATATTTCATACAATTAAAAAAATAACAAAAACCAGAAAAATTATGAAAGATGAGGAGGAAAAAAATCAGTATGAATGTAAACCAAAAACAAAACTAAATGTATTTCTTGTGAATAAGAGCCACACTGTAAGCCACATCCTATGGGTGTAGTGCTCAGGAAAATCTCACTTAAAATTAAATGCAACTGTAAGATTGATTGCATGAATGAAGACGAAATTGAAGACAACCATAAATAATTATTGTGCTGTAGTTAGTAGGGGTTTATCATAATAATATGTTAGCAATTCTGAAATAACTTTATAGGATTTCTAGGACAATTACATAAACAATTACATAAATATGTTATGAGTAGTAAGAAGGGGTTTCACTCTTGGAAAATGGAGGAACATGAAGGGAGAAGGCAAAAAAATGAACCCTGTGTCTTTGGAGGTATAAATGTGAATTCATGCTTTTATATCAATGAATAGATTTAAAAATAAATTTTGACGTATACTGTAAGCCTCTATCCAAGTTTGGATGGTACAAGTGATGACTTTATAGTCTATGTACACACTGATGGGACTTGCAATAATGCTCTCAGAATCTCATCATGCAGGAAAATGAACTAGATTCATAAAAGATGAGTAATTATTTTTTTTTTCTTTTTGGTACTGGAGAATGAACTCAGGGGCATTCAACCACCGAGCCACATCCCCAGCCCTATTTTGTGTTTTATGTAGAGACAGAGTCTCACTGAGTTGCTTAGCACCTCAATGCTGCTGAGACTGGCTTTGAACTCGCGATTCTTCTCTCGGCCTCCCAAAGTGCTGGAATTACAGGCGTGTGCCACCATGCCTAGCTAATTACTTATTCTTGATTAAAAAGAAACTAGATTCAAATTTCACATGAATCCAGGGTTTCTCAGATGTATTTTCCACTACTTGGCTTATCCCAAATGTGATACATGGATTTGGAGCCTTATTTTCACCTTGAGTTAGTTAGTGACACAGAATCATGGGTTCTATCCAAGGTCTCCTAAATCAGAATCCTCATTCTATTAAGATACCAGGCAGTTCCTGTACACATTGAAGATCACAGACCATTGCTCCAGAAGCAATGCATATAAAAATCTATAGAAATCTTGATTTGTGGATATTATTGATCATCTTTTTCCTATTAAGGAGAAATAATCATGTGGAAGTCTATCTATCTATCTATCTATCTATCTATCTATCTATCTATCTATCAAGAAAAGTATCATGTATGTTTAATGCTAGGTATGCATCCTGGAAACATGCTGAAACAGTCAAATTTTAATAAGTTAACAGCATTTTAATAACAAACATAGCATTTTTATAAAGTATTAACATAACTAATGAGCATACCTGACTTTGCTTCTTAACAATCGACAAACACAAAAGGTCATTACCTTCTATTCTCTTGTCTAAGCAAAGAGCTTAGTAAATTTGGAAACTATGATAAAATGTTTTTTAAAATATATCATAAGTCTTCTTTAATAAAGTGACTTATTTTATATTTATATCATCATTTAGTTTTTTTTTTCCTAAGAAGAAGCACATATAATTGTGCAAGCTATACAAATAAGTTAAGGATTTTGACAGAAAACAGAGAGCTCCTGAAGTCTATTGATATCTGTGGTAAAGGTTAGATTGGGGTGTAGCTGTTGATTCCTAAACTAGAACACCATTCTTCTCATTATCCTTCTGAAGATGTGGCCTCATATTGACCAACTGGTGATGAGCTGAGCTTGAGCAGGCTTAAATTAGTTATTTTATATAATAACCTAAGTTGAATGCCCTGCTTCCAACTGTTTTCCTTGTCGTTATCTCCTTAGAGCAATAAACCAATTAGTGGAGCCCGTAGTGAAGGCTACAGCTTACTCTTCTTAATATGAATTAGTGACACAAAGCTCTTCACTTACTTTGAGTCAGCATTTCAGATGATTATTAAAGAAGTGAATTTCCCTGCAAGAAAAGTGTTTTTATAAAACTGTTACTGCTTTTGATTTCATACATATATTTTTTGATTATTTGTTAAAGTTTAGAACTGGGATGTAATTTTTTAAAAAATAGAAGATATTTGTTTCCTATTCTCCTCTTTTTCTATCATCATTAAAATAATTAACTGTCATTGAGCTGTTTTGCTACTTCCAGATTATATAACCATTTTAAACATCTTCATTTCTACTTCAAATATATGTGCTAGACTTTCTATGTCTAGAACTTCATTTTATTTTATTGTTTTGAGTCTGTAAGGCAAAATGCTTTCTAACCCTTTATGAGTAAAAGAAAAAAAGGAACAGATATGTTCAGTTTTGTCATTTGACACTCAGATTCATACAGGTATATTGATTTGTGAGAGAGATAATCAAAGGCCTCTTCTACCGGTTGCTGTTTGTGGTTTACTTATGCAAATTTTCATTTGCACTTGGAAAGTAGAAAAATAAAACTCAAAAGAAATATTTAAAATATACGCTAGAACTTAAGGATCAGGAAGTTAACATAAGTATACTTTTTTAAATCCCAATACTTTAAATGATATTTTTTTCAAGTCAGTAAGAATTGTTGAGCTTCCTAATAAATTAAAAATTTTATTGGGTCTTCATTATGCATCAAATTTCAGTAATTTAAAAAATGTTCAGTGTTTTGTTTGTTTAGGTATATATTTCCTGGGTTCACTTAAGGTAGGATAAAGTATTATAAAACAAATACAAGCATCCTGGTACATAAAGCACTTCCAGCCCTCAAGATTTTGGGCACTTCAGGATCATTTACCAATTGCCGCATGTTTAGCCTGTAGACTCTTGTACTATCTCCTAGGATTTCTTCCCAAGAAGAATATGGAGTCATGAAAGATAGACACAGACAGATACAAATACGGGAAGAGTAAAGCCAATAAGAAATCCTAATTTCAGAGTACCCTGTTACTTAGAACAATAGAGGTAAATGACCTAGAAGACAAAGAGGGGTCTTCTGATTCAATGAGTTCTGCATTTAAATCTTCACATGAAAATTTGTATGATATGCACCTTTAAATAGTTTTTCTTCCTTTAGATCCTCACAATTCTTGTCAATGTAATGTAGATATTACCAGATGTAATGGTCAAAATTTTAGCTCCCAGTTTTGAACAATTTGAACCAATGGGCCCAGAAAACCTTAACTCCTCAAGTTACTTCCCATCCTTGGGCTAGAACAAACATGGGTTGTGTAGTCACTATGTCATAAAGAGCTACAGCTATGGGTATCCTGCAGAGGGACTGCAATTTCAGGGGCAATGGGTAATAGTTTGGGAAGAACATTTTGGGAACAATCTGTATTTACTAACCAAGAAGTAATTTTAAAAATATCTAAATTGGTGCATAAGAGGTTAATGACACTTCTGTTTGTTGCGATTACAAGGGGAAAGCATATAAAATAATTTCTTGAAAAAGATTGATAAATTTTATTACTTACTAAGAAAAATGCTTAATACAACCCAAAGCAGGGGGAAAATGAAGAAATCTTATATTTAATAGATAATTCCAGAATAAATCATTAAAGATGAATCCCCAAGAATGATAGTTTCTTTAAATTACCCATAAGTTAAAATAAACCAACGTTAATATTTAAACATAAAGATTGTCAAGAATGGTGAAGGTTTGAGATTGTTTATCCCACTTAAAAATTAAAGAAGTAAGCAATCACAGTTTGAGGAAAACATGAGGTCCTAGGTTAAAAAGAAAGAAAGAAAGAAAGAAGAAGAAGAAGAAGAAGAAGAAGAATGGAAAAGAAAGAAAGAAAAGAAAACATGGTCCCTTCAGATCCAGCAAGCAATATGATCATCAGAGTGTTTGTATTAATTCCTCTTGTCCTAAAGTCACTTGGAGCCTCAGTGATGGGCCCAGAATAAAGTCTGTGTGCATAGCAGTCTGTATGACAAAAAAATGAAACCCTGAGTTTAAGCCAAATAAATCTTCCAAAAAAAGCAATAGGCTTACATTGCACTTTCTTTAGAGGGAAACACTATTTCTAGTTTCAAAAATTGTTCACTGTACAAACATCCTTGAAATGATAATCAGGAATAACAAGCAATCAAGATCCCTGTTCAAAAGATGTACAGAAACAGGAAGAAAATGACAAATGCACTAACACCATGCATTTAACATTATACTGTTACCAAAACAAAGTTGTTTCACTACTCTTGATAATCACTCAGGCATCAACTATTTAGCCCTTCTTCCTTCCACTGCCGCATTAACTGGCACTGCTATTTTACCCTCTATATGGTTTTGCCTTTTATAGATATACAGTATGTAGACTTTATACTGGCTTCTTTGACTTCAGAGTGTGAACTGAAAATTTATCCATGCTTTTTATGGTCATTTCTCTTTATTACTGGTAAACTGCCAAACCATCTTCCAAAGCACACATATCATTTTTTCATTTCCGCTAGAAATGACTGAGTTTCTTACAAGTAACTGGTTATCAGCTCTGGAGAATTTTAGCATCTCTAATAAGATATTTAACATGGACTTATTTATTATTCTTTTAATGTTTAGGAGATCAATAGTGATGAATCCTCTTTCTTTTATAATAGTGATTTGTCTTCTCTTTTTTCTGAGCCTGCCTAGAGACTTACCAATTCTACCAATGGCTAAACAGTCAGCTCTTGGTTTTGTTTTCGATAATTTTGTTCTATTTTAAATATTGTTAATCTCTGCTGTAACTTTTATTATTTTCTTCTGTTTATTTTGAATTTAACTTATTCTACTTTTTGAGATTCTTAATGAGAAATTTTAGGTTACTGAGGTTTAGAAGTTTCTTCCTTTTCAATGTACTCACACAAAGAATAAATTCTCATCATGTACCACTTCTGCTATATTCCATATGTTGTGACATTTTGAAATTTTTTAAATTCAGTTTGAAATACTTTAAAAATTCATTTTGAAACATGTTTCTTGATTCATATGCTACTTACAAGAGTGTTGTTTAATCTCCAAATATTTGGAGACTACCTTTCTTTTCTATGTTTCTGTTATTGATGCTTACTTTAACTTAATTTTTATCTGAGACCATATTTTGTATAGTTTGTCTTCTTTAATTCTTTTCTTGGGGCCAGAATATGGTGTACTTTGGTGAATGTTTCCTGTCAGTTGAGAAAGATGTTCTTCTGCTGTTGAATGATGTATTCTGCAAGTCTAACTTTTTCTACTTATGTAGACCTGAGTTTTGGTCCAGATCATTTTATTTCCTCCTGAAGAACTTAACATTTTTGTGAGGACAGTCTGGTAGTTATAAAATTCCCTCATTTTTGATTGTTATAACATGTCTTCATTTTCTCTTAATTTTGTAGAATGGTTTTTGCTAGATATAGAATTTTAGGTTGGTAGGTACATTTTTTGTCTTTCTTTTAACAACTTAAACATTTGAATGCATTGTGTTGCTTGCATGGTTTCTGGCCAAAAGTTCTCTGTAATTCTTATTCTTTTCCCTTTATAGATTTGGTGTTTTTCTTTCCCTCTGGAATCCTTCAAGATTTTCTGTATGTCTTTGATTTTCTACAGTTTGAATAAGATATACTCTAGTACAATAATTTTGATATTTATCCTGTTATGTATTCTCTAAGCTTTCTGGCTTTGTGCTCGTGTGTCTTCCATTAATTTTCTTTAAGATTTCTGCTATTGCAATCTCAAATATTTCTTCTACTTCACTTATATATATTCTTCTGGTTACACATATTTTGCACCATTGGAACTTGTTCTGAATATCTTGGATATTCTGTTCAATTTTATTCATTCTTTCTTCTATTACATTTCACTTTCTAAATTTTCTGACCTATATTTACACTCTGATTTTTCTGTTTTTGTTTTAAACATTTTCTTTTGATCTGTTTTAGATTTTCCACCTCTGTTTTCATTTCTTTTGTTATTTTTTGTTCTCTGTCATTTCCCTTAAAGACTTTTACAATATGAATCATAGTCACTTTAAACTTTCTCTCTGACAGTTCTATCCTGTGTCATCTGAATCACATTGTAAAGTTGTTTAGTGTCCTTAGATTTTTCCTTATATTTTTGCATGACATGAAACTATCAATGAAATTGGAACATTTTGTACTATTAGGAATGGAGTTATACAGACCTTTAGTGTGAGGACTCATCAGTCTGATTAGGAGCTGGGCCGTGTTTAATGTATACTGTAGCTGCAGATGATAAGGGATTCAATTCTACTATCTTTTTTGTCTCTTCATTTGCCTTCTCTAAAACGCCCCTTCAGAGTTTGCATTTTGCAGTTCTTACAGCTGTAGTCCACTGTTTTACTGGAGCCCTGCTTACATGGTGACCATAGATGGAAGTGTTTTTATCACCTTTTGACTAAATTTCAGTCATTTAATCATCTTGAATTTCTGAGCTATGATCTACACAAGTATTTCTCCATTCTTTCGACTTTTTATTCCATCCTTCTTGGATTAAGTATAAAGCAAGAAAGAGCTTTAAGAGTAGATCTTAATTTTTACATAGTATCATTTTTTTCCCTCAATAAATTTATTTTTTCAAAGAAATGCCTTTAATATTTCTTCTTGTACCAACCTGCTGGCAGTAGATTTTGTCAGATTTACTCACAGAATACTTCTTTATCATCTTTTAAAATAGATAATTTTATTAGTTGTAGAAATCTAGGTTACCAGATTTTCTTTTAGCTCTTTAGAGACACTATTCCATTGTAATCTAGTTTGCATAATTTCTGAACAACATCACTGAATTTTTGATCATAGTTCTAATGCATGTGTCTTTTCTCTGGATATTTTAAATATTTATTTTTCACTTGTATTCATAAAGCAAGTTATTTGATATTCTTTAGCCTGTGAGGTCATAGTTTTTTCGAAACTTGGAGATTTTTCTATCACAATTCTTTAGATTTTTTTCTCTTTTCTCCTTAATCTTTTTCTGAAAATATAATTAAGTCTACATTTGACCACTACTGTTAATGTGCTATGTATAAAAAAATTCTTTTGTGATAACTTCAAGTTCACTAATCTTTTCTTTTGTGGTGTTTTATGAAATAATGATTCTGGAAATTAAAATTTTTATTTCAAGTGTGATATTTTTGTCTCCAGAATTCTATTTGGTTCTCTTTTATATCTTATATTTTTCAATTCCTTTTTTAAAGTTCTGCAGTACATTTGTAATAACTATTTCAAAATCCCAGTCTGATAATTACATCGTCTCTGTTAGTTTGTTTCTAAAAGCTTCTCATTCTAGACATGGATTACATTTTTAAAAAATTTTACTATGTTTAATAAATTTTTATTTAATGCTAAATGTTGTGAATTTTATAAAGTTGAGTATCATATTTTTATTCTTTTGTGAAGAATGAAAACATTTAAACTCTTTGCATAACAATGTTCCCTCAGGTTACTTTTAAACTATTATAAAGTGAGTATAGATAGCTTTTTATTCTGGAGTTAGTTTCATTCCATCACTCCAGTCTGAGCTTTCTGATTCTCTACTGAAAGCTTAATATGTGCAGCCATTCCCCAGGATTTGTGGGACCTTGGTTCCAGGACTTTTCACAACCCAAAAATCCTTGAGTACCAAGTCCCTTACGTAAGATGTCATAGTATTTGCTTATATGTATATAATCTCCTGTATAAATTAAATCAGATATAGATTACTTAAAATACTTAATATAAGGTAAATATTATAAAATAGTTATTATACTATTTTTTAGAGAATAATGACAAGGAAAAGAGTTTGCACATGTTTTAAAAGAATAATTTTGCTCTGTGGTGTTGAACACAAAGAATCCAGGGATGTGAGAGGCCCACTCTGAATGGCTGGAAAGAAGTTGAATTATTCCCAGATTTCTCCGAGCTCTGGAAGTGTTGTTCTAATAGAGCTTTAATGATTATTTCCTAGAGTTGTTCTGGCTAACCTCATGGAGTTTTTCCCTATACATGACAAGTTGATATGCAAACAAAATGTACTGATGTTTTCTCTGTTTTGCTCCCTACCTTCTGGCACTCTATCCTCTAAAGTCTAGAAACTTCTTTCTCAAAACTGAGTTTTTCTTCCTTAACTAAGATATCAAATTCTGTTCCATTTTCCTTGCCTATGGTTGGGAAAAAATACTCCAGTCAGAAATTGCTAACATAAGATTTATCTCATCTTTTTTTTCCTTCCTAATAAGACAAGGGAAAATGCAGGGCAGTAGTTTTAATGAGTAGAAGCAGGAATGTTTACCAAAATTTACAAATTATTTTTCCTTTTTAATTGATAAACAAGTGGACTTTTTAAAAAGTTTTCTGGATTTTTTCCAGTAGCTTATAAGATATTTTATAAGCTAGATGAAAATAATTTAAATCACATTATTAGTGTAAAAATTTTGATTCTGTAGTTTGAAATTATTTTAGTCTCATCTCACTATTGATACACAGAATAATATGTTTCTTTTAAAGATTTTAAAGCCTTCCATGGATTATATCATCTATAACACTTTGCAGATGAAAAACTTATGATGCCCAAGATTAAAGCAAATTATTTCTGTTATAATTTATATATAAATTAGCCAACAATTAGATCTCAAAATTCTCAAAAAATCTTACTTTATTTATTCATCTATCCATCCAATAAATATGGGGTACACATGAGGCAAACTTCATCCTTTAAAATGCCAAGTATTATTTCTTTGAATCAGGTTTGCTTTTTATGCACTTCTTTTTGCTTTTACCAGATTTGTCCAAAATTGACTCAATTTGTTGCTTTTGCCTACTGTACAATCTGACTGCTGTGTGACTATTCCAAGTAAGAAAAACTGTTAAGTCCGCCACAGTACCCAACTTCTCTTCATTATTTTCCTGAATCAAATGCAAATGCTCATTTTTCTTTACTATTAAGGACCTCTATGGGGAATTTATTTTCAATGAAGAGGTAAATGCTTTTTATAAACTAATTGAAGAAGACTTGCTTAATTATGTAGGAAATAAATCATATTTCTTTTCAAACATCCACTGCCAGGAAAGAATAAGTTGATTAAGTCCTTTATGTGTAAAATAACCGGAACACTCAAAGTGGGTAAAGGAATTAGACCAGAGACCCTGCATCTAATTGAGGAGAAAGTAGGCCCAAATCTCCATCACGTTGGATTAGGCCCTGAATTCCTTAACAAGACTCCTTTAGCACAGGAAATAAAAACAAGAATCAATAAATGAGATGGTCTTAAACTAAAAAGCTTCTTTTCAGCAAAAGAAACCATCAATGAGGTGAACAGAGAGCCTACATTCTGGGAGCAAATTTTTGCCACATGCACATCAGATAGAGCACTGATCTCCAGGATATATAAAGAACTCAAAAAACTTAACACCAAAAAAACAAACAACCCAATCAATAAAGGGGCTGAGGAGCTGAATAGAAACCTTTCAGACGAAGATATACAATCAATAAATATATATGAAGAAATGTTCATCATCTCTAGCTATTAGAGAAATGCAAATCAAAA
>CM053400.1:130033413-130064900 GCA_028644305.1 Xerus rutilus
ACCTCAATGTTTATAGCAGCACAATTCACAATTGCAAAACTATGGAAGCAACCCAGATGCCCTTCAATAGATGAATGGATAAAGAAACTGTGGTACGTATACACAATGGAATATTATTCAGCAACAAGAGAAAATAAAATTATGGCATTTACAGGCAAATGGATGGAATTGGAGAACATTATGCTTGGTGAAGTAAGCCAATCCCAAAAAACCAAATGCCGAATGTTCTCTCTGATTAGTGGATGAGGATACATAAGGGGGATGGGAATGAGAAACATAGCAGAAATGCAGGAGCTCTGGATGCAGCAGGGGGGAGGGGGGAGGAAAGAAAGGGAAATGGGTATAGTAATGATGGTTGTTTGAGAGGGTCATTACTGCCCCTGGTGCATGTATGAAGACACAAATATTGTGACTCTATCTGATTTGCAACCAGAGAAATGGAAAAACTGAGCTCTGTTTATGTACTATGACTTGAAACACATTTAAATAAAATAATTAAATTTAAAAAAAAATAACCAGAACAGAGGAATAGATGAGTAACGCCATTTTTTACTGAGTCTTTAATAAGAAAATAATGATGATGATGATGATGATGATGATGATGATGATGATACTATTTAGGGCATTTCTAATAGACTATGTCTTTTTAAATTATCAATCAGTAATCTTTTGTAAATGATTTTTAAAAATCTTTTGATTAAATAATTTGATGCCTGACTTTTAGAATTTTCAATATTTGAAATAGATTTGCTAATACTTGACCACTGAGCCACATCCCCAGCCCTATTTTGTGTTTTATGTAGAGACAGGGTCTCACTGAGTTGCTTAGTGCCTCACCATTGCTGAGACTGGCTTTGAACTCGCAATTCTCCTGCTTCAGCCAACTTAAGTGCTGGGATTACAGGCATGCGCCACCGCGCCTGGCTTGTTTTTTTGTTTTTTTGTTTTTACTTATTTACAATTTTTACTCTTTAAATTTAGGGTAGAAAATGTAGAAGGAAAAGGATTTTCTTGTTTTGTTCAACATGAAGAATTGCAGAAGGAGATAGTATGCCACCTTTGTTATTTCACCACTAAAAATCTACTCAAGAGTCTGCTCATACCACTTTAGATTTGAATCCTGGCTCTCAGATTTACTAGTTATGCAGTCTAGGCAAATGATCAAACTTCACAAAATCTTCATTTATTTATTTTCTTTAAAATGTGAATAAAATACATCTAGATCACATGATTGTGAATTAAATTAAACAATATATGTTTATGTTTAGTGTCTAGAATATATTACATCTTAATTCATCATTGCTATTGTTAGTTTTTGTGTTAATTATTACTCATCAGCTAAAGTTTGTGGTATACTCTGTTAGTTCAAATTAATTTAATAATCTGTATTCATCATCATAGTCAGCTTGCACAAAATAACATTGACCCACAAAACCCTGTCATTGTATATATGCAGACATATGTATATATGCATTGTATATATGCTTAGCACAATGTGAACATCCAATTACCTCATTGTAAATATCATGGTCGAAATAATATCTAAATCAATGACTATCGACATAAGTAGAGCATTTATCCCACAGAGACAATATACATTATTTTGACTATATATGATTCTATAATCTTATTAATAATTTAGTATTCATAAGCTGAAATGCAGAACTTAGAAGCCATGTGAGTAGTTTGAAAGGGTATTCTATTTTTATCCCATTATTTAAAAATTCAGATATAAATATATTAACATTAAAAAGAGGTTTGAATCTTGCACACTTAAAAGTTCATGTTGTTACGTGTTGTATTAGTTTGTGAGGGCTTCCATAACAAAATAGCACACTTTGAATGTCCGAAATGACAGAAATTTATTTTCTCAGAATTCTGGAAGCTAGAAGGCTGGAATTAAGGTGTCAACAGGGCTGGTTTCTTCTAAAACCTCTCTCCTCAGCTTGCAGGCTGAGATTGCATTAGTCAGCTTTTTGTCACTGTGACCAACATACATGACAAGATCATTAGAGGGCAAACATTTTATTTTGTCTCTTTGTTTCAGAGGTTTTCAGTCCCCAGTTGGGCAACTCCATTGCTTTGGGCCTGAGGTAAGACAGAACATCATGGCAGAAGGGCATGCCAGAGGAAAATTGCTTAGCTTATGGCATCTAAGAAGCAAAGAGGATCAAGGGACAAAATATAACCTCCAAAGACATGCCCCCAGTGACCTACTTCCTTCAGTCACTCTTTACCTGCCTAGAGTTACCACACAAATTATTAATCCCTCAAATGTATTAATTCAATGATTAAGTTACAACCCTCATAATCAAATCATTTTACCTCTGTACATTCCTGTATTAACTAACATGAGGTTTTGAAGAACATTTTATATTGAAACCATAATATTCATCTCTTTATTGTGTCTTCTGATGCTCTTCTCTCTGTACATGTCTGAGTCCTTATCTCCTCTTCTCCTAAGTACACCACTCATGTTGGATTAGGGCTTGCTCTAATGACTTCATTTTAACTTCATTATCTCTTTAAATATGATATCTCCAAACATAGTCACATTCTGAGGTACAGGGGTATGGTTGGGACACCAATGTATGAATTTAATCCATAACATGTTGGTAAACTAGATTGTGAAACAGTGGATATAGAATAGAGCATTCTCTCTATACACATGCCCCTTGACTTACAATGGGGTTATGTCCAATAAACCCATCATAAATTACACTACTGTAAATTAAAAGTGCTTTTAATATACATCAAGTCTCCTTAACTTCATAGCTGAGCAACACAGTACAGAGGGCTATTGATGGTTCACCTTTATGATCATGGGATTGACAGGGAGCTGCCTGGGGCTTCCTACTGCTGTCCCCCAGCATCACAGAGAGGATTATAATGCATATTGCTATCCCAGGAAAAGATCAAAACTCAGAGTATGGCTTCTACTTAATACTTACAGTTTTTGTGCCACCACAAAGCAAAGCCATCATGAATTAAACCATCATAAGTGGAATACCATCTGTATATTTAGAACTTCGATCCACAATTTTTAAATCATACCCTAATTCAAGTGGATTTCTTCCTGGAAAAAAATTAAGACAGTGGCATTGTAATAATTGTAGCATATCTAATAGTTTATTTAAAAAATCATTTGTAAAATTTATTTTTAAAATTAATACTTCAATTGTTTAAACATAGGCCAATCTTTCTGCAAAGTCAGCAAATCAATGGCTTAGGTAGTTAGAAACACACCTGTTTGAAACTTAGGCAAGGCAGAATTATTTGAATACATTGTCAAATGTATTTGTAGAACCTAACCGATCTATTAACTCTCTCAAAGTTTAACTTTTTAAAAAAGAAATATCCCTAAGCTTTTTTCTGATATAAATTTTCCATGATTATTTTTCTCCTTTCATTACATGTCTGAAAATGTGCTTTTAGTCAATTCCTATTTATCAAAATTATTATCATCTGAGTAGCAGAATTATTTTTATCTGCTAATAATATTTATAATAATTGTGTGCCTGTATACCTAGCATATAGGAAGCCATTGAACGTAAAATATTTATTTTTCTTGTCTAATGTGCCATAGTGTTTCAACAATTGAAATGCTGGGAGAAAGGAAAAGAGTAATGTTTGATGGGGCACAGGCAACTGTTCCCCTGAGGCTCACAGAGAATATCAAGTGATAACTTCCAGGGAAGCATTTGAATAGTAGTGAGATTTTCCTTAATGTCTGCACAGTAGTAATACAAATTAGATAAAAATAACAAAATGTATAGCAGCATTCTGCAGTCATTGTATCTATTTTCCTTAGCATGTATTTTTCCTGAAAATTATTTTCCTCTAGTAGATATTTATTATGCATAATTAGGCTATATATATTTATCGCATAAGTGTATTCAAATTTACAAGTTTTCACATAAGCTGGTTATATAGCACAGCATGCAATACCCCCTTCCTTCTTTGTTAAATTTCCCATGGTTTATTTTGTTTTCAATAGATGAATTAGAAAATCTTAGAAAATTGGTTACTGAAAATTGAAATGGGAATGGTGGAATCTATTCTGAAAGCTGCCTTTTGGTGTTTACCTCAAAGTATGCGTCTGTGTGCTTGCTTGATTTACATTTAGCAATATCTAAGTGCAAATAGTAATCATACACCAAAGTAAACGGGACTGTATGCAATTGCTTCCTCCGTTTCTTCAATTGCAGTTGCAATCCCATAGATTCCAATCTTGACAGGTAGCATAATTAGAAAATTCTCTTTGTCTTATTAAATGTGACTCTTCTCAATAGAATTCACTTCATTGCCAACAAAGAACAGAAAATATACTTCAAATCTAAAATGGGAAATCAAGGGGGACTGTTTTATTTTTATCTGTCTTTGTGCAAGCGACATTATTATCAGAGGATATTGTAATGCTGAAAATGTACTTTGGGGATTTAAATCACGCATTAGCCTGGAAAGCAAAAAGTGCTGTAGGGCCCATGCAATATATTTTCTCATTAATCTGATTGAAAGATTATCCTTCCTATAGCTATGAAAAGTCTAATACTCATATATCCATCCTCTGTGCTAGTAAAATTCAGCTTTGTGCAAAGTCATTGTCTCTTGTGTTGGGGGTCCAATACTTTTTCTCTCTCTGCATAAGCCCATCTGTATTAAAATAAATTCAGAGCAGGCCGCCATTTCATGCACACATTTTGATTATTTCATAAGCTGCTGTGGAAAATGGAAGTATCAGCAAGTCATGCAGTTTCCTGGTAATGTAATGCTGTCATTACCTCAGTGGTCATGTGAAAAAGTTTAGCTATACTGTCTTTGACAAATGTTCAGTGAGTCAAAACAGTGCATTTAAATGAAATGCAGATATGAATGGGCCATTATTGCAATCACAATTCCAGCTTCTAAATTATCTTATATGAATATATACACTTTCTCTGTAACCTGACATTTGTAATGCATAACTAGCTCTGCATTTACTCCACCACCCACCCCTCCTCTTTCTCTGCATCATCCATCCCGCAGATTCAGAATGAAGGAGTATTGTGATCAGAGGCTGCATGCAGTAATTGAAGACACTCCTGATGATTTCATGCAATCAGAGTGGCACATTATTTGTGATGAAAATTAAGCAAAGAGACAAAGCAGATGTATAGGTTGCCTTGCTATAGTCAATGCCTTTACAAAAGACAAGCAAATCTATGTGAACAAGCCCCATCAAAGGAAACCCCAACCACTTACATGCTTTTCCACATAAGAGACTCACTGAAAATTTTGTGTAACCTTAGTCATAACTTGCAGCACTTTATGATTTTCAGTTTTAATGAAACTACAGAAAATGTCTTAAACTGAATGATTTCTATTCAGAGCACTTTGAGTGCTGATACCATGAATAGTACAGATGGCTCCAGCCATAACTGTCACACAGATAATATTCTTTTATGCCTCAAGACACTAAGATGGTGCTGTAGATAACCAAAAGAAATAAGCTGCCACCATCACTAATCTGCAGCTTTGAAACACTATAGCTTTTGCATGGTTAAGAGAAGGTAAAATTACCTACCAGAGTAATAGAGAAGACATTGAAAAAGTCAACAGGAGCTGGAAGAATTAAACCTTTTCATATTTATTTGTAATGCATATGCACCATGGATCAAATCATCTATATTCTATTTATGTGTTTATGTATGACAATTGGAAATGCAAAATGAGCTGGGGACTTTACATTCCCCCAGGACATTTTTTGCTAGTGTAGTGAAATGAAAATCTAAGGAGTATCTGGTTTTAGTGTTCCCTTCAGAGGTTAACTTTGGAGATCTTAAGTGTGTCCTTATGACTGGATTTGTAATGTGTGTAGCAGATTGGAGTGTATTATGATATTCAGATGCAACACCCGAGCAGTATAAAAAAATTGCTATCTATATTTTTCTCACCCAGCAAATATTGCTTGAGGGCTTTTTACATGGATAAAATTGAGTTTTACATTCTCATTGCATAATGTGACTTACCAACTACTTTCTCTGTGTGTAAGCCCGAGGTTTGGTGAACACCAATCATAACCAAAGTTTGATGAACATCTTCTATAAAGCTAGAATACTAGATCCATAAAATGAACGTAATTAGTTTTATGCTGGAACTATTTTGGGAGGTGAAATACATCACTTCATATCACAATGGGATATGTCTACTGATAAGAAAAATAGTAATCCTTGCTGCTTGTTCATAAGAGAAAAAGAAATCTAAGATCAAAATAAATTTTGAAATACCAAAGGTATTGATTCTTACTTAATTTAAATAGTTGTTTTTCATGTTCAGTTTGGAACTCTCTAATCAGAAATCTTTTTATTTGCAAATACAGCTTGACCTTCAAGACTCAGGAAATCACCGAGAAAAAAATAATGATAAACTAAATATGAAATTCAGATCTCACAATGAATTCATTTCTGGATTATTTGTTCTAAGAATGTGATCGCTTTCCAGGGAAAAGGAAAATTTTACTGGAAAATGAAGAGCAAGACACAATTTTTTTTTAATCAAACACAAAAACTATCAATACTAATCTGCTAATTTGTGCCCCAAAATGCAATCATATTGTTGGGACAAAACACAATGCATTCAGGAAGCTATTAAATGCACAGCAGTATTTGAAATCGAACCACAGTGACTTGTTGTTATGGCATGCTGACATTATTGGTTCTTGTATATAGTTACATAATGATCTCTGAAGCCAGCTTTAGAAACTGTTCTATAAAACTAGTTAACAGATGTCAAAAGCTGACTACAGAGTCAACTTTTAAAGACCTTTACCTGAAAGCTACATTCAAGAGTCTTCTTTCCAAGTTAAAAATAATAAAATATTGCAATTTTTATCTTCTATAGGAAATCTGTGGCATAATAGCATCTTTTGTCTTTTTATTTCCAACTTATTATGAATGTTATCAACTAATGGCCTTTGACCTAACAAAAATGAACCACCACTGAAATTATGTCAATGTCTGAGAAAATAGAAAAAATTGTTATAATTTTTTTTCTATCTCTCTTTCTGATAAAGCATATACTTTATATTCTGTGTAAACCATAGCTTGCTAGATAAAGTTTACACTACTTCAAAAATACAGAACACAATGTAATCAGAAATCATTCTATCTGTAACATTATCATAATTTTCATATCTTGCAACAATTGTAACTGTGATGATGTCATTGTGCAATATAAAAGAATATAGTAATGATCATGCCCAGTAGCATTATGAACATTTATTTTGGATAATTATTTTCTCACCAATGCAGATGATTTGGCCTTAAACTAGACAGTTATGAAAATAAATTCAATATATTGAAAATGATTAACATTTTCTTCTTCAAGCTTCTATTAAAAAAATCCAAAATAATAAAAAAAGAAAATAATTGTCAATGTATTTGTACATCTCTCAGGTAAAGAAAATGGCATCTAGAAAATGGAATTGCTATAGCAAAAGCACCTTTTGTTCTATGAAAGCCCTTGCTTTTGTAATTGTAAATGAAGCTGTTTCATCTGGTTTATATGCTGCTGTTCCCACTATTGCAGCTTAGGGCAATACAAATGATTAGTTGCCTGATTCCCGATTCATATAGGCTCAACTATGAGAACTAGACTTCAGCATTTAAATGACTTAACGGATGTGAGACCATAAACCATTGTAGACCATTTATACAAATGGAACTGGCCAGGCATTTTATCAAATCTTCTATTACAGGGAATAGCTCTGTGTAAGCTCCATGCAATTTTTTTTCAAACTATTGAAAATATTGTGGTGTAGTTTATGTTAATTTTTGTTTTCAAAAAGTTTTGACACCATAATGCTCCTAAAATGATATTTACAGAACACAGTCTCAAGTGGTCAAGTTTCCTGGTTTCATTCTGCCACACTTCAGTGAAGAGGACTCTATAAGAAGTGTTTCCCTCAAAGAAAATCAGCGTTTTCTATAAATTAAGTTTCAAAGGTGCAATACAAAATATGGAAACCAACTGGACTCCAAAAGATAAAATTTGCATATAAAAATCAATTGTTCTATTTTAGTTCCAACATCAAATTTATCTACATTTCATATTTTATATTCCTGAAGTGTTTGAAATTTTAGTGAATACTCTCCAAGTTTTCATGTCTACCTATCACCAGAAATTCTTGACGTCAGTTTGAAAGATTGCAGAAACTATAGAGTTTTCAAAAAAATTCAATACAAAATTTAAACAGGGTACTAAATTAGCACAATTGAAATTTGGACTTTAAAATCATAGTTTGTGGGCTTAAGCTTCTACTTCCCTATATTTAATGGAATAGTAATTGCACAAAAATAGATGGAAAATGATTAGAAAGAAATAGGACAGAATTTTGTAAGTCCCTTGGTAGATCAGTCACTTTACTAATAATGATAATAATCCCAATTCAAAACATGAATAACAATGAACAACTAGACCATAATAATAACAAAACTGAAAGAACCGGTTTTATTGAAATTTATAAGAAAAAAGACCTACCTGAGGCTGGTTTTATTGAGATAAGTAGTTCAGTGTCTATTCCTAAATTTCCCAGATAATCAATAATCCTATCACTGAATGTGAGGCTCAGGCCTAACAATAATATGTGATAACAAAAGTTATCATGTTAAAAACTAGGGATTTGAAGAAATTAACCAATATCTTGTCCATCTCCACAAACAGATTGTAAGTAAGATATTTAATTTTATCCCTTTTCTTTACCTTCTCAAGGGAAGGACTCCATTTGTTTTTCAATTCCATACTTATAACTGCACTTCTTATCTTTATTACTGCTTGCATGGTATAATCTTTCGCATTGGTATTAACTTATTCTTATCCCTTGAAAATAATGTTGTGCCAGACATTTTACAAGGTGAATAGCAAACCTAATAACAGTCTTCAGGTAACGCAAAGTCTGGTAGAAGAGAGGTAATACATTTACCACAGAGATAATTAGAGAAGGGAGTGAAGTGACTTCACTCCCTCATGGAGATGGCGGTAGCTTGTAATGAAAGAGTATGGGGTAGAAAAGACCACCTAGGGAGAAAATATATCATCAGAGTTTGGAAAAATAAGTTTACTTCTGCCAGGCAAATAATGTGATGAGAGAATCCCATGTAGAACAAACAGAATATACAACATTATGGAGTATGGATAATCAGTTTGATCATAGGGGAACGTACAGGCCAGGGAGAAACAGATTAAGTAAAAATTTAGATGAGCAAAGATCAGGTCACAGAGGAATGTTGTGCCACAGAGAAGATCTTTGATCTTTGTTCTTTAGGCAACTTGGGATAGGAATTTTCAAAGATACTCAGCATGGGAAATGAATGATAGCTTTGAGAATATATGTTCTAATTTCAGAAACAGTGCGCATATGAAAGGATTGGGTGTGTTGAAGAGAGGATGCCCATGACTGTGAAGCTAGAGGAAAACAGAAAGAGGCTACATGAAACTCTTCTTGGCAACTTGATGGGAGCTGGACACCTCTCCCCTGTGCATCCTTAGCACAACCTACTTATCACACTATGAATAATCATCACCCTTCAGTGTTGATGACCAGTTTATGCCATAACTCACCATCCTTTCCAGCCCCAATTCATCTACTAAACAGTAGAGTCATGATATAAGTTTTGTGTTCTTCTCCATGTCATACAAACCACAGTGAAGTACATAATGTGGCTCAGTGAGTGTTTGAATAAATCAACAGGAATTTTATTGGCATTAATAATTTACTGTGTAACAACATGACTATGCTGTTTATGGCTATTGCTACAACCTGAAATCAGATGTGTCTTTATTATTAGTTTAAATACCTACTAAGCTTGTGAAAATTACCCAAGTATTATAATTTTAATATTTAGTTCCAATGTTACATATTATATATAAAGGAATGTAGATAGCCAGATGCAGTGGCACATGCCTGTAACCCTAGCAGCTCAGGAGGCTGAGATGGGAGGTTCCCAAGTTCAAGGCCAACCTCAGCATCTTAGCGAGTTCCTAAGTAACTCAGAGAGATCCTGTCTCAAAATTTAAGAAAATAAAATAAAATAAAATAAAAAATGGTTATGTAAAGGGCTCAGTGGTAAATTGCCCCTGGATTAAATCCCCAGTACCAATAAATAAATATATAAATAAATAACACAAAAGCATGAGCAGATATTTGGGTTTGAAGGACTTATTTGTGGGTTGTTATTATGGGGTTATGACCAGAAATTCAGAAATGCTTGTTTCATTGCCTTTCAATGGAGTCTCTAGTGGGTTAGTATGCAATTTAAAAATAACAATTAAAATTGCAAATGATGAATTAAAGAATTACTTTGTAAGAGTCACATGTATTTCTGAAAATGTAAGCAGAGCCTGAATGAGACAAGCTGATCCATATGGCCTAGGCTCATGTCCTAAAGGAAGCTTCATACTTCTACCTCAATATAAACCATGAGATCCATCCAATTAGATGTGCTTATTATAGTGAGGGAAATAGCCAGGTATCAGAAGAGTTCCAAGTCCATTTCAACACTCATTCACAAGCAACCAGCACAGAGAAAGGTCCCTGTCAAATCTTATCTTCATTAGTTGATTCTACACTGCATTTGGAGTAGAGGAGACTCATCTGGAGAGTCTTAGATAGAAATTTGGAAAGGGAGACAAGGGAATTTTTCTTTCAACATAGTGTCTTTAACCATAGGTAACTTTGGCTTAATTAATAAATAATGGTCTGGCCAAAATAAGCCGGAAGATGCTTTCCCTAGTAAGTGACTATTATTCCTTTTATTTTATGGACAAATAAGGGGGCATTTAAAGATGAGAAATAGCTTGTCCACAGGTACAGTTGTAGAGGACTTGGAATTCATACCAGATTTGCAAGATTTAAAAGCTATGCTCTGAAGCTTTATGGGAGACCCCCAGAGGAGGCCAAGTGATGCACAAGATACACAGTTGAGGCCTGCCAATACACTTCACTCTCCAGACTTGTTAGCGCACAAAATATCTGCTGCTTAATTCATTACATTTTGGAACAGTTTTATATGGCACAATAGATAGCTGACATACAGGCATATTCTGACTGTGTTCACATTTAATATTGTATACTGTATTAAAACATACATGCCCTACTGCTTAAGAGGTCATAGGGAAGGGAATCCCACTTAGCTTATTATTGAAATCTATTCTAGACCTAGAGTTGATCTGAGATCATTTGAAGCAGTCTGGAACATATCCTAGATAAACAAAAGCTATTAAAACAAAATATAATGACTTTTTTCAGAAAAGTAAGATAAACATTGAGGTATACTCTACTGATCCAACTTTCAACAATACATAAATAATTCTGAATATTTTTTTTCTCAAAATGTGAACAAAAACATGATAGTTTGATTTCTCCACACTCTGCCAGTGGTCCGCCCATATTTTACTGAAGTCCTTTTAAAATAATTTATCCGAATTCAAATATGTAGCTTCTGTGTGAATTTGGCTCTTTGTATAATGCTATGACATAAATGCCAATTATCAGGAAATATAATTATTGTAATTTCTTTGAGTTATTATTATTGTCCTCTGTATGTCCTGGGAATGTAAGATTTTATCCTAATTGTTGCAAGAGACTGTAAAAAATTGTCCCTTCCAATATAAAAATGATTGAAATAAAAAAATGCAAATGTCATGATTAATCTGACCTTTACATGTTGGTCAATGTACGTCATGTACTTGAGTATGAATTATGCTGAAAGTTAACATTATTAAAAGGGAGTAAAAGGCACACTAATTAATAATTCATTAGCATCCTTTCACCTTCCTTGAAAATAAGCTCTTACCTGCATTGTGGGAAAGCAAATAACAGACTATAATTTATTACATTTTTAGAAACTAGAAATGGTCCTATATTTTAAATCCTTGCTTTAATTATCCAGCCTGATATTTTGATAATGAATATTATAATACTGAAAGGTTCAGAAGGTACTATGGAAGTGATGTTTTGACATATCTAGTCTGCATTTCTTGATTTCATAGTAAGATTGTAAGGAGGAATTTACTCTTAAGCTGAGCATTTAGATAATTGAATAATAAACCACAATCAATGAGGACCATTAAAGATTGTCACTCTGCATTCAGATTGAAATATGTGTGTGTATGTATGTATATGTATGTATGTGTATATATATGTATATATACATATATATATAAACCATTTTTGGCTCAATCCCCATTTGATATTCATAACATAAATGAGATTTGTTATCAGATAGGAAACCTGAAACTGATTTAACTTAGATATTAATCTTCATATTAAGAACATATTTATATTTCTTGCATAGCACAGTAGGTTAGCACAAAGAGATCTGCATTTAATTTTTTTAAAACTGGCTAAGCCCAATTGGTACACAGTGCATATTTCTCATTTTAACTGTTTTGATTATTTCACAGATTCTTTTCTTTTCTCATGGTCGTGTCAGGGCTTGCTAGATAGAAAATATGCTGCAGATAGAAGCCAAACCACAGTAAAATGACTCTGCCTAACCCTAAGAGTTCCAGCCATTTCCTTTTATATTTTATAATAAGAAATGACAACTCAATTTAAAGAAAATACACAATAGTTGCTGACTACAGTGAAATGTTTATATTAAAATAATGTGTTGCTATGAGGAGGTGGATAATTGAGCATACAGTAGGTAATTTCTGGCAGGGATCCTGAAATAAGCAAAAGTAATATCTGTTAACAAAGGATAAATGCAGATAATGTTACTCTAGTCAGTAGTTAGGATTTTACAGATCTCTGTTTAAACGCTGATGCAAGAGAAAATTAAGAAGTCTGCATTTAGTCATTAAAATTGAGCTGGTCCAAAGTCTCCCAGTAAGACCTGACCTTTGATTGGGCTCGCTTGCAACTGATATGTGACTCCATCAGTTTTGCAATGACTTTTAATGAAGAATGAGTAAACTTGAGAACTCCAAACAGAATTTAAATGACATTGCTAATTTCAAGAAGTAATTGAGGGTATTTGAAACCCTGAAAGCTACAGAAAATGTCTTTGCTTTGGAACAGAATCTTTGCCAATTGGATCTCAGTCTTTTATTGAATTCCAAGGAAAGATCTTTACCTCTTAAATGCTGTCATGGAGGTGACCATCTAGCAACTTTCTCAAGAATAGAGATCATAGAAAATTCCAACTGACTACTCTATTTTTTTGTTCAAGAAAATTTATAAAATTAATACAGACATAATCTGTTTGAGCTACTCTGTTCACTAAAGCAGTAGTAACTTGAATAATCTAATTAGTGTTAGGAATAAAACTCCAGCATTTTTCTTCTAGGATCACAGAAAAGTGATAATATTTATGTATGAATACTGAGTTACAAACAAAAATCTGAAGGTCAAATTTGTTTCCCAAATTTTGGCCAAACAATGTCACTCTTTTTTCTATTCTGTTTCTGGAGGTGATCGTAAGGGTTTGGCAATGGTCAGTCTTCATCCATTATCATTTTGGAGGCTTGAAAATATACAGGGATTGAGACATGCTTAATACAGATCACCATTTTTTTTTGCAGAAGGAAAGAACTGTGAGGATTTGGGTGTTATCATTACTTATTGTGTTCCAAATAATTTCTTCCACAATACTTCTGCACTACTTAGCCCACTGAGGAGGTTTTTGTAAGCATAAGTAGGATGGATTAAAATGGGAAGCGAATAGAGTTAAGGAAGCAATTAGTAAGGTATTTCAAAATGTATTGGGGTGAAAATCTCCATTATCATTTATCAGTGTTCCTTTAGTTGGGATCTGGAGACAAACCTCTAATCAAGCATTATTGTAAATGATAGACACTTGAATTTCTATAATCATAATCTTCTCTATAGGCTTGGAAACTATTCATTCCATTCCCACTAAACCTCTTTTATCCACTTGATCAAGTGTCCTGTCAATGCTTGCTCTGTTTCCTTAGGTCATCTGGGAAGAATATTGACTGCTCTTTCTGTTTCTGGTCTATGCTTACCCCTGGTTAAGATCCTCAGACTTTTTCTATACAGCTGATTACTGTGGCTCTCATATTTTTGACTTTAGCAGATAACCTCCTTGACCTCTACACTAAGTTAACTCTCATTGTCCCATTAGGTAGTTCCACAGGACCTTATATTTCACTCATTTATTCTTTTATTTAATCATTCAACAAATGCATGTGGAGTGGTTATTCTATGCGAGGTATGACAGTTTTAACAAAAGAGGTAAATTTCAGGCTGCATGGGGCTTATATCCTATAATCATATGATATTTAATGCCTTCAAATCGCCCCCAAAATAAAATCTCTTTGAAAGGAAGAATCGTAAGCAAATTTGCCACTGTATCCTCACCTTTCAGAGTACCTGGAAAGCTAAAGATGCACAATAAATGTTTATCAAATTATTAAATAAATAAGAGTCATATTTACAGAAATGTGACTGTCTTATCTGTTCATGGTCAGTCAAGCTGCATGAATAACAGTAAAACATATCTGTAAATAGTAACAAAAAGGAACTCAGACGAAAACATAGTAGTATATAGACACTAATAAGACTACATAACTAATTCATTTATTTTTAAAAAAACTTTGTTTCATGCCTTTTTTATTAATAGGCATCAGGGCAATGTCTAAATATTTCCTACTACCTAGTTTTATATAAGTCATACAATAAAAAATGCATGCTTACTATACTGATATCAAGAGTCTCATCCTAGAATTATAGTAGCAAATTATATGCCATAAGTTCAGACAGGTCATTTTTCTCCTTGGATGGTACACAGAACACATATGCACATGTTGTGAAACGCTTTGAATGGAATGTAAGGATATTGAATTAAATCATTTTTATTCTTAATAAGATATTTTAAAATGCCTTAAATCCTTTTGACTCCATTAATGAAAGCAGGGAATTCCCAATGATAAAAACCAAAGTTCTGTGCCTTCATAAAGGTAGGATTTGCTTTCAATTGTATTATTCTCTTTTTTTCAGGTTTATTTGTAGTCAAAATTAGGTTGATTAAAAAGTGGATAAATAAGGGCATGGATTGCCCATTCATCATTCCAACTGTTCATAAAATGATTAAATCACAAAAGTACTATTAAAATATCTAGATAACATGAATATTTTATTTTGCAGTATTAAAAATAGTCAAAACATTTTATAAATAAAAGAAAATCACTTATGTGTATATATGATGTAAGATAACTGGTAACATGAGTAGTAAAAGACTGGTACTTATTAAGGATGCCCATGATAGCACTGAAACCACTCTTCCTCTTGGTATTCTCAAAGCTAGCTTCACTTTCAGGCTCTGCATAGATAGAAAGCATCTCAACTCTAGGGTTATTTTCCTATCAATGATCTAGAAATAATGATCAGGAAGACTAATATATTTATGGTACCAATTTTTTAAGATGAATTACAGATTCAACTATTTTCAATTTGTCCTCAATAAAAATGTACTATTTTTGCTAAAAACATCAAACAGTATATGAACCCAAGTTCCAATTAACACTCATCTCATCTCATAGAAATGTATACAAAGTAGGGGTTCTCAGCCTGTTCTTTGCCTTTTGAGGGTGTCAGTAATATATGGAGATGTTTTGGTTCACATAAAAACCGGCTTATGCCAATGGCATTGGATGTTTAGGATCAGGGCTTTTCACCATCCTATAAACTTTCTTCTTATTCTTTCACAATGACAAATTGTTTTCAAAAGATGAGGAGCTGTAATCCCAGCAATTCAGGAAGCTGAAGCAGGAGGATCTTAAATTCAAAGCCAGGCTAAGCGACTTAGTGAGGCCCTAAGAAACTTAGTGAGACCCTGTCTCAAAAATAAAAAAAATTAAAAAGGCCAAGGGCTGGGGAAACCTGTTAGGGATGGCAAATCTGAGGGCTCAGCCCAGATAAACCTAGTCAGAATCTGAATCTTTTTTTTTTTTTTTTTTTTAAATATTTTTTAGTTGTTGATAGATCTTTATTTTATTTATTTATTATTTGTATGTGGTGCTGAGGATCGAACCCAGGGCCTCACGCATGCTAGGCAAGCGCTCCACCACTGAGCTACAGCCCCAGCCCAGAATCTGAATCTTAATAAGAGCATAGGATGATTGTTATACACATTAAAGTTCAAGAAGCAAGCTCTAATTGACTCTGAAGAATGGATGTGAACATGTTAATATGTGTTCAATGTGAGTAGAGTTTTGTCTATTTTTTATTGTTATATCCATGATATCTATAAAAGTGCCCAATACTTGTTGTGTCCATGACAAATATTTGTTTAAAATTATACAACTTAATTCCAACTTTATTATAAAAAAGCAAATAAAAATACTAAGTAAATAATTGATAATACAGTTCTTTCAATAACAAAATTAATATCAAACCTTAAGGATTTCTTTTTCAAATTGATCAGTACTTTGGCTCTCTCACTACTCCTCCATATAAAAATGAAAAGATATTCAAATTCTATAATTTTAAAATATACAATTGGTTTGTAAGAACATATTGCTTATGGTCCAGTAACACCCAGATTAGCTTCAGTTCAGGTTCAAGTCTTTGCATGGGCAATGTGGATGTGGGGAAAACCACCAAGTCACCATTGCCCTACAGAATCCAGAAATAGAACTAATTAATCCTTCCTGAACAATATTGGAAAGCATTCACTGCAGAACCTTTAGACGTAAAGAGATTTTGTTTGTGGCACTGTGAATTTTTCTCTCAAAAGTGGCGAACACTGGGAAAAGGCACGAGAAGCCCAAACAGGCAAAATCTCCTTTTAATTGTTTAAACAATGCATAATCCTTGGGTGTGTAAGATAGAAATTCATAAGGAAATTACGATATTGACATTGAAAATGAAGAAAAAGAAAAAAGGAGCCAATGGTAATACATAGAACTTGTTTGCTCTAAGAGGTTGTACCATGGAAACCATATGAAAATCCAGTATTGTTCAGACACCATATGAAACATGGGCTGCATTTAGCAGATCTCTTGATGCCATTGTCTTCCAGCCCCATAGCTGCTTATTCTTCCTCAGCCACTTTGATGGCATTTTTCCCAGAGCGGGGAATCACAAGTCTGCTGCCATTGACTACTGACTCAGCCTGGGCATGCATGGTTCCAGTATCTAGGCTATCTATTAAACATTTAGTGCTCATGAAGGCTGACTTATAAACCAGGCATTATGTTAGATACCAGTGAGGCAAAGAAGAGACATAAAATCCCTGGTTTCATGAGACTTACAGTCTTCATGTGATGTGAGTCAGTTTTTAAGAAACACGGTGAGAACATGTTTTTTTTGAGAACATGAGTGTCATGCCATACAGTGGAAGAAAAGATGCAATGTTAAAGCTTGAGTCCTAAGGAGGCACATCATCAACCACATGCAGAAGAGTTTGGTTCTTTTCCTTTTTTAATGGCATTCAGTATAAATGTGACATGTTGTAATGTATGAGGATTAAAAAGCTTCGGCTTTTATTTTTCCATTAATACAAACAAAGAAAAAGGCTCAGGCCTTCCCCAAGGTTCTTGTATGTCCATAATTTCCCAAGCTGACACTGTTACTAAACAAGCCAGGCAGAGTTTAAACATCTCTCCCAATATCTTCTTTCCTCTAAGGACTTCAGTTGGTCACTATGTCAGCCAGAAACTGCCACTGCTTCAAACAGTTTTCCTTCTTTATTGAGAGGTCACCCTCGAGACCTGGGCAGGCAAAGGCAAGGTTCGCCTTTGCTTTCTTTCTTGGCCATGTCACGTACCTGTGCAAGTGGAATCCCCAGTTAGAGTGATCCCCGAGGCCAAGGAGTTCTATTAAACTGCAGCAAGAATTGGTCAGCTCTGTGCTCCTGGGAAAATCCTACTGCTGTGACTAATAAGTATTTCAAAAGAAATAAATGAGCATGTCATTCATCCCATGATTACAGGATGAGTTGCAAGGGAGCTGCTGGACAGCCGGCCCTTTACCTCACCCCCAGTTACTGAATTCTTTCCCTAAATAGTACAAATTGTCCCATGATAGGACTTAATCCAACCACTACCATGGAAAACCTGGTGGAGGATCGCAGTATACAGTGAGACAAAGGCAATATTTGCTATGTTAAGGAGGGAAAAATAGTAGTGTTTGAGGCACTTAAGTTGAGGAAAATTTGTTAAAATTTATTATATTCTTGTTATAGAAACTATAATTTTAATTAAAATATATAAGGTCAACACAAGTAATGACAATTCTTCCCAAAATATTAACTACATATATGACAACAGATTTTACCAAATTATCTCTAAAGTGGGACATGTAGTCATTGTTTACCAATATCACATTAAACCTTCACATCTTTACTGTTATTCCAAAATAAAAGAGATGTAAGACTTTATAAGGATAATATTAGTGCTTTCTCCTCAACCTTATCTTGGAATTTTATATTCTATATCTTCTGCAAGGATTAGTTTATCTGATACTATGCATGCAAACTTCTCTAGAAATAATCTCATTCTTTCAACTTTCTTAACATGTTTTTCTATATGTCATTTGGGGGTACAGATCACATTGACTCTGGACTCTACATATTTATGAAATCAACTTCCTCTAATGAATAAAAATCCCTTTAAATTAGGTCTACATTTAATTTGTTACAGTGTAAACACATTTTTTTTTGTATTAGATAGTCAAAAAAATTTCTCTATTTATATAAATGAATTTAAAATACGGGAGACAAATGTAAGGACCAATTGTGTGTATTTGTCATTAAAATAAGTCCCATTTCTTTTTTTTACTATTTTTCATATAATTTCCATACAATTTTCTTCTATTTATGTTGCATCAACTTTTTCTTAGTGGGGCCAGACTGCTTAGGCCCCGTGTCAGACAGAGCATACAGAAATCAGCAAAAGGGAACAGGATGTCCTGATTTTTTTCCCCCTGCTGTTTTTATAGACTTGTTCCTATTAGTCCATTGAGGCTGCTTTTGATGTTTCCCTCACTGTCTCTTTAATCTTATTGTGTTGTATTCCAGTTCTCAAAGCTTATAATAAAATTGTCATTGTCTGTACTGATGACTCATTTGTACTTCCTTATTTGCATTTCAAACTTCAGTCCCTTTACTTGTGACATAACCATAGCTCTAGACCAGAGAAGAGCTCAGCCAGCTCTGATTGTGGTTGAAGCTTGGTAAGGCCTCCACACCAACATCTTTTCTACCAACAGAAAGGAATTGAACAAACACATGTGTAAACCTTTTGTGGTTTACGTGATTGATGCCAAATACAGAATGATTTGTAAAATATATACATACTTATTTCTAATTCATACATTGTCTATTTCAAAAAATGATATGATTAAAATTAAGAATATTAGCCTATACAGAAAACCAATTTATATTTAGGCTGCACCTCTATGCTAATTCAATTACCAAAGCTGATCCTTAAGATCGATTCTGATGCACAAGTTTCTTAGACAAATAAGATAATTTTACAAGTATCATATTTAAGAAAATATAATTTTTTCATTTAGGTAAATTTTGGTTTCATTTCAAGTACAAATAGAGTTATGAATTTTCATGGGACAGATACATTAAAAATAATATATTTAATAAAAGTTTTTTAGAAGATACAAAAAACTCTTCATTAAGATTTGTACGGCTGTAAAAGTCAATTATATAGCAATGCTTAACTGAATGGAGACAATTTGTAATAAATTGTAATAAATTAATAATTATAGACATTTCCAGTGCTCATATACATATAGATATAGATGGTAAATCTGTAAGAACAAATTATTAGTGTGTTCCTTAAATCAAATCTCCCATTTAAAAATCGTGTCAACTCAAACTTTTATACAGAAAAATTAGTCTTCAACGTGAAGGTGAAACAAAACATTTTTAGGTAAATGAAAGCTCAGTTGAATGTCCTATACTACAACAAATACTAAAAGAAGTACTTCAGGCTATAGTAAAATGTCAACAAATAAAAACTCAAGTCTACTTAAAAAAATAAACACTCTCAATGGTACATATGTGTAAATACAAACAATTTTTTTTTCTTGCATTAATTTCCTTAAAGTTTCCTGAAACATTTTTCTTCTCTACATTTTTATTGGCACATTATGGTTGTATAAAATGGTGGGATTCATTGTTAAATACAAGTATATGCACACAAAATAACTATAATTTGGCAATATCCCTCCCCAGTACTTTGCCCTCTCCTCCTCTCTTTCCACCTTGATTCCTTTCTCTATTGTATTCCTCTTGCTTTGCTTTTCATGTAATCACTGCCCACCTTTTTTCACCTGTTTCCTCTCTAGCTTCTGCATATTAGAGAAAGCATGTGACTCTTGACCTTCTGAGTTTGACTTATTTCACTTAACACAATGGTTTTATTTATTTTTTTAAATGTTTATTTTTTAGTTGTAGGTGACAGAATATCTTTATTTTATTTTTATGTGGTGCTGAGGATCGAACCCAGTGCCTTATGCATGCTAGGTGAGCACTCTACCACTGCGCCATAATCCCAGCCCCAACACAATGGTTTTAAATTGCATCAATGTTTCTGCAAATAATATAATTTCATTTTTATTCATGACTTAGTAGTACTCCAATGTATAGCATATTTTCTTTATTCATCTATTGATGGATGTTTAAGCTGGTTCTATAGTTTGGCTATTGTGAATTGTGCTGCTAAAAACATGGTATGCAAATATCACTACAGTATCTTGAATTTAATTCTTTATGATAAATATCAAGGAGTGGTAAGCTGGGTCATATGGTGGTTCCATTCCTGGTCTTTTGAGAAGCCTCCATACTGATTTCAATAGTGGCTATTTACAATCCCACCAACAGTCTAAAGATGTTCCTTTTTCTCCACATTGTCTCCAGCATTTATTATTTTTTTGTATTCTTGGAGACTGCCATTCTGACTCTCATGTGAAATGAAATCTCAATGTAGTTTTTATTTACGTTTCCCTAAATGCTAACAATGTTGAACTATTTAAAATGTATTTGTTAGCCATTTGGAATCTTTCTTTTGAGAAATGTCTAAATTAATTTATCCATTTATCAATTGGATTATTTGGTATTTTGAGTTTTTAAAATATTCCAGATATTAAACCTCTGTCAGAAGAGTAACTAGCAAATATTTTCTCCAATTCTACAGATTCTCTCTTCATATCCTTTTCTCCTTTGCTGTGCAGAAGATCTTTAGTTTGATGTCATCTCATTTATTAATTCTTGGCATTACTTCCTGAGGTTTAGGGATCCTATTGAGAAAGCCATTGCCTGTGCCTATATGCTGCAGTATTGATGCTGAATTTTCTTCTAAAAATTGCATAACTTCTGGTCTTTGATTCATTTCACATTGATTTTTTTCAGGGTGAGAGATGTGTTAAAATAAAAATAATATACTGTAGAGTTTATAATGTATGTATTATCAAATTATGTGACTGAAATGCAAAAAGGATAAGGTTTGGTCTAACTTATTCTCTCAAGGCATTTATATTTTGTATCAAAGGTATATATATTGTAGTTCTGGGAATTGAACACAGCTATATTCTTAGCCCAAAGGTAGGTATTAATTCTAGTTAGAATATCACATGTCAAGAATGCATATTGTATCTCTAGAGTAATGACTAAAAACTAAAGAAATAAAATTGCTATGGCTAATAGAGGACATAAAAAGAAAATACTAAAAATACTGAATACACAAAAAATAGGAAAAGAAATACAAATAACAGTTAAAAGACACAACAAAGAACAAATAAGTAGCAAGACGGAAGATCTAACTAAACTCACATCTGTAGTTGTGTTCAATAGAAATGGAGTAAATGCTACAACTGAAAGACAGCTATTGTCAAACTGCATATGAAAGGACCCTCATATATATTGTTCTAGTTATAAACACATAGGTAGATTGAAAGGAACATGAAAGCAAAAGACACACCATGCAAACAGAGAAGATAGAAGAAAGCTGTATGGTTTCATTACTTTTCAACAAAGTAGACTTCAGGAAAAAGGATATTACCAGAAATAGACAGCGACCATTCATAAAATAAAAGGGCAAATCGTTAGAAAATATAAAAGTCATAAATGTCAAAACATACGAAGTCAAGCTGTTAGATTTAAAGTCAAAATTAGACAAATCGATAACCATAGCTGAAAGTTCTAACCTACTTTCATTACTGATAGGAGTAGACAAAAACAGTACAATTATAAAATATTTATTTAACAATATGATCAACCAACATAACAATATGTATATTACCCCCAAAAGCTATATATGCATTGTTCAAGTTCACATATTTACTAAGTTATTTCATAAACTTTAAATGCTTATATTAGCAAGAAGAAAACTTATTATTAGTGATAGATGTGACAATAAGTTGATCCCTTTAAAAATGTTATGATAAATCAAAAATAAAAATAAACAAATAAGAAAGAACCAAACATAAATGCACAAATGAATGCATACTCTTTGATTTTGTTTATATGAAGTTTAATGCTCCTGAAAACTTTAACAAAAATTAAAATAATGATTCCCTCTAGGACATGGCACCATTGTGGAGAGGACGTGATGGAACCCTCAGGATTAATGGAAATATTCTACTATACCTTGATCAAAGTCTTTGCTATTTAGGTTTGTACATTTGTGTAAATTCATTGAATAATATGTTTTAAAGATTTAACTGTGTATTTAAAGGAACGAACTAAAACAACACAAATCTTGAACTCCAAAAGAAATTAATCTCACAATGAGCACATAACACAGCCAAATTCTAAAAGCTCCAATAATCAATTATTGTCCACTAGCTTCTAAAGACTTTAGTCTTCAACTGATTTCAGTGACAATATTATGAAAACAAGAGAAAATTTTCTTATTATTGATGCAACTAGAACCTAGCTTTCAAAGTGTTTTGCTAGTAATTTTTTTTCAGTAAATGTTGCTAACTATAGAATAACTTAAATTCAGCTTGAAGCTCAGCTGATTTTCAATACTTCAGCATCAAAACATGAGCACTACAATCCAAAATAACTCTATAATAGATCTGCAGATGATTTTGTAGTTTTGCTCATTTGAATATTGGACAATATCAACCAAAAACAATTATTTGATTTTTGATCCAGATGATGTTGAGCAGATCATTAAGGAAGTAACTGAAGACCAATTACTATTGCTTTTTTCTAGATCTACTTTCAAAATTCAATAAGGTCAGATATTAGGTTAGGGAAGATGCTTATATTCCTCTTATCTATTACATGTACAGATATATTATATTTAAAACTAAATCAACTTCTTTTTTCTTTTTTTTGGTACTGGGGATTGAACTCAGGGGCACTCAACCACTCACTGAGCCACATCCCCAGCCCTATTTTGTGTTTTATGTAGAGACAGGGTCTCACTGAGTTGCTTAGCGCCTCTTTGTTGCTGAGGTTGGTTTTGAACTAGCAATTCTCCTGTCTCAGCCTCCTAAAGGGATTACAGGCATATGTCACTGTGCCTGGCTCTAAATCAACTTCTTACTCTGCAAAATAAGCCATTAAGAGGACTCTGATTTACACCAGTTGAGGTACAAATTTATTCTGTTGACATATTTAAAATAAGGAAGTATTTTAATAATACTTGTGCAGTTGCTTTCTTTCTGGCATGAGTTGACTGCAAAGCCATTGAATAAGAAAACAATGTCTTGAGGATTTTTTATTCAATGAAAACTGCAACAATAAAAACAATGAAAGGAGTGTTACTAAGAAAGGAGTGTTACGGAATGGCTTTAGTCTTTTTTTTTTTTTTTAACTGTTTCTGAAGTAATCATGAAAAATAAACTAGAGTTCAAATAAGGGCAAAGACCCAGTGGCCTTGCTTTTAGTAAGATCACAATACTTTTAACAGCATATTCTTTCTTTCTCACACAGCAGCAGTAACTATCTCTGGACATTTTAAAGTGTACATTATGTGTTTACATCTTAAAGCACTTCTCATTTTCCACATGTAGTAGTCATCTTGGGCTTGACCCTACAGCCTTTACTCCAGCAATGGTCCCCAGAAGCCCTTAATGACTGCACTAAGAGCTGTAGAATCTGGCCCCACAAGGAGTGTTTCCAGTTCTGTGTGAAGCACCAGAGGAGGCTAGTTGGGAAGCAGCAAAAGATGTGAATGAAACAGCAGATGGAACTTGGGTCTTCCCCATACCCAAGTTGTATTTATTTTATTACTATTTTGACTCATAAATCTAACTTTTTCTCATACACAGCAAAAGAATATGAATACTGAATACCTCATAAATACCTAGGTTGAAATATATGAAAATTTATCTCAAAGTCTTTAAATACTAGTGGATTTGAACTAGTAGAAAAGAAGAAAATTTACATGTTCAACCTTAAATAAGATAGATGGATAGCATTCCAACTCTGTTTTCTATATTATTTTTAAATGCTCAAAGTGTGTCCATATCTTGTATACATTTCCTCCTTGGCCATTTGTGTGTGTGTAAAAACTAGTGCCACTAATTTATTCACTTATTCCCCTATTTTCCCCCCACATGCTAGCAACTGTGATACATGCTGGGATTGTTAGGGTAACGGCCAGCCAGACACGGACACCTCTGTACAGCCAGGAGATACTTTATTCAGGGGAGTGGGCGCCCGGGCGAAGGAAAGAGGAAAAGAGAGAGAGGGGACGCGCGGGAGGGATTTTATAGAGCCCACTACAAAACCGCGTGGCGAGCTAGGGATTGGTCACTTCAAAATTGGGGGCAGATAAGCAGTAGTGGTATTCTTTTTGATGTGCTAACCTGAGCGGTTAGGCTTTGTTTCCCAGGTGGAAGATTCGGGAGAGGAACCCCCTGGGGCAGGAACTGCCTTGGGCTTTTAGAGAGGGGATGTGAAAATTAATTACAAAAGGGCTGTTTTAGCCAGGCGTGGTGGCGCAAGCCTGTAATCCCAGCACTTAGGGAGGCTGAGACAGGAGAATCCCTAGTTCAAAGCCAGCCTCAGCAATGGCGAGGCGCTAAGCAACTCAGTGAGACCCTGTCTCTACATAAAACACAAAATAGGGCTGGGGATGTGGCTCAGTGGTCAAGTGCCCCTGAGTTCAATCTCCAGTACCAAAAAAAAAAGGGCTGTTTTTTACCTTACAGGGATTACAGTTGGAAATGAGACAGGGAAAGTCCCAGTCCCTGAGGAATATTTATCTTGGTAGGAGAGGTGGTCCAAGAAATAGTAACTACATAATGTAAGCTCAGAGTGAAGTCCTCTCTTTAAAGGTAGTGTTTGCAGAGAATAGTAAGTGAAGAAAAAAAAAGGGAGATATGAAGGTTGAGTGTTCTAGGTAGAGAAAATAAACAGTGGTAATGGGATGAAATAAGCTCAGTGAGGTAGAGAGTAGCAAATAAATCAGAATGACTGGAGTGATGTGAGTCAGGAGGGTGGTAGGAAATTTGATCAGAAAGGGAAGCACTAAGCAGATCATGAGTGGATTTGTTAGTTATCCTAAAAAATACTGAGTTACTTTTAAATGAGATGAGAGGTAATTGAAGGGTCTTAAATGGAAGCAGGAGATGGCTTGATCTTTCTGGTTACTGTATAAAGAAATGACTTTAAGGGACAAGAGTGAAAGTAAAAATGCCAATTATAAGTTCTGCCAGTGTAGAAAATTAAAACTGAATCTAGCTATTTTAAGCATGAAGGAATTTAATGCAGGGAATTAGGAGCTTACAAATTCCTTGGAGTGATTAGAGTGAGCTATAGCCTGGATTCTGCAATACAGGAATCAGAAAAACAGAATCAAGATGTCATTTGCCAACACTCACAATGCCACAACTGTCTTTTCATACACAGGAAGCTGAAGAAAGGTCCCTAGAATGCTGCTGCAGGAAAAAAAATATAAAAATTAATTTCCCTGAAGTGGTTAATAAGCAACAGAAAATAAAGCCAAAGATTTGGAATGCTAGCCTCTGCCTTACTTCTGCCTTTCACATTTTGAGAAAACATATCTCATTTCTTAAAAAATCATATTTAAAATTCTCACTGAAAATCATTCTGGAACTTGGGCTGGAATAAGCCTGCACATAATACAGAAAGAAGACAGAGGAGATGGTGAACTAAAATGAGAGCTGTGAACATGGTGAGAAATAGTCAGACTCTCCTGGAATTTGAAGGTATAGCCAAAAGAACTTGCTGAAGGGCTGAATGTGAGATGTAAACAAAGAAGCAAAGTCAGGGCCGTCTCCTAGTTTTCATCTCATCAACTGGAGTAATGACGGACATTTCCTGAGGAGCAGACTATGGAAGGGGAAGGAAACCAAGAGCTCTACCTTGCCCATTGCAAGTTTGCAATACCAGTAATTAAATATTAGGGAAAATATATATTTGGGCATCATGTACGTATGAATGCCATGACAGAGTGAAAGTACTCTGAAAATGCATGTGCAAAGAGAGAAAGAAGCTAAGAGTGAAACCCTGTAACTTTCGAGCATTGAGAGAGCAGCAAAAGAAGTGGACCCAGCCAAGGCAGCTGAATAGGTATACCATCAGAGAAGGGCAAGTATAGGAGAATGCAGTGTCCAAGAAGTCAAGGGAAGAAGCTTCCCTGAGAAGGAGGGAACCATCAGCTATAGTAGATACTAAATCGGGGATGTGAACTGAGAAGTGGCAAGACTTCCATTCTAACCACTAACTTAGCTAGTGAGAAAGGCAAGAAGTATAGCTCTGAATCAATTGGGAGATTCAAGTTTTAAGCAGGACAGAATTAATTTTCATCATGGAGTCTGCCAAAATGTCTTAGAATAGGTCAGGAGGGGTTAGAAACAGGATTTACAGAACAGAGTTGACAGTAGTGACTGGGAAAAGGAAAGCACCATATAAATACCCTCCATACTCCTTAGTTGACTTCTCAGTAAATCCGCTTCATAAATTGACATTTATGACTATAACAAGATAAAGTATGTACAATTTTATGAATGCTGTGGATATGCTTATTTAGCTATCCATTAAATATTTATTGAAAACTTAATAGGTGCCAGGCATAGGGGAAAATTAGCATTGTATGTAAAGTTTATGAAATAACAAATACTCCAATATTGGAAGATGAAATAAAGAATTGAGGGCTATAATTTTTCACAATTATATAGACATTCTGCTTTGAGTATATATTTCAAATAAATTCTTGATTAATTAATAATAACTATTAGCATAACATTACATAATTGACAATATGATTTCCCTTTATCTTCCTGATGTCTCATAAAGTTGTTATTATCATTAATAAAATGATAAAATAATACACCTTCTTCAAAGTAAAGAAGCTTTAAAAATTTCCCAAAGTTACATAGCTATTAATAGAGCAAGTGTTTGATAATTGGTTTTCTGACTCCAAGACTTGACTTCATTCTTTCTCTTCTTTAGTTAACCTGGCTAGTGATAGTGTGTATGTAGGAAGAAGGGCTGAGGAAAGAGATATTTGGAATTATATTGTCTTCAAATAGTCCCTGTTCAATCTACACATACCCGAACTTAGTATCTTTAACCAATCTAAAGCCTCAGAAAAACGACTATCAGGAAAATTGTGCTAAGAGAGTTTTTGAAAAGAGTAGAATGCCAGTGAAGTTTCAATGAAGAGGGGACAAAAGATTTTATTAGGTTAGTACCTTAGGAAATATTCTTGGTTACTGTAGATGCTATCTTAAACTAGATGTTTCATGTACACCAAGTTCTCAAATGGTTTTACTTTTCATGCATTGGGTAGGACCAATACTTGGAAGCTGTACAAAATGAACTTTGAATGTCAGTCATAACATTATAATTTTTACAATTTCAGGGAAATACTTAGTCTATGAGGATAATGAGTTTCTGCATTAGAAACTTCTTAGTATTCAGTAGGACTCTGAGTTCATGATATCTTCAAGAGGAAGCTGAGAGAAAATGTTAAGGCAAAAGTTGAATAAACAGTCTTTATCCTGGAAACTCACTGTAAGAGTATGTTCTTTATTTCCATTTCAAACTATGTTTTTGATATGACCACTCCAAACCCTGAGAGCTGAAACTGAACCAAAGGAAATGCAATGATGTCTGATAGAGTAATAACAACCTCTGTGGGTGACTGCACAATGACATTTACTTGAACCATACTTGATTAATTTTAAAGATAAGAAAAACCACAGGTTTGCAATATGGTACATTCAATAGAACTGACAACTATTTCAAGAGTTCCTTTTATGATATTTACCATTTTATAGTCACTTTGATGAAATTCATATGTTAGAATAAACATTAAAATTTCTTTTTGTCATTTAAAAAATCAGGAATACACTATTTACAGTTTCAATTTATTTTATAGAATTTAGATTGTTTTAAACTAGTGCTGAAATTATTTTGAACTTTGTTCGTTCACTGATATATTCAACAGATAATTTTAATTCTGGCACACCTATATGTGCTAGGCAGTATAGTAGATGCTATGGTAAAAGTAGATGTAGTTCTATTAACTAAAATCTGCTTTCCAGTTTTCATGAGATTGGAATTTTGTGAGCTATAGAATTTTTATGAAATTGCTTAATACCATTTTAAAACTCAGAATTCGGAACTCTGTATGTTTCCAGAGATATATCTCATGGTTCCACTCTATGTCCATGTTGATAATAAGACATTCAGTCTTTAACAGAAATTAAATAGTTCAAATATTTCTTTCTATCTACAGATGTGCATAAATGCCCATATGATATAACCCATGACAGTTCTGGCCATCATACTATAACAGTTCATCCTTGATAATTCAATTGAAGAAAAGTTCATAGAACCACTAGAGTCATCATATTTCTGAAGAGCAGCCCATATTAAGTTACAGAACTGATTTATTGGTACCATATTGAAGAGATAAACATTCTTATTGCTGCTCTTCCACAATAAGTCAGAATGCTCTTCCTGTGTTATGTTCAGTTATAAAAGAACATATGCATCACTCTAGGTGCTTAGTTGTAGCTCAGTCTATTCTAGCCAGTTTAATCACATGTGTTCATTAAAATATAATTGATAGCATACACAGTTACTAGAAGAGTTAAAGGAACAGGTAATCAGTCCGGGCTTCCAGAAACAACTCCAAAACTACACCACAAATCTGTCAACAAGATAGCTGCCATTGATAAGCTGTAAAACACATTACTTCTGTATGACCAGGAAGTTGTTTCCACTGTTCCCATGAACTCTCTCTCTCTCTCATCAGCTTTTTCACCAGCAAAACACATGCTCAATGCTCAACAGCTTTTCTATGGAGCTAAGTCTTTTATGAGTAAAAGACTTGCCTGAATATGTCTGACTGAAAGATTATAAGACTCCTGTTACCTATCTATCATGGTAAAATTTCCTATGATTAGTATTTAAAGTTTCTGAGTTTATTCACAAGGCACATAGATGATCCCCAAGTGCCTGGTTTAGAAATGATTTTTGCCAATTGCTGTACTATTCTTGGGATCATTGTTGTTTTACATTTTCCAAACCTATCATTGATTTACTCCCACTCAGTCAAAATTCTTATTTGTTTTATACTTCTTTTGTTTCGCTTTGACATACCTACTGCTGATATAGCAGTGGATAAAACAATGAGTGCTTAAGAAATACACCTTCCAGAAGAAGAAGGAGGAAGAAAAGAAGGAGGAGGAGGAAGAAGAAGAGGAAGAGTATGTGTTAACTTGTGATTAACATAATGAAGAAAAGTGCAGATTAAAGTTGAAGATATGTTAGAATGCTTCTTTATTTGGATTAATTAAAAGTTTTTCCTAGCCGGGTGCAGTGGCACACGCCTGTAATCCCAGCACTTAGGGAGGCTGAGACAGGAGAATCCCAAGTTCAAAGCCAGCCTCAGCAACAGAAAGGCGCTAAGCAACTCAGTGAGACCCTGTCTCTACATAAAACACAAAATAGGGCTGGGGATGTGGCTCAGTGGTTGAGTGCCCTGAGTTCAATCTCCAGCACCAAAAAAAAAAAGTTTTTCCTTTTGGTGATTTAGAGTCCTACATGCAGTAAGGAACTGAGTCATACAGATTCCAAAGGGGGAAACAGAACAGACCTGGCCAGTGTTTATTTATTGAGATAAGAAAGATGTTGTAATCAAGTTTGCAGGACATATTATAGGATATTCCTTTTTTTATGGCCAACTATTTACCAATTTTATTATTGGCATTATTATTATTATTAATTAGTTATATATGACAGTAGAATATATTTTGACATATATATATGCATGTAGTAAAATTTCCTGTTCATCTGGTTGTACATGATGTGGAATTACATTGGTTGTGTATTCATATATGAACATAGGAAAATATTCCTATTTAATTTACTATTTATTTTAATCTATTATTTATTCCTATTTAATTTATTCTACTAACTTTCCTATTCCCATTCCCCCTCCCTTCGTTTCATTCTCCTTTGTCTAATCCAATGAACTTCTATTCTTTCCTACTCCTGCCTCACTTTATTAAGAGTTAGCAGTGCATATCAGAGAGAACGTTTGGCCTTTGTTTTTTTGGTGTTGGCTTATTTCACTTAGCATGATATTCTCAAGTTCAATCCATTTACTGGCAAATGCCATAATTTTATTTTTCTTTATGGCTTAGTAATATTCCATTGTGTATATATTCCACATTTTCTTTATCCATTCATCTGTTGAAGGGCATCTAGGTTGGTTCCATAGTTTAACTACTGGGAATTGAGCTGCTATAAACATTGATGTGGCTGCATCACTGAATTACATTGATTTTAAGTCCTTTGAGTATATACCAAAGAGTGAGATAATTGGATCAAATGGTGATTCCATTCCAAGTTTTCTAAGGAATCTCCATACTGCATTTGAGGATGGTTACATCAATTTGCAGTCTTACCAGCAAGGTATAAGTGCACCTTAAATTATACTACACAGCTCTGCAATAAAAATGGGGTGGTATTAGAACCAAAACAGATGTGTAGACCAATGATACAGAATCATTTTATTGTCGTGCATAACTAATCAGAACAAAAAATAAAAATAAAAAAGAATAGAATACATAGATACAAACCCATATAAATACAGCTATCTCATACTAGACAAAGGTGTCAACAAGTGTTGCTGGGAAAATTCATATATATCAAAATGAAATTAAACCTCTCTCTGTCACCCTGCACAAAACTCAGCTCAAAGTGGATCAAGGACCTATGCATTAGACCAGAGACATGGTACCTGATGGAAGAAAAATAAGGCCCAAATCTACATCATGTTGATTTAGGAGCCAACTTAACCAGAATCCTAAAGCATAAGAATTAAAATCCAAATCAATAAATGAAAGGTATTATATTGAAAAGCTTCTTTACACAAAGGAAACGAATGTGAAGAGAGAGCCCACATAATGGGAGAAAATCTTTGCAACCTGCACATCAAATAGAGCATTTATCTCCAGGATATATCAAGAACTCAAAAAATGTAGCACCAAAAATTCAAATAACTCAATCAATAAATGGTGGGGCTGG
>CM053400.1:130065400-130084250 GCA_028644305.1 Xerus rutilus
GGTTACAGGGGGAAAGACTTTGGGGTTTATGTTTTGTCCATGGTGAATGGATCTCTCTCTCTCTCTCTCTGCTTCCTGACTGACATACCCTGAGCTGCTTCCTTTCACCATGCCTTTCCACCATGATGTTCTGTCTCACCTCAGGCCCAGAGGTACAGAGTCAGACAACCATGAACTGAACTTCTGAAACTCTGAATCAAAATAAACTCCTCCCTGCCAAGTTGTTCTAATTAGGTCTTTTGGACACAGCTACAAAAAGCTGAATAAAACAGAAATTGGCACCTGACTTGAGGTCATGGAGGCTTTCACCAAGATTTCAAAGGAAGGTCTGGGAGGGCAGGCAGAATGTAAAAGGATCAGAATCCCTAAAGGTAGCACTTAAGAAGGTGATGCATGAAGATGTGAAAAAGAATACAACGCTGCAGAAATAAAGCAGGAACAAGCCAACAGAGAAGACCCGTGGGATATAATCAGCAAGGTCATAGGGATGGAGCTCCATGAGTCATTTGGAAAGAATATCACAATGCCACGTGCACCAGATGCTGGACATGGAGGTATAGAACTTGTTTGCTATTTCTCTGTTGTGCACAGAAATGTTACTCTGTGCAATTGTATATTGGATATGTTAAACTTGCTTTTGTACTTTACAGGATAAAATACCCAAGACTGCCTTGAGTCACAGATGAGATTTTGGACTTTTACAACTGGGCAATGATCAAACTTTTAAGACTATGGGGACTATTGGAAATGATCTAAAAATATTTTACATCATGAGATGGGCATGAACTTTTGAGGTAAAGAGGCAGAATGTCAGGTTTGTTTGTTTGTTTGTTTGTTTATTTATTTATTTCATCCTACTTACATATATATGATAGCAGAATGCATTTTGATTCGTTGTACACAGATGGAGCACAGCTGTTCATTTCTCTGGTTGTACATGATGTAGAATCACATCATATATGCAGTCATACATGAAGCTAGGGCTATGATGTCCATCTCATTCCAACATCTTTACTATCCCTATGCTCTGCCCCTTCCCTCTCCTTTGACCAAAATTTCTCCATTCTTCCTGTTTCCTCTCCCCCATTATGTATCAGCATCCACTTATCAGAGAGAACATTCAGTATTTGGTTTTTCAGGATTGGCTTACTTCGCTTAGCATGATGTTCTCCAACTCCATTCATTTACTTGCCAATGCCATACTTTTATTTCTCTTTTATTGCTGAGTAATATTCCATTGTGTAAACGACAGTTTCTTTATCCATTAATCTATTGAAGGGCATCTAGGTTGGTTCCACAGTTTAAATATTGTGAATTGAGCTGCTATAAATTTTGAAGTGGCTGAGTCATTGTAGTATGCTGCTTTTAAGTACTTTGGGTATAGACCGAGGAGTGGGATAGCTGGGGCAAATGATGATTCCATTCCAATTTTTCTAAGGAATCTCTATACTGCTTTCCAGACTGGTTGTATCAATTTGCAGTCCCACCAGCAATGTATGAGCGTGCCTTTTTCCCCACAACCTCACCAACATTTATTGTTATTTGTATTCTTAATAATTGCCATTCTGACTGACATGAGTTGAAATATTAGAGTAGTTTTGATTTGCATTTTTCTAATGGCTAGAGATGTTGAACATTTTTTCATATGTCTATTGAATGATTGTATATCTTCTTCTGAGAAGTGTCTGTTCAGCTCCTTAGCTCATTTATTGGTTGAGTTGTTTGCTTGTTTGTTCTTTTTTTTTTCCTTTGGAAAAACCAGTTTTAATAAATGGGAACCACTCAGACCGTGTTCTCTCCCTGTTACCTCCAAAGAGGGTAAGAACAATCATCAATTGTTGTTTGTTCTTTTGGGTGTTCTTTATATATCCTGAATATTAATGTGTATGTGGCAAAAATTTGTTCCCAGAATGTAGGCTCTCTGTTCATTTTATTGATTGTTTCTTTTGCTGAGAAGGAGCTTTTTAGTTTGGATCCATTCCATTTATTGATTCTTGATTTTACTTCTTGCGATATAGGAGTCTTGTTAGGGAAGTAAGGTCCTAATCTGACATGATGAAGATTTGAGACTACTTTTTCTTCTATTAGGTGTAGCATCTCTGGTCTAATTCTTAAGTCCTTGATGCACTTTGAGTTAATTTTGTGCATGGTGAGAGATAGGGGTTTAGTTTCATTTTGCTGCATACGTGTTTCTAGTTTTCCAGCAACATTTGATGAAGAGGCTATCTTTTCTCCAATGTACATGATTGGCACCTTTGCTAGTATAAGATAACTGTATTTAAGTGGATTTGTCTCTGTGTCTTCTATTCTGTACCATTGGACTAATGTCTATTTTGATGCCAGTACCATTCAGTTTTTGTTACTATAGCTTTGTAGTATAATTTAAGGTCTGGCATTGTGATGCCTGCTGTTTCACTCTTCTTGCTAAGGATTACTTTGGCTATTCTGGGTCTCTTTTTCTTCCAAATGAATTTCATGATTGCCTTTTCTATTTCTATAAAGAATGACATTGGAATTTTAATTGGAATTGCATTGAATCTATGTAGCACTTTGGGTAGTATAGCCATTTTGACAATATTGATTCTGCCTATTCATGAGCATGGGAGATTTTTCAATCTTCCAAGGTCTTGTTCAATTTCTTTCTTTAGTGTCCTGTAGTGTTCATTATAGACGTCTTTCACTTCTCTTGTTAAATTGATTCCCAAGTATTTTATTTTATTTTGAGGCTATTGTGAATGGGGTAGTTTTCCTAATTTCTATTTCAGAGGATTTATCATTGATGTATGGAAATGCAACTGATTTATGGGTGTTGATTTTATATCCTGCTACTTTGCTGAATTCATTTATTAATTCTAGAAGTTTGCTGGTGAAATTTTTTGAATCCTCTAAGTATAAAATCATGTCTTCTTCAAATAATGATAATTTGAGTTCCTCTTTTCCTATTTGTATCCTTTTAATTTCTTTCATCTGTCTAATTGCTCTGGCTAATGTTTCAAAGACTATGTTGAATAGCAGTGATGAAAGAAGGCATCCTTGTCTTGTTCCCTTTTTTAGAGGGAATGCTTCCAATGATTGTCCATATAGGGTGATGTTGGCCTTGGGATTAGCATAGATAGCTTTTACAAAGTTGAGGTATATTCCTACTATTCCTAGTTTTTCTAGTGTTTTGAACATAAAAGAGTGCTGTATTTTGTCAAATGCTTTCTCTGCATCAATGGATAAAATCATATGATTTTTATCTTTAAGTCTATTGATGTGATGGATTACATTAATTGACTTCCATATGTTGAACCAACCTTGCATCCCACTTGATCATGGTGTACTATTTTTTTAATATGTTTTGTATGTGATTTACCAGAATTTTATTGAGAATTTTTGCATCTATGTTAATCGGGGATATTGTTCTGAAATTTTCTCTTTGATGTGTCTCTGTCTGGTTTTGGATATTCACCTCATAGAATGAGTTTGGAAGGGTTCCTTCCTTTTATATTTTATGAAAGAATTTGAGGAGTATTGGTATTAATTCTTCTTTATTGGTCTTATAGAACTCAGCTGAGAATCCATCCGGTCGTGGGCTTTTCTTAGTTGGTAGGCTTTTGATAGCATCTTCTACTTCCTTGCTTGAAATTGATCAGTTTAAGTTGTGTATGACCTCCTAGTTCAGTGTGGTAGCTCATATGCATCTAGGAATTTGTTGGTGTCTTCAGGGTTTTCTATTTGTATTTCAGTAGTGTCTGTCATATTTCCTTTTTCATCATGTATTTTAGTAATTTGAGTTTTCTCTCTCTTTTTGTTAGAGTGGCTAAGGGTTTGTCAATTTTATTTGTTTTTTCAAAGAACCAGCTTTTTGTTTGGTCAATTTTTTGAATTGTTTCTTTTGTTTCAATTTTATTGATTTCAGCCTTGTTTTTAATTATTTCCTGACTTCTACTTCTTTTGGTGCTGATTTGTTCTTCTTTTTCTAGGGCTTTGAGATGTAGAGCCAAGTCATTTATTTGTTGATTTCTTCTTCTTGAAAGGAATGATTTTAATGCAATGAACTTTCCTCTTAGCACTGCCTTCATGGTGTCCCAGAGATTTTTATATGTTATACTGGAGTTTTCATTTACCTGTAAAATTTTTTTTTTATCTCTTCTCTGATGTCTTCTGTTATCCATACATTTTTAGTAATGTATTATTTAGTTTTCATGTGTTGGAGTAATTTCTAATTTTTAATCTGTCATTGATTTCTAATTTTATTCCATATGGTCAGATAGAATGCAGGTAGTATCTCTATTTTTTTGTATTTTCTATGACCTGCTTTGTGACATAATATATGAGGTATTTTGGAGAAGGATCCATGTGCTGCTGAGAAAAAAGTATATTTGCTTGTTGATGGATGGAACACTATATATGTCTGTTAAGTCTAAATTATTAATTGTTTTATTGACTTCTATGGTTTCTTTGTTTAGTTTTTGTTTGGAAGATCTATCCAGTGGTGAGAGAGCTGTGTTGAAGTCACCAAGTATTATTGTGTTGTGATCTATTTGACTCTTGTAATTGAGAATGGTTTGTTTGATTTACATAGATGCCCCATTGTTTGGGGCATAGATTTTTATGACTGTTATGTCTTATTGATGTATGATTCCCTTAAGGAGTATGAAATGTTATTCTTTATCCCTTTTCACTAACTTTGGTTTGAAGTCCACTTTATCTGATATGAGGATGCAAACTCCTACTTATTTGCAGGGTCCATGTGAGTGATATGTTTTTCCTCACTCTTTTATTTTCAGTCTGTGGATGTCTTTTCCTGTGAGATGATTCTCTTTAAAGCAGCATGTTGTTGAGTCTTTTTTTTGTTTTTATCTAGTCTGTCAGTTTATGTCTTTTAATTGATGAGTTTAGGCCATTCACATTCAGGGTTATTACTGAAATCATACATCAATCATTATTGAAATATGATTTGTAATCCCGGTCATTTTGGCTTACTTTTGGTTTTTATCTAGACTTGGTTTCTCCTTTGATTGGCCTTTCCTCTAGTGTAATTCCTCTCTTTGTAAATTTCCATTGTTGGTTATCATTTCCTCCTCATGGAATATTTTGCCAAGAATGCTGTGTAGTGCAGGCTTTATTGCTGTAAATTCTTTTAGCTTTTGTTTATCATGGAAGGTTTTTATTTTGTCATCAAATCTGAAGCTCAATTTTGCTTAATTTATGATTCTTGGTTGGCATCCCTTTTCTTTCAGAGCTTGGTATATGTTGTTCCATAATCTCCTGGCTTTTAGGTTCCAAGTGGAAAATTCTGCAGAGATCTATATTGGTCTTCTCCTATATGTAATCTGATTCTTCTCTCTTACACCCTTTAAAATTCTATTCTTATTCTGTATGCTGGGCATTTTCATTATAATGTGCCTTGGTGTAGATCTGTTGTAATTTTGTACATTTGGTATCCTGTAAGCCTCTTGTATTTGATTTTCCAATTCATTCTTCATGTTTGGGAAATTTTCTAATATGATTTCATTGAAGAGATTGTGCATTACTTTGGTTTGAAACTCTGTGCCTTCTTTTGTCCCGATGAATCTTAGATTTGGTCTTTTGATGCTATCCCATAATTCTTGTATATGCTGTTCATGATTTCTTACCATTTTCAATGTATGGTATACTTTATTTTCAAGATTATATGGTTTCTCCATTATACAAAGTTCTGTCTTCCAAATGATCTAGCCTGCTGGTGATGCTTTCTATGGAGTTTTATATTGGTTTATTATTTCCTTCATTTCAAGAATTTCTGATTTTTTTCCACAATCTCTAGCTCCTTCTTAAAGTAATCTTTTGCTCTCTGTATTTTCTCCCTTATCTCTTTGTTGCTGTGATCTATGTTTGACCTTTTATTTGCTCTCTTTTCTCTCCATTGGAGCAATCAATATTTGCCTTTATTTGCTCTCATATTTCTTTGTTGGAGTGATCAGTTTTTGCCTGTATTTGCTTGCTTAAGTCATTCTTTAATTTGCAGATAATTTTAATTACATACATTCTAAATTCTTTCTCTGAAATTTCATCAACTGTGCTGTCAAGAGATTCTGTTATTGTAGTATCTTGTTTTATTTGGGGCACTTTCTTCTCTTGTTTTTTTCATGTTAATTATGTATCTTCTTTTCTTATGATGCTGATCTGTGGTATTGCAGTTTCTATCCTATAATCTTGTAGTAACACTACAGATTGCCTGTATCTAACCTTGGAGTTACCTTTCAGTCCCCAGCAAGCATCCACTAAAGATGATGATGGTGGTAGTGGAGGTAACTCAATATGGCAGTGAGAGTGGCTCAAGATGGATGCAAACACGTTCAGACTTGGGGCTAAAAGGGTAAAATTTCCAATGGCTTTGGCTGATTGATTGAAGATGCAGTGCTTTGGTGGGCCAATGCCTCTAGGTCCTGTCTGTTGACCCATGGTATAGGCTAATACATGGGAAGAACTATGAGGGATGGCTGCAGTGTACAAGATGGATGCAGAAAGGATGCAACAGCATGGATCCCCATTATGTGCAGGGGTGGTCCTAGGCCTAGGCTCTCACACAGACCTGTGAGGGCAATTCTATGCTTGATCTTGGCCTAGACTCTCTTAGGAATTCCAGGTGTTGGGTCTAGCCATGGGCCTGGGCTCCTGAGTGTCTTCAGGGGTTCTGGTGCTGAACTGGGGATGATGACGGGCCTCAACTACTGGGGCAGTCCTTTGCCTGGGTCTGCATTGTGGGTCGGCAGATTCGTAGGTAGCAATCTCGAGCCTGACCTTAGCTAGGTTCCTGCGGAGGTCCCTGAAGGTGGTCCTGGGCCTTGATCTGTGCTCCTGCTGTTCACTAGGGGCTCTGAAATGGAACTGGGGGAGATCCTGGGCCTCATTTAGGCCAGGCATCCCAACAGGGTCCCAGGATGCAGTCCTTCCTTTTAGTCTGGGTTCCTCTGTGACTGGCAGCTAGTATTCTGGGGTCTGACCTTGGCTGTGCTCCCCTGGTGGTCCCTGAATGTGGTCCTGGGTCTTGACCTGTGCTACTACTGGTTGACAGGAATTCTGTTAGGTTTAGATATGAGATATTCCCCAAAAGTTCATATTTGAGCCAATGCAAGAATGTTGAAAGGTGAAATAATTAGATTATGACTCTTAATTAATCCTCTGAAATGGATTATTGGGTAGTAACTGTAGGCAGATAGAATGTGGCTGGGGAAAATAGATCACTGAGTGGTTAAGTATATTTTTTGTATATAAGTATATATTTTGTATATACTTATATACTTTATGTATATATTTTGTCTTTGGTGAATGGATCTCTCTCTCGTTCTTGGGTGCCATGTCCTGAACTGCTTCCTTTCACCATGACCTTCAACCATGAGGTTCTGCCTCACCTTAGGCCCAGAGGCATGGATTTGTCCACCATGGATCGAACCTCTGAAACCGTGAGCCAAAATAAACTTCTCCCCTCCAGATTGTTTTTGTCAGCAATGAAAAGTTGACTAAAACACTGAGACTACAACAGCCAATCCGAACTTTTATTCATCTTCACTGAAATTTGAACATGGTTCAAATTCTTTTTTGCTAAGATATTATCAGATACTATTAAATCTTATTAGAACAATAGATAAATGTAAATATTTCCAGAGAAGTGTTGCCTTTCTTGATTCCTTTAAGTACTAACTCTTATACAGACATTTAGCTCTACAATTACTGGAATCTAAACCTCATTGATATTAAGTGGCAATGTGCCTATCATATAATATGTGCTCAATAAATATTTATTGACAGTTGCCTCTTGATTGACTGATGACAACATCATGTGAAACCAGAAACAGCATAAATCCTCAGGCTTTTATGAGTGGAACTTTTCTTTTTCTTTACAAGAAATAAAAGGGAGAGGAAAGACAGGATGATGTCATTCCATTATCAGTGCTGAGCTGGGGAAAAATCTCCATAACTATTTCTTCATTTTCCTTACTTAGAATGAGGGAAGGTGAACAGAAGGTGACAATGACACCAACAGAATTTTTCTTTCTTTTTTGGGGCATATATTTTAATCCTTTTGAATATAGCTCCAAGAATTTAAAAAATTAAGTCATTTAAAAAAGAAATTTCAGGATATAAAAATTTAATAATTTTAATACCTCTCTTCCATATTTCTTTTGGTTAGTCTAAAAAAGTATCCAAATTAATATTCTGGCTATTTATTGCCAGTATGATTTTCTTTAATCTGGTGATAAATGAACTGGTAACAAGGAAACCATTTTCGTTGGTAAGAACAGGAAGAGAAGCCTTTGTATTTATGGGTGGTACTAATACAAATTTTCTGAAGTAAATGAGATTTTTCTTATCTTAATACTTTATATGATTTAAATATATTTCTATAGTCTCTTTTAACAGATATGAGCATTAAGCACAAATTGTTCTTCAACAGTAGAAAAAATTCGATATATGCTACATAGCACAGCATGTGATTTTCTGCTAGCAACAATTGAAAAAGAAGGTTTTAAAGAGTGATATGAGCAGCACTCAGCCAGATGCTGCTATTTGGAATTCTTGATGAAGGAAATAAGTGATAACAAATCAACTAGGACTAGAAATGTTTCAAACATTCAACGAGTTTCTTGTTTAAAGCCAGATTTCTGCAGCTTTTGAATCTATGAATAACACTGGAAAAGCAATAGCAATAATATTAGTATTAGCTATAAAAAATACAAAATTATGTTAACTTGAAATATAGCCCTATTTACTCAGTTGACTAGAACCAATTCTGTATATGCATAGATTCTTTGGGGCTTTTTTTATTAAAATTTTTCTAACATTTGCATAGAGTGATTATCTAATTTAAAAGTGCATAATTATAAAGATTTTTACATGATAATATTGCTATGATTTCTTAGAATGTAAAGGGACATGAACATTTATAGGGAATTTAGTGATATATATGAAGAAAAACAACAGTTTATGGAAAGATCTAAAATATTTTATACTTTGCTTAGCCTCTGAACCTCCACAAAGAAATGAGGCCATTATACCTAATAATCACTAAGTCACGTAGAGAAGGCCAAGAGATCTGATTTCAGTGGAACTAGGCATGAGATTCAAGGGAGTTATCTGTCATTTTTGTGTCATTCGTAAAAATTCCAGAACTAATCTCTTTTGCCTTTTTAAAAAGCTATTTACGTACATGCTATTCTCCTTCATCAGGCAGTGTGCTTCTTGGGACAAAGGATATTTTGTTCATTCTTTACAACCTCTACAGAACCTAGAACTATGTTTTCTTGTGAATGGTTTTTCAAAAAATGTTGCTGAAACTGGATTAAATTCAATATTGTCACATAACTGGCTAAAATATAAAATAAGAATGAATTAAAAGAGTTTCCAATTATTAACTAAGACTCAAGTCATCTCTAGGTAAGTAGAAAAGAGTCATAACTGAGACTGAAAAAAATTAAGCTGGAAATAATCATGGATTATTATTAGCAAGGTAATTGGAAAACTAAGGACTAAGGACCTATTTTTTTTAATTTTTGGGAGAACTTTATTCACTAATTTGAGGATAATGAGAATGATTAATGTAAAATGAAAGGTTAGAGCACAGACTAAACTTGTAACATGTTAGGAGCAGCACCAACTTTAAAGAGATCATTAAATATTGTTTAATTAATGGAGAAAAATATGACCAACAACTTAGAGAGTACATTTGTATTTTTGTAATAAAGGATACAATCCACTGAAATGATTCAATTTACTAAATGAATATTAAATATAATCAAAATTACAGGAAGAAAAGACATAATCCATCTAAGATTATATAGTTAAGAATTTTCAAGCATGCTTTACTTTGAGGTTTCAAGCATTTTTTTCTTTTTATGCATCTAAAAACACCCTAAAAAGGAAACATGAGAGAAAATTTTTACAGTTAAAACAATTTCTAATTATTTCTAATTATCCTCTAGTCACCCAAACTCTAGTCATAGGCTGCTCACTCAGAACACTGGACTATTTCTATATTGCTCAGAGTTGAGAAATTTAAATGTATTTACATTGTATGGTGTTTCCTTATGCTTGAGCATTCTAAGCACTTTACAAATATTTGCTCATGTAATCCTCATAATAACCTTAAAATAGTGATACAATTATTATTAGCCCTTTTACTAAAGAGTAACCTGATGTGTGGAGACGATAAGTAACTTGTTTAAAGGCACACAAGGGGTAGGAGGAAGCTTCAAGTTTCCAGGAAATAGAGCTGACTCCAGAGAACAGGCTCCTACACACAGTGTTCTGCTGCTTCCTGAGAACTCGCCACCTAGGACTGTGTGTGCTATTCAGTTGCAGGTAGAATGAATGCAATTTATATATGAGCAGTGTTTACAAAGCAACAAGCATATATTCTTAGCAGACACAGTAGAACTTACACTTCAAAATAAACCTTTTTTCAGAAAGTACTCAATTCAGAAACTGTAGATTTACTTTAATGAACCTGGCATTTATTGCTTTATTTGTGAAATATATATCTTACACTTAGTATAGTTTTAAAATTTCAGCAACAAATTCAATATTTTTATTTTGATCCCTTTCCTCTGTATATCTTAAACCATAAGGTATTTTCACACTAGGTTCCCATCTTCAGAAGGATCAAGACGTGATTTTGCCTTTTGTCAGTGCCTTAAACCAAATTAATTCTCTAATAATGAAAATTTTCTGGCCAGAGAGAGAGTCCTCAAAAATTTTGTCATGAGAATAATGAATGGCCTCATTTATAAAGTGTTACTTCTCAGTGGTCAACAATTTTGCTGCCTCTCTTTTGGAAAAGCAGCTTTAAGTCATCCTTCCCATTTTCTCTGACTTCATCTTATTTTGAGAGAAAAATAGTTGATTGAAGGTACGGTTGAGTACTGTCTTACTTCCCTATTGCTGCTACTATAAGCTATCACAAATTTGTTTTTGTTTTTGTTTTGTTTTGGTACTTGGGATTGAACTCAGGAGCACTTGACCACTGAGCCACATCCCCAGCCCTATTTTGTGTTTTATTTAGAGACAGGGTCTCACTGAGTTGCTTAGCGCCTGGCCATTGCTGAGGCTGGCTTTGAACTCGCGATTCTCCTGTCTCAGCCTCCCTAAGTGCTGGGATTACAGGATTGTGCCACTGCGTCCAGCTAACTATCACAAATTTAGTAGCTTATAACAATATAAATTTATTTCATGTCCAAAGTCACAGTGTAGTTATTATTGTGTTCCTTCTGTAAACTCTGGGAGTTTCCTTGCCTTTTCTGTTTCTGGAGGCCTCCAGCATTCCTTAGTTCAAGGTGTGTTCTTCCAGCATCAGGGCACATCATTTGAGCCTCTCCTTTCATTGTCATCTCTTCTTTCTCTACCTCCTCTTTTAGTAACAAAAGGATCTGATAAGAACAATTTTAGAGGCGGAAAAGTTTATTCTGTGGCTCCCGGTTTCAGAAGACTCAGTCCACAGAATGCCAGGTCTATTGCTCTGGACCCAAGGAAAGACAGAACATCGTGGGAGAAGGGTATGGCAGAAGACAGCAGTTTAGAACATCGCACCAGGAAGCAGAGAGAGAGACTCCCTTCACCACAAATAAAACATATACCCCAAGGCATGTGCCCCATGACCCACCTCTTCCAGCCACACCCTACCTGTTCACAGTTAGCACCCAGTTAATACCTGTCAGTGGATTGATGCACTGACTAGGTTAAGGGTCTCATCACCCAATCAGTTCACCTCTAAACCTTCTTGAATTGTCTCATACATGAGGTTTGGGGGATGCCTCACATCTAAACCATAACATCTCCTATCTCCTTTCCCTTATAAAGACCCTTGTGATTACATGGAGCCACCGGATAATCCAAAATGATCTCCCTACATCAAGATCTTTCTGAAACTTAATCACATCTGCAAAGTCCCTTTTGTCATGTAAAGGAATGCATTCAGTGATCTGCTAATTAGGACATGGACACCTGTGGGGACATTATTCTATCACAGGGCTAACTAGCATGAACTACAATACTCATTCTGTTTTTATTTTATAAAGTGTCCTTTTTAAAGCAAATTACTTAATTTCTCCAATCCTACATATTCTCTTCTTTGTGAAGACCCATGATAGTATCCAATAAGTCTATTGTGAGGGTTAAAGGAAGTTGTACTCTGTGTATGAATTATAATGCCTGTCATAGAGTAAGAACTTAATATTTTATTAAATCAACTAATACAAAAAACAATTTTATGTTAAACAAATTCACAGAAATAAATGCATAGGTCTAGAAAACCCACTGTAATGATCACTTTGGGTAGTCAACTTGATTGGATTGAAGGATACCTGGAAACCACACTTCTAGATGTGTCCATGAGGGCATTTTCAGAGACAATTAGTATGTGTGTTATCCAACTAAGAAGAAAGACCCACCCTAAATGTATATAGAAACTGGACTCTTCCTGGGCTGGTATATATATATATATGTATATATATATATATACACACACACACATATATAAACACACACATACATATATGTGTATATATATACACACACACATATACACACACACACATATATACACACACATATATATGTGTGTCTATACACACACACACACACACATATATATATAGATAGATTTGTTTGTTTTGCTGCTTCCTTCAACTCTAAACCACACATCGGACTCTATAGATTCTTCAGCCTTTCAACTTGGACTCATACAAATGACCTTGCAGGGAGTTCCAGTCCCTCCAAACTTGGATTGAGACTGGTTTCATTCATCCATATTGTTCTGAGTGTTTTCCAGCTTCTTGTGCTGAGCAGTTACTGGTTTTCCTGGCTCTCCAGCCTCTAGATAGTCATTGTGGATTGTTGGACCACCCAGATTCTGATTATATAGGCTAAGCTAATAAATCCATATATATATTCTATTTGCTTTTTACCATTGAGAAACACTAATACACCTACATAACAACTTTTGATAATAAATACAATATTGAGATTAACCATACCCTTATTTAGATAAGCTAAAACAGAATGCATAGTACAATCAGAAGTTGGCTTGATAGATGAAATCATGTATTCACTTTATTTCTTAGTAGCTTTACTGAATTCTATTATTAATCTAATATTTCAAAACAAAGTCTGTAAGAAAATTCTATAATAAAATTAATGAAATGGATCAATCATAAAGCTAAATATTAAATTTCTGTGGAAAATATAAAGAAAAAGAAAACATATGGATTACATTTTCTCAGGTGGGGCAATAATTGAAGTATGCTTCTGGAAATGAGAACTAATATCCAAGTATAAATGAAATTGCTTTAATGAAATATGCCCACCAATATCAAAAGATAAGTGCATTAAAATTCTATGCTTGTCTCAAAGGGAGTAGAATCAAAGATTAAAATTCTGAGACATTAACATTGAGAGTAATTCAGTGAATTACAACATTTGAATATTACTTTAACAAATAGTCATTCCTCAGTATCCACAGGGGATTGGTTCCAGGATCTCTCACAAACACCTCAATCTAGATACTCAATTTTCTTATATAGAATGGTATAGTATTTGCATATGCTCAGTGCAACTCTCCTGTCTACTTTAAATCATCTTTAGATAGTTCATAATACTTAGTACACTGTAAATGTTGTGTAAGTAGTTGTTATACTATTTTGTGTAGGGAATAATGACAAGGAAAAATGTCTGCACCCTCAGTGTAGACCCAACTATGACCAGCCCAACTCCCCTGCACAAGTCAGTAACAGCATAACTTTTGTTGTACAGATATTTTCCATCTGGAATTGACTGGATCCACAGATATGGAACTTGTGGATACAGAAAGCCAATATTATGGTTATTAAATATCTATTATGTGGAAGGCATTGTGCTACTCATATTTGGGTCAAATGCTGGCTACTCTAAAGCAGCTTTATGGAAAAAAATTATTGATAAGATAAAGTTAAGGTTACTCTAACTTAATAAGTGAGAGCCAGGCTTTGACAGTTCTATTTTCTTGGAAGAGAGATGGCAAAGTTAGGATATGTTTGAGATTTTAGACTCTGGTTTATGGAGAGTTCTTCAGTGTGGTGGTCAAGCGTGGAAGGGATGACTAGAACTGGAAAGAACTGATATAATACTTTATATTGGTAGACATGGCAACAGGAGGGGTTTGGGGCGAGAGTTTATGATGAAAATTGAAGACTAAATAGTCTTACAATGCGACACTGAAAAATCTAATAGTCTAATGTTCATTTAAATGGTTTTTCCAGGAAGCTTCTAAATGCATACTAAAGTAGCTTGAAACTTGGACAAGAGTTCCTGGAATAGTGAACTTAGGTTGATGAAGGCAGTGGAATAGTGAAGGAACATTGGTGTGGACAGCCTAATGGCAGAGCTGAGCTATTTTAATGTAGAGAAGAAACTGTGTACTGTAGCAGTTTCAGCTTTCACTGAGTGATTCAAAGATGAATAAGATGCAGTCACTGTTTTAAAAGTATAGAGAAAAATGCGAAAGTTTTAAATCCAGACTAAAATAGGTTTTTTATTGTTTCTAAAATACATGATTATTGAGGAAAAGTAGAAAAAAATATAAACAATAAGATAAATGTCATTTTTTTTCTTTTTCTTTTTTTGGTACGAGGGAATGAACTCAGGGGTACTTGACCACTGAGCCACATCCTCAGCCCTATTTTGTGTTTTATGTAGAGGCAGGGTCTCACTGAGTTGCTTAGTGCCTCGCCGTTGCTGAGGCTGGCTTTGAACTCATGATTCTCCTGTCTCAGCCTCCCAAAGTGCTAGGATTACAGGCGTGTGTCACCACGCTCGGCAATGTTTTCAAATTCTACCAACATGAGAGTACTCCTAATAGTTTAATGTTCATGTTATATTTATATATGTTTAACTTCTACATATAGATTTTATATATAAATATATAATTGAAATATTGCCCAATATTATTAGACATTATTTGAAAACTTGATTTTTAACTCTTTCTATACCTTTATCTATATGTAGATGTCGATTTTTCTAACTTATTTATGCAGAGAATTGTTGGTTATTTTATTTTCACACTTTCGGAAATCACTAATAAATGTGCAATTCTTGTTGAATGAGACTTAATTGAATAAAGAAATGGTTAAAATTGATATAGCAAGATAGACATTTTTACATGGAAATATTTTGTGTGTCTTTATTTACTTAACAATGTTTCCATAAGTTGAATATGACTCTTTAAAGATCCTTCAGATAGATAATGATATGCTGAAATCTAATGGCTGAGAAAAAATTTTCATAAATTTTTCTGTTCAAGGTAACTTTTCTTGCTCAGAGGTAAGGAGATTACTTAATTGATGGAGGTATTTCAAGAGATTTGGGTTCAGTACTTCTTAGTATTATCTGTCAATGGTGACAAAAGTTAATGAATGCAGACTTCCATTGATTTATTGAAAATAGATAAAAAATAGCTGAATCATAATCATGAAATTTGTCTAACATCTCATTTTTATTATAATTTATATTGTATTCTATAATATACAAGTTTTATTTTAAAGTATCAAATAAGTTTCTCCTGAAATATTGAGCAGAACTGACTCCCTAGAAAGATGCAGCTAGTTTTATTTTGTCCTTCTCTAGAGGCTAAATTTTCAAGGGCATTTGTAGTCCAGTCTGAAACTCATGATGACCATAACACAGCTCACCAAGTATTGAAATAATTTCTCACAAGATTGTCTTGAATTAGAAGTCAGGACCACTCAACCAGGAAAGAAGTCAATTTTAAATATTGTGTTTTAATTTTGTATTCTAAATAGAAAATATGGAAAGCAGGAAAAAGAGAAAAAAAGACCTTTAGGTTGACTAAATGTAGTTAGGCATGTAAGTGCAAGCAAGAAGAGGTTAACACTAGATAAATTCAGCTGAACTTTATTAAAAAGAGTTGAGCAAAGAACCATCTGAAAGACAAAGAGGAGCTTAGACCATACAGAAAAAGAAATCACCAAGAGAATGCATGTTTACATCATTATTATCACAGCCTAGCAGCAAAATTTAGGGTCAAAGAAAATAGTGTAGGAAATGAAATAGTGTAGGGAAAACCTCTCAATCAGTTAGGTAAGCACTAATATATAGGAGGAGGATGTTTGTCAGTTTGGAGACATACAAGGCCTAAGACTGGGAAATTTCTCAAGGCAGATTTGCAATGTTTTGAATAGGATTTTTCACCAAATCCAGTGAAAGGAAAAACAAAGACAACATCTCCCTATTGTGATACGGAGCTTATTAGCAAGAGACAGAAATATATTACATATGTACACCCACCCCCCCACACACAAATAAATATACATGTGTGTATATAAATTTATAGGTCTACAAATGCATATATATGTGTAGAATTTTGGTAATAAAGGACACAGGTAGCCTTGAGATTTTGCCAAAGTATAGAAATACATCAAAAATAAACAGGTGGAGGAATTGCCAATCAAGGTCATGGATTTTATTTTTCACAAGAATAATTGGAGTCTTATTTCACAAACTATCAATGGAGTGAGATTCCACACTTAATTCATAATTTCAGCTAGGTGGGAATATGGAACTGAGGAAAGGAATGGACTCTCAAACACATGAGGAATGGAACAGAGAAAAAGAACTATAAAAAGCTACGGAGAAGAGACTGGACATTTGTCAGTTTTTTTGGTGTGTTTATTTTAATTTTTTTATTTTGTTAAGATTAACAATTTAGGCTCAAGAGATCAGGCTCAAGGAATCAGTGTGCACAATGATGGATTTATCCTAAAGAATAGGATGCCTTTCAAACAAGAACCTAATAGCAACAACCAATTTCATAGGTCTGTCTCTCAATCATGTGTTAGTCCACGTAGTGAGCACTTGAAAAATTGCATGGATTAAGAAAAATCCGAAAGAATGAGACTTCCTCTCCCTTCTCAATTGTCTCTTTTGCTATTTTTAATCCACATTGAGACAGGATGGCCAAGGAAAGTGCCCCCACCCCCAACTGTGGGCTAAGATTAGAAAGGGAAGAGAAGATAATACATTCAATCTTAGGAACTGGTTTATCTTATCTAACTTGATTTATCATTAATCTGAAAGGTCTTTAGAATAAGCAAAGAATCAGATATTGATGTTTTTTAAATTCTCAGAATAAGAATTCATTAGGCAAATGTATACATAAATAACTATAACATAATTTTAAAATGTCCAGAAATGTCAGCATAAATGTTTGTCAAAGATTAATAGATTAAAATGGGAGGGGGGTTATATATACTCAATGGAATATTATTCATCCATAAAAAAATGAAGGAAATTCTGTCATTTGTGACAATATGGTCAACATAGAAGAGATTATATAAAGTAAAATAAATGAGGCACAAAAAGACAGTAACATATTATCTCTCTAACACGTGGAATCTAGAGAAGTTGAACTTGTAGAAGTATATAGTACAATGGTGGTTACCAAAGGCTGGGAGAAGAAGAAAGGGGAAATGTAAATGTTGGTCATTGTGTATAATGTTAGAATTAGACAGGAGGAATAAGTTCTGCTGTCCTGTTGCACAGTAGGATGACTGTAGTTAATAACATAACACATATAGAGCTAGAAGAGAGGATTTTGAATGTTTTCACCACAAAGAAATGATAACTGTTTGAGGTGACAAATAGGCTAATCACATCAATTTGATCATTACACAATGTATACATGTACACATTACAATGAACCCCATAAATATGTACAAATATTTTTATAAATGAAAATAAATTAAAACTTAAAAAAGAATTTTACTCAGATGTGTTGAACCATAGTCTAAGTGAAAATAATATTTCAAAATACTTTGAAGAAAAGAAATAGTCAAATAAAAATCAACTTAAGTGATTAATAAGTAGCATAATTTTGCTGTGAGACTGGCAACAATAGCACTATAATAAATAATGTAGAAAATAATAAATGTGAAAACTTCAGGATAAAACAAATGTAAAAAGAAGTATGAGAAGTTCTAATATGGTGAAAGAGAGCATATAATGAACGAAAATATAGCTGGGAATACAGAGTCATTTATTGCTGCTTGAACACACATAAATGCAACAAAACTTCAGGTGAATCAAAAAATAAGAATACTAAAAGAGATGCCTGTGGAAATTAGTGTGATATGAATTATGACCAATAATCAGAATTATGATTTGTAGGGCAGTAAAGATATGAAAATGAAAGAATGATTTAGAATATTCTGTGAATGAAAGACAAATAGTTCTGGGAAAACTGAAAATCCATATGCAGCAAAATGAAACTAAACCCCTATCTCTCACCATGCACAAAATTCAACTCAAAGTGGATCAAGGATCTGGGAATTAGACCAGAGACCCAATGCCTAATAGAAGAAAATATAGGCCCAACTCTTCATCACGTCAGATTAGAACCATACTTTCTTAACAAGACTCCTATAGCACAAGAAGTAAATTCAAGAATCAATAAATGGGATGGATTCAAACTAAAAAGCTTCTCAGCAAAAGAAACAATCAATGAAGTGAACAGAGAGCTTACATCCTGGGAACAAATCTTCATCACATGCACATCTGATAGAGCACTAATCTCCAGGATATATAAAGAACTAAAAAAACAACACCAAAAAAACCAAACAACTCAATCAATAAATGGGCCAAGGAGCTGAACAGAAACTTCACAAATTAAGATATACAATCAATCAACAGACATATGAAAAAATGTTCAACATCTCTAGCAATTAGAGAAATGCAAATCAAAACTACCCTAAGATTTTATCTCATGCCAGTCAGAATGGCGATTATCAAGAATACAAACAATAAGTGTTGGTGAGGTTGTAGGGGGAAAGACACACTCATA
>CM053400.1:130084350-130097417 GCA_028644305.1 Xerus rutilus
GTACAACCAATCTGGAAAGCAGTATGGAGATTCCTTAGAAAACTTGGAATGGAACCACCATTTGACCCAGCTATCCCATTCCTGGGTCTATACCCAGAAGACTTAAAAACAGCATACTACAGTGACACAGCCACTTCAATGTTTATAGCAGCTTAATTCACAATAGCTAAACTGTGGAATCAACCTAGATGTCCTTTGATAGATGAATGGATAAAGAAACTGTAGTATGTATATATATATACACACACACACACAATGGAATATTACTCAGCAATAAAAGAGAATAAAATTATGGCATTGGCAGGTAAATGGATGGAGTTGGAGAATATCATGCTAAGTGAAGTAGGCCAATCCCCAAAAACCAAAGGTTGAATGTTCTCTCTGATAAGGGGATGCTGATCCATAATGCGGGGGAGGACACGGGAAGAATGGAGGTACTTTGGTCACAGGGGTGGGAAGGGGGAAGGGGCAGGGAGACAGTAAAGATTGTGGAGTATTATGGACATCATAGCCCTAGCTTTATGTATGACTGCATGTATGTTGTGATTCTACATCACATACAACCAGAGAAATGAAAAGTTGTGATTCATCTGTGTACAATGAATCAAAATGCATGCTGCTATCATGTATACCTGAGTTGAATAAATAAATAAATAAAATTAATAAAAGAAAATATAACAGAACTTAGAAAAATAGGTGAAGTTCAAACAAGACACCGAGATTTATTATAATAGGAGGAACTGAAGTTGATTTAGGGACATAAAAGATAAAGGAATAGCAAAAGAAATCAGAAATGAAATTAAAAAATACTTAGAGATAAATGAGAATAACAACACAACATATCAAAATATCTGTGATACTATGAAGGCAGTTCTAAGAGGGAAGTTCATTGCATTGAGCTCATTTACTGAAATAATAAGTCATCAAATAAATAACCTAAAATTATATCTCAGAGCCTTAGGAAAAAAACAAATCAACACCAAAAAAGTAGTATAAGACAGGAAATAATTAAAATCAGAGCTGAAATCAATTAATTTATAACAAAAAAAATTCAAAAAATTGATGAAACAAAACTTTGTTCCTTGAAAACATAAACAAAATTTATAAACACTTAGCCAAGCTGATGAGGAAAAAGAGATAGAAAATTTAAGTTAAAAAATCATGATGAAAAAGAAGTACCCCCAACAACACTACTGAAACATAGGTGATAATCTGAATCTATTTTGAAAATTTATACTCTAATTAAAGAGAAAAACTTGGACATTGAAAAATTACCAGAGACATATGACCTGCCCAGATTAAACTAGTATTGTGAAGGGACCTACTAGTTTTTAAATTATATGACAGAGCTATATTAATAAAAATGGCCTGGTATTGGCACCAAAAAACAGATATGACAACTAATGGTACAGAATAGAAGACACAGAGAAAAACTTCTCTGACAAAGACACTATAATACACACATTGGAGAAAAGGTATCCTCTTCAACAAATGATGCTAGAAAAACTGAAAATTCATATGTAGCAAAATGAAATTAAATCCCTCTCTCTCACTCTGCACAAAAGTCAACTCAAAGTGTGTCAAGGACCTAGGCATTAGATCAAAGATCCTGTAAGTACTAGGGAAAAAAAAAAAAATAAGCCTGCTGGAGTTATCAGCACCTCAGTGGAACAGATTCCTGCATGGAGGTGTGAACCAGCTAGAATAATAAAAAGTCTGAAAATAATCAGTAAGCAATAAAAGATAATAGACAGAATATAATTTTAAAAGTGAGGCACCTGGTGAGTCTTCCAGCCCTGATAAGAACTGCAACTGAACAAGGGGAAACGGCCCCAATCTTTTCTTTTTTTTAATATAATTTTTATTTATTTATTTATTCTACTTAAGTAAACTTGATAGCAGAATACATTTTGATTCATTGTACACAGATGGAGCACAACTTTTCATTTCTCTGGTTATATGTGATGTGGAATCACAATATACATGCAGTCATACATAAAGCTAAGGCTATGATGTCCATCATATTCCACCATATTTACTGTCCTCATGCTCCCTCCTCCTCCCACCCCTGTGACCAAAGTTCTTCCATTCTTCCTGTGTCCTCCCCCACATTGTGGATCAACATCCACTTACCAGAGAGAACATTCTGTAGTACCCAAATCACTATCTAGATTCAATGCAATTCCAATTAAAATCCCAATAGAAATAGAAAAAGCAATCATGAAATTCATTTGGAAGAATAAGAGACCCAGAATAGCCAAAGCAATCCTTAGCAAGAAGAGTGAAGCAGGAGGCATCACAATACCAGACCTTAAATTATACTACAAAGCTATAGTAACAAAAATGGCATGGTATTGACACCAAAATAGACATGTAGACCAATGGTACAGAATAGAAGACACAGAGATAAACCCAATCTTTTCTTTAAGGGGAAATACATCAAAGGGTTTCAGTGTGGCAGGCTTTCTGAGAAAAACAGGATAAAAATAGGCAAATCAAGTTATTTGGGCTTTGGTAGGTTACACTCATCTCTGGGGTGGCCGCATTTGAACCTAGAGCTGTGAGCTAAGGCAGGGTGCCAGCATGATCTGGACTTCCTTGAACCAGGAAATTTCTTCTAGGAGTTCCCAGAAAAGTAGCCTTCTTGCCTTATGTTGGCTCAAATAAACTGTAATTTATAAGTGGCTTCCAACATTTCCCCCTTTTTTACTTTTTAAATGCAAGAAGTTACTTGGAGTTCCCAGATCCTTGTTCTGAGGATATGACAACCTGTTATCACAATACAAAAAAGAATTAGTAGCATACATATCATTTCAATAATATACCATGCAGAATGTTTCTATATATTTCCAGGATTAAAGCCAGAGATGTAGTATTCATGAGGTCATTCTTGCTTTTTTCAATATCCTGGATATGATGATGCAATTTCATAAGGTCCAACTATTATTATTGTTATGCCAAATGCCCATTAGATGATTTTTGATCTTTTCCCAATCCCATTGGGAAACATTACATCTGGCTGTAATAAAAGCAGATATAGCAAACATGGCATCTAAACTTTTGTTCAAATTTGAGAGCAGGAAGTTTATTTTCTATATTTAGGACAGTAGCTTTCAAAGCATTAATTTAGCATCAATCTTTCCATCAATATTCATTGTATTGTACAGGGCTTCTGAAGTATTTTGAGCCAAATTATTAAGAAAAGGAGCTTAGTTAGATTACATTTCTTACAAGATACATGGTATTTTTCTCCTCTTCTCTGCACTCTCACATTTTCAGAAATTAAATCCTAAGGAGTATGAACACAAGCTCACAGGCCATAGCAGGAACACTCCTTGTAGTTCCTGCCTATAAAGTCATGAGGCCATCTGTAAAATGGAGAAAATATGAGGCAGCTATTAAACATCACAGATCCTTTTGTATGTCATCTTCACTGAAATATGACACTGGGATATTACTGACAAATCCTCCAAGAGCCATAGGATCCTGATGTAACTTTCTTTTATCAATTCTTGAAGATTAATCCAAAACATATCCATCATGTCTAAGATTTTATTTTGTACTGGCAAGACATTTGCATAATCTATCCATTTGGAAAAGTCACCAGATTGATTAGAGCAATGAGGTACTGGTGGATGTGCCCTGGGAATAATTGGCCTTGTTATGGGAAAATCACATTTTAATAACTGTCCAGACATATAATCTTAAGTCCCAACGGTCAATATGATTGTCTGGTCTAGGTCCCCCATATGCTATCTTTTCCTCAAAAGTTACTTTTAAACAGCCAGCATATATAGCATAGGACCAACACATAGGTGGATTCCCTCTGTAGCCAGTATAACTAAAGTACAGTGGCATGAATAGGTGTAATGTGTTTGTAAAACCTCCCATCATATGAGAATAATCAGTAAATACTGGGATAGTTTCTCTCATCCACATAGCTGGATCAACTAAAGGTGGATACAGATAGGTCCAATAGATCTCTCCATGGGCTCATTTACCTGACAATTCAACAGAGCCAGCATGGCCACAAATATTGTTGTTGGAGCCTTACTACCTCCCTGTTGTTGAACTATCTGCTCAGCCTGAAGTGTTAGGTCCTTCAGTTTTTTCCACAATGACAGGTTAATTTTTCTGGAAATATACAAGCATAGCCTCTATTCTATATTATTATTGAATATGGCTTATTCTTTTGTTTCATGTGTCAACCAGCAGCAGTAAGACTTTTAATAATATGATTTAAAAATTTTTTAAATAATTTTGTGAGATTTAGTGGGGTTATGTGGGGTTCTGCTTTCCCCTTTATTATTATTATTTTTTTAACTGTAGAAAATATTGATATAAGCTGTACCATTCTTGCCTTAATTTGAAAAGAATGGCACCAAGAATGCAAGGGGTACCAGCACCTCAGTGGAGCAGATTCCTGCTTGGAGGTGTGAACCAGCTAGGAAAACAAAATGTCTGAAAATAATCTGTAAGGCATAAAAGACAATAGATACAATACAGTTTTAAAAGCATGGCACCTAGTAGATCTTCCAGCCCTGATAGAAACTGATATTGAACAAGAGGAAAAGGCTCCAATCCTTTATTTAAGGGGAAATACATCAAAAAGTTTCAGTGTGGCAGACTTTTTGAGGAAAAGAATGGGGAAACCAAGTTTTGGGGGGCTTGGCAGGTTATTGCCATCTCTAGGCAGCTGCATTTGAACTTAGGGCTGTGAGCCAAGGCAGGGTGCCAGCATGACCTGGGCTTTCTTGAACCTGGAAATTTCACCTAGGATTCCCAGAAAAGTAGCCTCCCTGACTTATGTTGGCTCAAACAAACCTGCAATTTACACACGGCTTCCAACATAGGCTCAAAGCTCCATTATGTTAGCCTCATCAAGGCTCCTAAAATGCAAGAAGTAAAATAAAGAATCAATAAATGGGATATCAAAATAAAATGCTTCTTCAGAGTAAGGAACACAATTAAGGAGATAAAGACAGAGCCTACAGAATAGGAGAAAATCTCGTCCACATAGCTGGATCAACTAAAGGTGGATATAGATAGGTCCAATAGATCTCTCCATGGGCTCTCTCTCCTTGCACCTCAGATAGAGTATTAACCTCCAGGATATATCAAGAACTCAAAAAACTTAACACCAAAAAAAAAAAAATAACCCAATCAATAAATGGGCAAAAAACCTGACACTTCACAAAAGAAGAAATACAAATATCTGTTAAAAATATTCAACATCTCTAGCAGTTACTGAAATCCAAATTAAAATTACACTGAGATTTCATCTCACTCCAGTCAGAATGGCAATTATCAAGAATACAAGTAACAATAAATGTTGGTGAAGATGTGGATATATGGTACACTCATACATTGCTGGTGGGACTGTAAATCAGTCCAACTGCTATGGAAGGCAGTACGAAGATTCCTCAGAAAACTTGGAATGGAACCACCATTTGACTCAGTTTTCCCACTCCTTGGTATATACTCAAAGAAATTAAAATCAGCATACTAGAGTGATGCAGCCACATCAGTGTTTATAGCAGCTCAGTTCACAATAGCTAAGCTATGGAACCAACCTAGGTGCCCTTCAACAGATGAATGTTTAAAGAAAATGTGGAATATACATACAGTGGAATATTACTCAACCATAAAGAATGAAATTATGGCATTTGCCAGTAAATGATTTGGAACAGGAGCCTATCATGGTAAGTGAAATAAGCCCATACTCCCCAAAAAACAATGGTCAAATGTTCTCTCAGCTATAAAAATTTTAACACACAATAAGGGGGATAGGAGGTGGGACGAATGGAAGTTCATTGGATTAGACAAAGGGAAATGAAGGGAAGGGAGGGGAGATGGGAATAGGAAAGACAGTAGAATGAATTAGACATAATATTCCTATGTTCAAATATGAGTACACAACTAGTGTAACTCCACATCATGTACAACCACAATAATGGGAAAGTATGCTTAATGTATGTATAAAATGTCAAAATACATTCTACTGTCATGTATATCTAAAAAGAACAAAATATATGTTACATATTATATATGTATAACAAATAATATATACTAAAGAATAGAATGAACATGTTCATTCACTATCAGTAATAACATTATGGTAAATATCATCCTAACTGAAAAACAAAGCAATGCAAAAAAAGCAAAAAATAAACAAACAACAACAACAACAACAACAACAAAAACCTGAAGAGCAGCCAAGAAAGGATACTTTGGAATAAATGAAGAAAAACTCAGAAAAGCTGTGAATATCAATGATATTGGCCTAAAAATGTAAAGAGAGACACTGATGAGAAGAGAACAAAGAATTGCTCTTAATGTCCACCATTTATTTTCCATTTACAGGAAAAACATTCACACATGAACCAAGGGGGCTGAATTAATTAAATATTTGTATGATTTTATTTTTTCTCTTTTACTTGCTAGTTATAAATGATTTTACTCTTCTTTAGTAATCATTTCAGGAATTATAGTATACTTCCTATATTTATTAACAAGTGTGTTAATACTTTTACAAATTCCAGGTTGATATCATAGAATATTAATTCTCCTTAGCTCTTCTTTATGTGTTGTTTAGTGTTTCTAACTTCACAAAACGTTTTCCTTATTATAGACTATTTAAAAGTATCTTTATGCTTTCCATTTCTTGTTTCCAATGTCTCACATGAGATCATTTTTCTTTTTCTTTTCTTTTTCTTTTTTCTTTTTTTGGTACCAGGGATTGAACTCAGGGGCACTCGACCACTGAGCCACATCCCCAGCCCTATTTTGTGTTTTTTTTGGAGACAGGGTCTCACTGAGTTGCTTAGCGCCTCACCGTTGCTGAGGCTGGCTTTGATTCTCCTGTCTTAGCCTCCCAAATTTCTGGGATTACAGGTGTGCACCACTGCGTCCACCTTAATTTGTCTTTTGATTGAATAATCTTTGATAATTTTTCCTCATACAAATATGCTGGAAATAAAATCTCAATTTCAGTATGTTTGTAATGTCTTACTTTCCTCTTTGTTTGTTGAATATTTTTAAAATATATAAGTGTAGGTTAACAATTATTTTCTTTCAATATTTTGAATGTTCTCATCGCATTCTGGCTCTCAGTTTTCTGTTATCAGTAAGAACATAAAATAATTTTGCTGATTTAAACTACTATATATATATATATATGTATATAGCTATATCAAGTAGAAAAAAAGAAGACAAATCAGGGATAACAAATAAGTGATGATCAAAAGGCCTTATAAACTACACAGTACAAATTCATTCAGGAAATGTTAGTACAGTATATTTATTTCCTTTCCATGTAAAATATGATCAATTAGTTAAGTTTCCAATCTGAAATGAAGATCTATGTGAAGATTCATGTTAAGAATTTCCCAGTTTTTGTTTGCTATTAAAATACCAAGCTTAAAAAATATCAAATTTTTAGGAGCCACTGTTCTCAATTTACAACTTGATGTACTGTAGTATCTGACATCATAGCACCCACGCCAGAGTTATCAAGAATTTCAATAATTCTGTAGTTGTTTATTAATGCTTCATTCTGCCAGAATTGGTTTGATAGAGAGAAATAACCATATTATCTTAGTAATTTAGAAGGTACCAAAAGCCTCCACTGAAGAAAAAGTGACATCTAATCATAACATCCCTTTTTCTGTTTGACGTTCCCACCATGAAATGCATCAGGAATGAATTAAAAACTGTCTCCAGATAAAATCTAGCAAGAAGCAAATCTTGTTAGAACATGAGTTGTTTCTGATTTACTTTTCAGCATTAGCAGGAATAGGAAAAGCATCACCTTTAGATCAGCATTCACAAGTGGGCATCTTCATAGGTACTAAACTGTCCTTGAGAGATTTTGTTTAGGAGCAAGTCATAAAGCCTGAAGTCACAGAATTCACTATCCGTCTTTCACCTGTCCTTTTTGTGTACCTTTTCATTGCCTCATGCATCCAATCCTCTCTTGATTTTATGCCTTAGGATGTTCCATTTTTCTTATCTGAGACATTTTCCCCTGAGTTCCCTGATTAAATTCTACTCTACTTCTCAATATTAAATTAAATCAACTGTAGCTCAAAAATTCTTGTCTTACCTGAAGTGGGGAACACAAGATTTTGCTTCCCTATCAACTGAATGGGCATGTGATTTACTAATGACCTAGGTAGTTGCCAAAGGGGATATGATTGTTGCTAAAAATGTCAATATTTATAGTCTTCATGGAGAAATATGTATGCACATAGATTTATTTGTAAAATTTACTACAACACTTTATTAAATAGCAAAATGAAGCCACTAGAATGTTCCTTAATATAGGAACTACTGAATACATTTGTTATTTCAATGCATGAAACATAAATGCAGCATTCATTGCCATCAAATGAAAAGATCTCCAAAATATAAAGTTCACTAAAAACTATAGAAGTGGAAAAATGTTTATAGTCATTTGTACTTATAAGCTATAAACTATATATATCTGTGCAAATATATGGTCACAAATCCAGAAAACTGAACCAAGAAAGTTAACTATAGTTACTTCTTGGGAGAATAGTTACATAAGAGTGTTTGTTTACATGTAGAGAAATTTACCTTATATATGCCTGTAATATTTTTATTTTTCCCCAATGATTATATATTATTTTCATAACAAAAATGAAATTTGTACTTGCTCAGGAACTAAGATTCAGCTTAAGTGCCAGAAACATAACAAAATAAAACTTCTACTAGTGATGATGAATTTAGGGAGGGCTTAGGAGTTCCTGACTGTCTTCAAATAGTCAAAACAGTATATCTTGAATTTCATAAACAAAGCTTTATGACTTAAAGAAAGAAACTCGATACAATTTTCCAGACAATTCTGGCAAAAGCAAAGGTTACTCTGAATTATCCAGGCAATAATAATGTTTCTACTTCCTTGGGCAGTGGGAAGTATACTAGCCTGAAATGTAAATGTCTCTAATATATCATAAAGGTTCTGCATCTTAAAGTACACCCCTAATAGCAATTATTTCTGCCTAAATAATGACTTATCTTTAGGTGATAGAATCACCTGTACTTTGAAATACCATTTCTGGGGTTATCACATCTCTTAAGAAGCTTTCATTCTATAAAGTCAAAATAGCAATCGAATTATTTATTAGTCCATGTTGCCTAATGGAAAGTATAACATAGAAACCAACAAAGCACTCACAATTCCAGGAATCTTTTTTTAATAAAGCAGATGGCTTCCTTCATTATGACAGTAGGAGTGTAAGAGTTAATCTGGTTTCTTTAATGCAAGTTAAGTAATCCACCTGGTATGCCTATTTTCTTTAACTTTTAGAATTAACCAAACTGTGTCAAAATAATAAAGGCTTTTAAAATTGATCATATTTTTATTTTCTCAGTCATTGAATGTGGTCATTTATAAATGTAAAATATTCAGGTTTACAATAGCATTTTAAAGTATAGGAATGTCATGCTTTGTAGAACACATAAAGACAACTTTAAAATATTTTCTCTCCAGCAACAGTACTTAAGTTAAAATAATTTTTGTATTCATACATTAAGCAAACTTTTAACAAGTAGCATCTGGGAAAATCTGTTAGATATTGAAGAAGGAAAGGACAAGAGAAAAGCAAACCATGGAAAGTGATGGAACTGCTGCACCAAAGATTCAGATGTTGGCATGATGGAGCTTCCCCCATTCCATCTATTATATCCTGCCAACTAGCTTCACTTTTTGATGAACTTTGAAGTACTGGTAAAAGGACAGCTGGATAGACATTTAGATATCCAGAGCATAGGTTGCCAGTAGCAGATTATGAGAGAAATGTGCAATTCATCAGTGCAATAATCAGGTAAATAAGGAGGAAATGATGTGCCTTGCCTGCATGCCATGTTGTAACAATATCTAACAATGAATACAGACACACTTTAAGTATCTTATGAGTTTAAATTCTCTTAAACTGCATAATAACTCTAAGAAGTGATTATTATTAACCCATGTTTCTAATGAGAAAATCCAGGCACAGAGAGGTTAAATAATTTGCTTCAAGTTGCATAGTTAGTAAATAGGATTTATATCCTTAGTGATCTAACTTGAGTCCAGAATTTTAATCCCTGTGCTACACTGCAAATACTATTTTTCCTTAAAGGGAGTAAAATAGTTATGTTTTCCTTTTCCTTCTAGCATTTGAAGAAATCACTTCATCAATCTTAACACTAAATGTGAAACTCTCAAAATCATCACTGTAGCACCTTTGAATTAATACTTCCACTACGGTGATTCACGTGGGTCATGCACATGGGAGCATACTGCTAATTGATAAAATCATTAACATTTAACTCTGCATACTGAAAATTGGAAATCAGTTCATATTTGTTCAAACCAACTCTTACTCTGTGACTCATAGTGACAGAGAAACTTGGAAACTTGCATTCATCTTGTAGAAAAAATATTCTCACTAATATTGTGGTCTAGCTCATCTAAGTGAAAAAGCTTTGAGCATTTGGTGGGATTGAATGTTAAATCCATGATTAAACAGCTTACTCATTTTGGGATATCTCTATCCAAAAGCAAGGAAATACCAGGTAGAACCCCTGAGACTTGCCTCTTAGATGACAGAATTGATGTTTAAAGAGAGTACACTGAAGAGTTTGAGGTGTTGGACTCCTTCTTTCTTGAAACTGCACTAAGGAAAATCTACCCACTTCATCTTGTCTGTTTCTCTTATGTCAAGTCCTTCATGTCAACAGTTGAATTCTTTTCTCACTTTCAACAGACTATATTTGCAAACTTTGTTACAAATTATTGCTTCAATATGTACCCTTTATATTCTTCAGCCAATTATTAGGGCCATCCACATATACAGACCACTCTTAAAATACCTTAGTGAATTGAAACACCATTAACCCTGCATGGTATTGGCAAAACATAAAATAAAATAAGCCCGTCCTTCACGTTCTTCTAAATATCTACTGCATACCTTAGGAAAATTATCCAGAGATAGTGTTCTAAAATTATTCAGGAACTACAGAACTTTTGTCAAATACAAATCTTTCCTAAATGTGCTAGAAAAAGGTAACTTTTGGAGTCTGTTTTTGTTCACTGTATAAGGGATCTCCATATAAATCCAGTAAACATTATTGAACAAGGACAAGCTGTCAAATTAGCATTATCATTACTTGGAGAGGTCTGGGGATTAGCTATTTGACTTGAAAAACAGATATGAAATTTACACTTTCTAAGTTTCAGTACAAAGCAATATCAAACCAAAACAAGTACATTAGAGGATTCCAGAAACATATTCTAATGGTTTCTTTTTTTCAATTTCTTTAGATAAAAATTTCATGACAGGAGAAAGAGCTCTGGTGAATGCAAAGATGAAGACTATTATTTGCCCTCCTCTTACAGTGTCTCACCAAGGTATTTAGAAATCCTGGTGAGTCTGTTATCCAAACACTTTGTAGTCCCAGCTCAGCGGGCTTTCACCCCCTCTGTGCCAGGTTGCCCTGCCTCTCCTGTGGCTACACTGTTTTTCGACTGTCATTTTTATTGAAAAATAAAAGCTAAATTGGAGTTTCAGAATACCTTCCATTTAACTCCTTTAATAAAACGGGGAAGATAAAAGCAACCTAGTCACAAGAGAAGTGTTTTTGAAAGCTGTGCCTTGGATATCAGAGATGCAGAAATAAAAGGCTGCTTCAAAAATAGAGCCCACTGGCCTGGCTCTGGCCCTCCGCAGCTCTTCTCCTGTACTAGAGCTGCTTTTAGCTTTAATTTTTTATTCAAGAAGTTAAATGGGAGACTTGAAATAGTTTGGATCAAATATCACAACAAATGAAAAATAGGCAGCAGATCATTCTTTTTAATGCATTATTCTTATACATCTGGGCCAGACAACTTCATCAGGCAATTTTGCACACTTCTGTTGGAAAAAAGAATATTATTTATCTTATTTTTCTTTACATAGAGAACGCTTTTTTCCACTAGTCCTGGGGAGGGATTAACATTCAGCAAAGTGTATAGTACCTAATATCCTCATCGGCATAATAAGTGCTATGAAAATATCTATAGTAAACCAAAACTGTCTGATTTTGGAATTGTTTATGAATTCTTTTAAAACTTTCCATGTATTACTAGCTCAAGGTTCTAATTCAGAGTTATTATGATTCTAATACTCAGTCATACTACTGACATTGTTTTAAAATATTTCTAAGAGAAGGCCTCTCCTTAGCTGTGTGACTATACCTATATTTGGTACACTTACGTCGACTGTTGGACAATACCTTCCAAAGATAAATAACTTCAGTTAATATTAATATCTAAATATAAATTAGCTGAGAAATAGCAGTATTCAAGACATCATGATATAAGGGTGTTAAATACATTATTTCACAAATAAATACAATTAAAAAGAACCAGTAGTTTTGGGCAATGGAAAAGCATTGGCATAATCTTTGGATTTTGAAGACAATTTTAATTTTCTTCTATTAAGTAGAAGCTTGGAACAACACTGTTCAATAACTACAAGGCTCTGATTTATTGTTCCTATAATTTCAACTAATGATTTAATGAAGTCGATTCTAAAATACCCCTCATCTTTTACCCCTTAGTTAATGCAAAAGACACAATTTGAGCTTGTAATATTCCTTTCAAGCTCTTATATATCTTTAAGTATAATTTTTTTTTCAAAAAAGAACACTCTGTATCAGTCATTTCATACTATTCCAACCAATCAAAGAGAAACGGGGAATGGAAGCCATAATGGTATTAAGTACATCTCCCAGCATAGGCCAGTATTGATGAAGGATGATTTGTGAAGAAGCGACTGCCCTCCGCCACCGCCAGATTCTACGGTGCGTGCTAAAAGCATTCTAGTGGCCTTCAATCAGAGCTGCCTCATTATTGTGAGCATAGTATTATTTTAAATTAGCTTTTTATATTTAATTAAATAACACCTAGTCTACAAAGTACCTCTTATTGCCATGCCAGCATTTTGTACGACTATCTTCAAAATAAGTTTCATAGAATAGGCAAAGAATAAACAGAAAGCAATTACTTTTGCTTCATGGAG
>CM053400.1:130097917-130133336 GCA_028644305.1 Xerus rutilus
ACAACTCATGAAAGTCTGTAAGATATTATTGAAGTAGTATTGAAGGGAGATTGATAGCTTTATATGTTTATATTTGAAAGGAAGACAAAAATCAATGTTTTAAATGTTCACCTGAAGAAGCTAGAAAAGCAGAAAATTAAACTCAAAATAAATAGAAGGACAGAATTTAAAAAGATTAAGATCAGAAATCAGCAAATTGGAAAATGAAAAAATAATGGGAAATACAAATGCATTCAAAAGCTAGTTCCTTTAAACAAAATGTTTAATCAATTTCTAACAAAGGAAAAAATACAGTGTATCAATGTGAGAAATAAAACAGTGGACTTCCTCCAGATCATTTGGACATTAAAGGGAAAACTTTAAAAATCATGAGAAACTTCATGTCAATTTCTACAACTTATGTAAAAGAAGTTAGATAAAAGAAACAAATACTTGGAAAGATAAAATCTATCTGTTCTGACCCTAAAAATACAGAAAAGCTGAATAACCATAGAAACACCAAATTTTTAAATTTTTAACTTAAAAATTGTACTGAATGCCCCAGGTTCACCAGCACCACTGAGAAAGTCTATCAGATGTTTAAGGAAGGGCAGATACCACCCCTACATGATTGTCTCTTTAGAGAAATAAAAGAACCCTTCACAACTTGATTCATAAAGTCAGCATTTTTTATAACAAAACCAGTAAATAAAATTATAGGATAATAACCCCCATGTACATAAACAATAAAAACTTTGAATAACAGCAAATACATTTAACACTATATGAAGCATAATACCTTATGTCTAAGTAGATAAATTTCAAAAATGAAAAGCTCATTGAATACCCAAGAACCAATAATGTATTTTTACCATAGTAATAGAAAAAAGAAAAACCTAGGATCATTTCAAAACGTATAGAAATACAGAGAAAGAATTTGTCAAAATTTGATAACCATTCATCAAAAAAAAAAAAAAAACAGCAAACAAAAATACAAGAAAACTTTCAGTTTGGTAAAAGGGTATGTTAATTTTAGAAGAATATAGGATTTTTCTACTAGTGCCCAGATTAGCCAAGGATGTTCCCTCTCACAACATTCATTCACTATTTTACCAGAAAACAAAATCACTGTGATAATGGGGTGAGGGCAGTGGGCAAAGAAAAATAAGGAAACACTTTTAAGTTGGAATGGAAGAAATAAAACTGTTTTTATTCAAAGATGACATAATCGTTTAGATCAAAGAATCTAAAGGATCAACAAATTACTACTTGAAATTATAAGTGAGTTTATCAAGGTCACAGGACACAGAATGAATATAAAGTCAATTGTATTTTTATATGTTAGTAACAAACAAATGGAAAATATCAGTTTAAAATGCCACTTAAGAATCCATAGAAATCATGACAAATTTAAAAATTAAACACAATATATACAAAACTTTAAAATTATAAAGGGCTGAAAGAAACTAATGACCTAATCGAATGAAAAAGTATATTATGTTTTTAGTGTAAAAAGACACATTATTTTAAGACATTTATTTAACCCAAATTGCATTTGTGAAATTAAAACAACTCCAATTAAAATGGTAGTATGATTGTATCAACTGATAAGTTAATTCTAAAATGTATATAAAAATGTAAGGACAAATATCCAGCATAATTTAAATAACAACAACAGAAATGAACATAAAAAACTACATGTGATTCCAAGACCTCCTATAAAACTACACTAATGAAAGAAATGAATATGGAGTAATAGAAAAGAATAATTTATCCAGAATAGACCCCCACATGTATGGAAAATCAATTTCTCACAAAAGTTCTAAGATAACTGAATGGAGGAAAAATATCTTCAAAAAGCAGTTAAATTTTGAGATATTCACATGAAAGCCAAACAACCACAATCATCCAATGCCATACAGAAAAAAATAACCCAAGATGTATTCTAGACATTAAAGTTAAACTATAGGCATATAGTTTACAGAAGAAAGCAAATGGGGAAATATGCATAATTTTAGGCAAAGTTTTCAAAGAAAAAAAGATGTAGGTAATTAATCATAACAGACAAAAATAATTTGGTGCAGTGATATATACCTGCTATCTCTGCAACTCAGGAGGTTGAGGCAGGAAGATCCCAAGTTTGAGGCCAGTCTTGGCATCTTAGTGATATGCTGCCTCAAAATACAAAATAAAAAGGGCTAGGAATTTGGCCAATGGTAGAGTACCTATGGGTTCAATTCCCAGTACATAGGGAAAAAAGTTGGATTTTATAATATTTAAATCTATTGTTTACAAGAGATTTTTTAAGTGAAAAGACAAAATTTACTGAAATGAAATATTTGAATATGTATCTCTGAGAAAAACATTTGCATTAGAATATATTTTAAAAAAACCTTAAAAATCAAAAATAAAGTTAAAACAAATATGGACAAAAATTTGCATAGAATTGTCACAAAATAAGATATGCTAAAGCTAATAAGCATGTCAAAAGATGTCCAATGTTATTGCAGAGAGGTGCAAATTAAAATCACAATGACATACTAGCAAAACCCCCAATATTGGTCATTCTACATATTCATGAGGGCATAGAGCAACTAGAACTCTTGCATACTAGTTGCAAGAGTATAAAGGTATATTTACTTTGGGTTTTGTTGTTGTTGTTTGTTTTTGTTGGTTTTGTTTTTGCTTTTGGCAGTGCTGGGTATCTAACCTAGGATCTCACAGATGCCAGGCAAACTCTATCACAGAGCTCTTTCCTTGGCCTGCTGTATATTCACCTTGGAACATTTAGAGTTTTTTATTAAGTTAAATGGGCACTTTCTTTGTGACCTAACAATTTGATTCCTACATTTTTACCTAAGAGAAGTAAAAATATATGTCCATGAAAAAACTTGTACAAAATTTTCCTTTTTAAAATTAATTAATTAATTAATTTCTATTATTATTTTAGTTCTGGGGATTGCACTAAATTTTCACAGTGTATTTTTCATAATAGTCTCAATCTGAAATCAGTTGAAAATCCACTAGGTCAATAGAAAAATAGGTCAATGGATAAACAAATTGTGGTATATTCATGTAATAAAATACTAGTCAGCAATAAAAACCTCTGAAATACAGTACAACATGGACATATTTCCAAAACATCATGCTAAATGAATGAAATTAGACACCTTCTTTAAACATCATTTATATGAAATTCTACAATAAGTAAAGCTAATCATCTTTGAAAGAAAGGAGATCACTAGGATTGTGTGTGTTGGGAAGTAGGAGGGGACATTAGGGAATTTAGGGACATATACTGAGATATTTTATACCTTAATGGAAGGTTAATTATATACATGTGCATGTATGTAAATATATATATATAAATTGACATATAAATAAATATATATATTTATCAAAACTCATAAAACTATATGCTTGAAGTAACTCTAATAGAAATATCAATAAATCCAAGTCTATCTGATTCCACAAATGATTGAATTCCTTTATGGAAATTTGAAATCTTTATGAATATTTCCTACTCTGTGAGTGCTGTTTGGGGTTTTCAGAATTCCTGTTGGGGAGTAACCACAGTTTTAGAAATATTCAATATAACTTTTTCTCTACTTTTCTTTGGAATTTTTCTTTTTATTTATTCAAAATGTATGAACTATCCTAAATTTCAACATTAATCCTCACTAATTTGGATCAAAGAGATAATAATTGAGATAAATGACTAGACAATTCAAATTACAAGATATTCTTGAAGAAATATAACTTCATCACTTTTAGGTGGAGGGAGTAACTTGAACTGTCCTAATCAAGGCTACCTAACAGAGTTCTGTGGGTGAACAGATTAGAATGATTTCCAATTAACATACCAAAGCACTCTCCAAAATCCTGTTGATTGAAGCCTGTATTGAGGATTCTTTTCATGTGAAAAACACTATTTTTAAAATTTAATTTGCATCCCTAACTTAAATATTTTCATTTTATACCTGATTCTTTAGGAAATCCTTTTTGTGGAATGAAAAGAAAAAAGATAAACACAAATCTCTAAGGAATGTTTAATAAATGTTAAATTAATAAAAGCAGAATTACTCTTAGCTGCAGCCAAAAACTTTTTTGTTTCTTTTCTTTTTTTAAAAAAATCTGAGGTAGTTATTAAAATGTCTAAAATCTAGAGTGATGCCAAAAGGCAGGTAGGAGCATTAGCCCCTCAGAGTTGAAAGAGAATTTGTGTGTATGACAAGTTCCAAGGATTCCTCTTGCAAGAGAAAATATTTGCAGCAGGGGACAAGGAAAGCCTCTTTTATATTAATTTCTTGAGCTGCTTGTAGCCAGAACCATCCCTCTGCTATTCCCTGTCACTTTTGGAGGTCTTTGAGCCAAGCCCAAGCTGCCTGCCTGGCCCAACAGTGGTGTTTTCTCATCAAAGAACCCTTGCCACAGCCTCTCAGTTCTGTGCAGGAATTGAAAAGCCTTTGAAATCGGTGCAGCCTCACTGCACAGCTAGTAATAAGCATTAGAGAAAAACACGCAGCTCATTTGTTTAAAAGTTCATTCGCTTCAGTGTGATTTAGACAGATGTGAGGTGGGTTTTGCTTAGTGCTGCTCAGCCCCATGGCAAAGTTAGCTAGGTCTCCTTTTCAAAGACTTCCTCAGTCCCTGCCCATTGCAGAGCTTCTGCAACAATGGAGCTTTGAAAGGGGAAAAAAAGAAAAAGAAAAAAAAAAAAGAAAAGAAAAAAAAGAAAGAAAGAAAGAGGAAAAGAAAGAGATAACACCAGTGAGAGAGGCTGACAGCTCAGTCCAAACTCAAACAACCTTTCTAGTGTCCAGGACAGAGGTGCACGTCTGAAGGTGGGGATTAGGTCTGGGTTCAGAACAGCCCAAAGAATTAATTTAAAAGAATGTGTCCTCCCATTTCCTGTAAAGGCAGCAGCAGTAGCTCTGTAAAATGCTTCCCAGATCATAGGGCAGTTAGGCATGTAGATTCTGCTACATTCCCAGAGAATCCGATTTCAGGGAAATAAATCTTACTGGAATCTGGAGTTATTTTTTACCAGGCACAAATAAGTACAAGCCATCCATGTTTCTCATTGAATAGGAGATCTGAACAATCAACACCCATTACTAATGACAGGTTATTTCCTCCAGAAACAATGCTCTTTGGAAAGAGATGTGTATTTATTAGGCATGATGCATACAGAGTAACAGTCATTTTGAGATGTGAAGCATTCTGGTACCATCAAGATATGTTTTTGCTAGCCTATGTGGACATATTGATAGTGTTGAGGTATGATGCTAATTCCACAGGCAAATGGATCTATTGTTATGATCTTGCTGAGAGCTCAGAAATTGCTTTTATATTTAAAACCTTATTTTGAGAGCTGTCAAGCTACAGATAATACAAATCCAGTTAAAGTATGCCAGAGATTTTTGAAGTAAATCTGAACAGGTACACATGATAAAATATAATGTCTACAGTATGTGTACAATGCATTGAAAAACACATTTCTAGGTCATTCTTTGAAACCACAACAAATCTGAGTATAAAATTAAGAGAATCATACAATGTAACTGCTTATAAACTAAAAAAAAAAAAAGCTTCAAAGGAATGAACAGCTAATTAGAAATGGGGTTTTGGGAAGACAATAATTTAATTAGAAGTGAAGTTGCCACATGCCTATAATTAAACAGTTGTGTGATAATTTGAGTGTGGTTAATTCCAGTGAAAATTTAGTCATCCCCTGAAATGTTTTACAGATAGGATTTGAACATATCTTTAAGATTCAATGAAATATTCTGTGAATTAGCCCTGCAGGATGAGTAGGCTGTAGTATAAAAGGGAAAACAAATTTGTAGTTGAACAAATGAGTTTGAGCGTTGTTTTGATCACCTATTACCTAAATAACTTTGGGCAATAAATAACTGGAGGCAGAATGGATGCTCAGAAAGCAAACTCTGAGATACAGTTAGCCTTCAGGGTATTTATGACCAACATTTGTTGAAAATTTGAGAAAGGCAGAAATTGCAAAAGCAGAAGTCAAATTGTAAGGCCTGTCTGAATAAAGCCCCAGATAAACACACACACAGCTCTGCAATAATGTCCAGGTCTTTATAGTCCAGCATCTGTTAGGATGAGGACCACTAAGAGAAGGGGTTTAACCTTAAGTGGAGTTCTCCTCAGCTGAGAAAGTCTTAAAGGGGCTCAACTGAAACTTGTATGCTGCTAGAACTCTGAACCGTGGGAACATGAGTGATGCTTGACAGTGTCCACCAGAGTAACACCAATACACAGTTAGTTTCCTATAATATGGAGATAACAATACCTACAACTCACAGGTTTGTCCTGTTGAAAGGTGCTAATAAGTAGTTACTATTATTGTAGATTTCAAAGTGGACATCATCATTTGAATAGCAACTAGGAAATCATCCTACAATTAATTGAATAGAATAACAATAAAATTTTAGTTACTAAAATCTGTTGAAATATATGTAATTCTGTGATAATTACCAATCTTTATTATTTACAAATATTGCAAAGGAACTAAGCAGTAAGTGAACAGCATTTCAGAACCTTTAAAGAGATTAGTTTTACTTTACTATTAATAGAAATATCACTAAGTTCCAGCTCTCAGCACTTCAAATTTGCAGGCTGGTGCTAAATTGGTCGTAGTATTGTGTGATATGTTTAAATTAGCTTTTTTGGTGCAGTCAAATATTGCAGCATACACAGTGTCTACTATATCCATGCAGAATTGGGGATCCTTAATTTTTGTTAAATTAAATAGATAAAAACCCTAATTTTTTTTCTTATGCTCTCCAAATCTTCATGATGCTTTCTCAACCCCCAAATCAAGTCTTAATGCACTTTTGTTTCCAACCATAGTTTAGCAGCACAGGGATATTTGCTATTTGTTTAACTGTGTCACAAACAGATTACTGATTCTGTAATGATGCTGCTACTTCAAATATGGGCTGTATTTGTACTTTTTGAAAATAGGATTTGACACTACGAAAACAACTCTGTGTATTGTAACTTTTATTTATTATAGTCGTGTATTAATTTTAAAAGTGAATTAAAGAATATCACCTATAGAAAATATATTATCAATGTGTTCCCTCAATGTTTTCAGCAGCATAATATTTTTGAGGTTTGTGTTAGTTTGGAAACTTTTAAGTCTCACATTAGATTTACAGCAATTAGCACTTTGTTAAAAATATAAATTCACTAAACAAAAAGCATTCACAAGATGGATTTTGTCCTTTCTAGATTCAAAGTAAAAAAGTAGAGATTTGCCTAATTAACATAGTTCTCAGAACTCCAAGGAATTTGAAAAAATATATTGATTACTAATGCAGAAAGTGATTTTGCATATTCTATTTTCTTTATCAATAATGAACTTCAGCTTATTACTTTCAGGGAGCAGCAAAATTATCACTGATATGTATAGTAATTATTGTTTATAGTCAAGCTTGTCACAAAATTCATCATGTAGAATAAATTGTTGACAATGATGAAATTCTCCTGCTGCTTGTAGATTGAAGTAAAAATAGATGTTTACAGTATATTGTAATGTGTCAGAAGCTGATGATTCCTTTTGGATAATGAGAGATGTTTAGATTTATTTCACTATTAGTATTTTCAGTTGCTTCTTGTGAATTCTACACCATTGCTTTATCTCCACTCACCTAAACAATTTTATGACTGGGTCAGAATAAAATAAAATGATTTTTCAGCTATATTATTTTTAAATTACATTTACTTCACAATGTTTAAGCTATTACCAAAATAAACACGAACCAGTTTTGAATGGCAAAGCTTAATAATAAAGAACAGTTTTTGAGTGAGGAAGTTGACTTAGTATAAGAACAGTGGAAAAGACAGATGATAAAAGAACAAAAGATTTCTAAGAAAACACACATGTAGAACAAAGGCACATGGAAAAAGTGGGGTTCATGAGATTATGCTGAGGTGGTAGTTTCCAGTATTTCACTCTCCAAACTCATGTTTTGACTTGGGCCATATCCTCCCCTACATTATCCATGTAGAATTTGGATGGATGGTAGAATTTATAGCATTAGGATGATGCTACGGGAATTTTAACAGGGGAAGATTTTCACTCTTTCTGTGTGATAGACTGAGAAAACTTAGTGATGCTTCTAAGGTAATAAAGTTTGTAAAACGAAGAAGAAAATCCCAATCTCTTAGTATTTAGTTCGATACACATTTTCATCACTATTCTGGTTTCTATTATTATGAATATTTCTAAAAATTAAATGTAATATTTTCCTATGTTGAAATTAGGTAGGATATATTTGAAGAATCTTTCTTGGAACATGCTCATATTAACTTACTCAGACCCTAATTCAGAACCAAGCATATTAAAATGGAATTCAGAAACTAATGAAAGGGCTTTTGTTTATTTTGAATATCACAAAATTACACACACACAAATATCTGTCAGAACAGGATTAGACAGATATCAAGGTTGTTTTAAAACTCCGGTTTTACCATTATCCAGGTATACTGAGACCATCAGACAGAAGATGGCGAGCATTGAAAAAATCATTTGTAACTCACAAGGAAAGGGGGTATATTATGCCATGAAGGGCCACAGAAGAAAAGTAATATTGCCAGTCAGGAGGCAGATGGAGAAAAAGTATGAGCAGTAGACTCCATTTGGGTTCCATAGGAAACAATGGGCAAGAGAAGAAAGCAGGCATAGGATTAACCAATTTGAATAATTTCAGTGGACTCTTGGGTATAGGAATTATTTCTAGTTTTCTGGTTCTTGGAGCTGGGCTAGCTAAGGATGGAGGAGTGGCCCAAAGTAAAGGAGCCTAATAGAGGAGGTGGTAGGAGTAGATAGGATCTGGATTGGTCAGTTTCATATGAAGGCACTCTCCCAGGCAAGTCATTTTGCTATCTCTAGGAACTGGCTGAACTAGAAGAAAAAGGTGTTCCCTTCAGGATCAGCAAAGTACCCAGATTTCAAAACATCAGAAATACATAGTTAATAGAGGAACAGAATAGAAAGCATAGAGACAGACCCAAAATGTCAATGTATTTAATGTAAGATAAAGAGAACTTTAATTTTGGTATAAATGAGAGTATGTAAAGTGTAGGATTTACATTTACATGCAAATCTGAATTTACTGATAAAACAAAAACATACAGCACCTACATCCTTTTCTTATACTTTACACATAAATAAAATATAGAGGGTTTTTTATTTTTGTCATTAATAACTCCTAGAACATATTTGAAAATACAGTAAAATAATTTTAAAATGTTGAGTTGGGGAATTCATATACATATTTTACTTTGGCCAGGCAGTAGCTTTAAATATCAAGTATTTGAATCCATCCACTTTTCTATTTATAATTTCTGCATATTTGGTCATTCCTAGAAAATATACCACCATTTGTAACTATTGATGTTTGTTTTCTGAACAATCACTCTAAATTTCCAATTAAAATGAATTATCATTTCAAATAAAAAGATGACTTACTGCTAAGATGTCTTGTTCTTTAAATAGATAAATATATATAAATGACTACATAAATAACTTTATATAAATATGTAAATACATATATTTTGCTGATGCTGACAAGTAACTGAATAGAGTTCTACTGACATTATTTCCAAAATCTATGTGTTATTCAGGCTCCAATTTAATCTAAATAATTAGTATTTCAACATTATTTATTTGGTATTTATAACACACAACTTTAATTATATGACTGATACCTCTTTTAACAAAAAATAAAATATATTCTAACAGGCAGCTCCAACCTCTCAAATGAGCTACCTACCATTCACCCATGGTAAATGTTTGATATGCTCTGTTTCTTCTATCCAGTCTTAGGAACTCTGTTAACATTTTTATCTTTTTAAATCATAGTGGTTATATGAAGGACTTACATATATTTTCTCTGAATCAGGATCAGCTCCTTCCAAAAAGGGTGTGATTGACCTACATGAAAAGGCAAGTAAGTGTGGATTTCTCTACAGCAGCACAGAACAACATATATTTTTAGCAACTTTCCATAGGACTAAATACATTATCATTTTAATTTTATTTCCAAATACTGCTGAATCAAGAGATACCATGTCCTGACCACTCCATTAACTGAGTATCACTTTACCTTTCACTGATAGAATTGTATAGTTTAGGTTGCCTAAAGCTAGGTGATAAAAGTATTCTGGAAAGACTGGTTCCTGGAAAGTTTCACTAGCATATTCTCTCAAGGTGCCTAAATATGATATAATATTCCAACATCTTTGAATTTGTTCCTGAAACATTAATAAACTCTGTAATCATAACAGGAATTGCAAAATCTGAATAGGTATAAAAGGATTCTGGTATAGTAAAGGTCCCGGCTGGGGAATAATTAATAGTTTATTTCTTACACAGCATGAACAGCATTTCCATAGGAATCCACTCCCACATGCTTGGGATATTTTCTGAAGCACTTTAAGATGTCAAATTTGGTTCCATGGAAAACCTCAAGTGACCCTATGATAGATCCTGAAAAAAAAAAAAAACCAAGATACCATTAAAACAGTTGGCAGAGCTCTATCCTCATTAATCCATGTTAATGAAATTTCTTCAGGAAAATACTTTCATCAGCTGTACTCATTTTGGGTGGAGTGAAAGGACTGAAAGATCTTAACACAGCAGATTGCTCTTCATAACATTGTTAATTTTGGTAATAAAGCTTCATAGTTCATCATGTAATTGAAAATCTTCTTGAAGATTTTTCACTTCAGAAACTCTAGAAAAATTTGGAAACACTATTAATTAAGAAATTAGCTCTCAAAATGAACTGATTTTGAATTTTTAATACCCTTTTTTATTCCACATAATGATTCTGGTTAAATCACAAATTGTATTTAACAACTGTTTTATGCAATTCAATATCTTAGTAGCAATTAAGGCAGATTACAACCTAAATAGAATCAGCTCAAGGTATTAAATTAGGGGCAACCCCCTGCTTCAAAACCAAGTAGATGAGGAAGTTCCTGGCTGCCTGACAAGACTGCATATAATACTAAATATGCAAAGCTAGATTGAGAGATTTTGCATTTTGGATCCGTAGGCAGTGGCAATTCAAGAATATTTAGCACTAATGAAGAGCATCAGAGCAGTTCAAGTTAATTAGCATTTATCCTTCCTCCTTCACTGAGTCCTTCTATCATGCTTCATTCAACATTAAATCTAAGCATGTACTATTAGGAATAAAAGTGGGGCCTGAATTACCTATCCTTGGGAAAAATTGGCAGCTGAGCACCAGCTTTCCACATTCATTTGTCAACACCATCAATGTATTCACAGAGGCACCATTCTCTTCTGTTTAAAAAGATATTTCCTTATTTTAAAATGAAATCTATGTGTTAGTATTCAATTCATAGAACTAAATATTAATATCCCCAAGTATCAACCAATGAAATAAGACACCTGGTCTTTTGCCTTTTTACTTCTCTTCCTCAATTAACATTTTAATATATCATGACTATAAAGCAGTATTTTTAAGATCACAGTTGATATAATTACATTATAGATGTGCCTTATTTTTATGAATTTAAAATATCCCTAGAGGTATAAGGTATATTAGCATTTTCTGAAAAGAGAAAATAGTTTGTATTTGAGTGTAAGAGTTGGAAACAAAAATGTTTGTATTCTTAAAATCTGTTTCTAACCTTTTTATTCCTATTTGAATAAAATAACAATTTTTTTCCCCTGAGGATATTTTTTGCCTTAGATCATATAAAATGTTCTCTTCTCTAGACTTTCCTGTGCTTCTATATATATACAAAGTTCAAATGCCTAGAAATCATCTAAGGTAAAGCTGCAATAAGTACATGGCTTGACCTGTTAATTACTTTAGTCATCCATTCTTAAATATTGCTGAATACCTACTAATCACTATACAGTGTAAGAAATGGTCCCCTTTGAAGTATGGAAGTCAAATGAAAGAATCAGCTTTAATGAAAATTTCACAATGTATTTTTCAGTTGTATTGTTTTGGGGTATTCCTTTCCCAATTCCTTTTTTAAACTTCATTTGTAACTTTGGATGAGAAAACTGACTTACTGAGCCTCAGTTTTCTTACAGAATGTTGAAGATTTATGTGATGTGCACAGGTACTCTTAAACTTAATAAGTAAATAGTACTAGTAGTAGTTTTACACAAGAGTCAGAATTATTATTTGCACAATTATCAATTGTTATATCATTATTATAACAAATCAAAGGTTTTCTGTATTAAAAATCAAATGTTTGGTAAGAGTTAAGAGACAAGAAAAAGGATGGCAGGAGAATACAAAGAATGTATTGAGCTAGTAGTAATTTTCTCTAAGAAATTGTACCAAGGGTTTGGTTTTTGATGTTCATTTTTACACTAAAAGAATTAAAAGTGTCATATGTGTGCTATATTAAATGAATTGTAATTTACAATTTACAATTTAGGTAGTTTTTTTTAATCTATTCTTCATATCCAATATCCTTCCAGGTAATGAGAATATGTTTTTTCCTCTGGGATTTACATTGCATTAGAGCATTATGTGTTACCCTGGACACTATTTTATGTCATTGGGAGGACTTGGATTACTAGTACTGAAGTCAGTCCTTGGGGTTTCCAATTGTTAGAAATATCAAAATGATATTCCAGAAGCCTAGAAGACAGCATTTTTTTTGTAGGCACCAAGGAAAGATTTCAGGTTTTTTTTTTAAACAAAACTTTTAATTTTGTAAATCTATTCATATGCTTTGATCTGTCATTCTCTGTATTAAAAAAGAAAAGTCAATTTATTCTCAACCAGAAGATGTCATTCCAAGCACTTTTATAGTTGAGTTGAGTAGGTTGAAATGATCTGTTCTAACCTAGTTTAAAATATGTGTTATTGTCTAGCGCAGAGAATTTTCCCCTCATTATCACCTCATAAAACAACTATGAGAGGAGACTAGACTTCTTACCCTAATGCACTTGTAATGAAGTGAAAGTTTTCTGGTTTGCTTTTGGATTCTTCCTCTTGGAGTTTTGCAACTCAAGCCAGAACACACCTTGGCTCACATATTAGTTTTTTCCTCCCCAGAAATTAGAATTTAGAAACTAGAAAGCAAATGAATGCAAGGAATTTTTAAACAATTTGTGGACAGTCATATTTTATGAACATTGATGAAAACCACAAAAAGAAAATTCCCTGTTAAGTTTCAAGAAATCTTCCCAATAGTGAAAATTTTTATCATGTTTGATATCAACATTTCAGAGGGCACTAATAAAAGCTCTTTTAACACCAGTCAGTGGTAGATTCTTAAAATCAGAGAAACCACTTGTGTCCTCAAATATATGTATAAATTGATAAATATTTAAGGAACTAAAAACTTTTGGAAAGAGACATTGAATATTTGCTTTGTAAACTCTCCATTTATCTTATTCTAAATCATGCTAATTGAAAATCATTACTGGTTTAAATCCCACTAGAGAATTCTTATTGGCAATAGTGAAATTTTCAATGATCTTATCTTGGAAACTTACATCAATATCTCAGTCTTAAAAGTCACAGGAGGGGTTCATATTCTCTCGTAACTATTTGGAAAGAGAAATAAGCAATTCCTAAGAGGAGTCATGATCTTCTAATTCATGCACTAGCAATTTCTGTGGCATGTCAGAAACATGCCCTTCACCATCCATGGAAAAATTCCGCTTAGTAACTTCCACATTACGAGCTGCTGAAGTCTTTCTTAAAAAACCACACAACCACACAGTAATATGGCATATAAACCATGATTCCTAGGGCTATTTCACAGAACAACTTGTTCAGTAGTGACTACACATGCTTTTCCAATTAGTTCAATTTAAAGAAATGTTTGTCTGCACATAATTAAAGTATGTTTTATTCTTCAGTTTTTTTATATCAATATTTAGGTATACATTTAAGAAACAAAAAAAGAAAGCAAAATAAAATAGTAGCCCAAAAAAGGTAAAGCATTTTAATGTCTCATCTTTCAAAATTTCTTTGGGGAAAGATGCTCTAAATTTATTTTCTTTTTGTCTTCTAAATAAATGCCACTTAATCTTTGAAGATCACTTATTAGCTCTATATGAACTTAAATCTAACAATACATTAAATATCTATGCTGTTTCAATGGCAAATGTGGTGTTTACTTAATTAAGGCAATTTGTAAGTCTTTACAATTTGAAAGTCCTTTATAGGGACTTTCAATGTCTATTCTTATTTGAAGATGTTGTGGAAGAAAAAAGATACTGCATTTGTGTCACATTTAATAAAATTTTCAAGTACATGCCACATTTAATATTGGATTATTAACTGAATAATATTGGATTATTAAAAACTGAATAAGGTATTCAGGCTAATTTTAAAGGAATAAAGGAAAATATAAGGAATTCTTATCTCTGGCATTATTAAGCTTTACAAAGGAAATGTATACATTAATTGATGAAGTTGTTTATGGACTCTATCACAAGTTATATATTACATAATGTTTGCAAATGCTAGAGAATCTGTCTAAATGATGGAGAAAAGTGGAGCTATTCAAGGCTGAGGATCTAGTTATACATTCAAACACATTCACTAGTATTTGAAGGGACAGCAGGAGCAGCCTATTAGAGTTTTGAAATATATAAAATATATTGTTAAATATATAAAATAGTCATTCCATTATAAAAATGGTCGAATATTGGCAATTTCTCTGGGGTCAATCTAATGTCTACACTTGGACATTAAAACAGTCTTGGGAAATAAAATTTCATTTGGTAAAAGAAAATTGAGTGAGAGGAAAGTTTTGATTACATTTCAACATGTGTTACAACTAAGGATGAGAAGTCTGAGGGGAAAAGAGAAACATTACTTATATTATAACATTACTTTAGAAGGAGTGAGATACAAAGCAGCACTGAAATATGGGTGACAGTTTTGCAGAGGGTATCCATCCATTTCAATGTGGCTGTGGGAGAACTTACAGAAATAGTCATTATATTACAGTAATACAAGCTTATTCTTTTTATACTTAAATGGAATGACTAAGTGTTTTCATGTTGATTCAATTGGTCATCCATTAATTTATTAATTCACTCAACAAATATTTACTGAAGTTCCACTGTATTGTAGGAACAAAGAGAAGTACTGGAGATGTACTTGAAAACAAGAGACTCAATTTTTATCAAAATCTAGGTGATGATGGAAAAACAGAAACAAAAATTATGAGAGTGTGAACAATGCTATCATGCCAGGGTAGGATATTAAAAGAGTGCAAAGGAATGGCATTTAACTCAAATTAGGTATTCAGAAGTTTCCTAGAAAAAGGAAACCTGAGCCAAAAATTAGAATATTTTAAAAGTCTTGGAGAGAGATGGCTGTAGTCAACAGCTAACTTGAATGTTCAAGTTACAGAGAAGTAAGAAATGAGACCAGAAAGTATTCAGTATTATCTATGAAATGCTATTCTTGCAAATAATATTCTCTCAAAAGTTTTGGATATATCTGAAGAGCAGCAGGAAAAATAATAAATGGATTTACATGGAAGAAGTAGGAAAAGGATCTTACTCATGATTCGTGGTTTCGATTCAATTTCCTACCCTAAATCTCTTTGATCCAAATTTCTTACCTATGTGTTTTGTCTATTTTATCATCTTATAATAAATAAGAGAATAAATAAATTGGAAATACTGAAACTAATACATAGATGCTATTTTGCTCTAAGTATCAGTTTTATCCATTTTTTGAATGATAGCCATTTATATTAGAAAAATATAAGGTTTGAAATCAAAGAACTTGAATACCATCTTTAAAATTCTGCCAATCATTTATCTTTGTGGGCACAGCAGCATCAAGAATTACTATGAGGCTGAGATGAGGTGTTAGATTGGCTGCCTCTGGCACATCATATAGTTTCAGTAAATGTTGGTTCAGTCTGACTCCATGATATCTAGATGAAAATAATCCTAGGAGACTTTTGAAAGTTTCTATTAAGTCATGATTTGGTAGTCCTGTCCACTTATATTATGTCTACATATCTAAGTCTCTAAATTCATTCCTACTTGTTAAAAACATAGACAAAACTTCTTAATCTCCAGTAAAGTGGCTCATTTCATCTCATCACTAGGGACAGCACTCAGGGGCTCTGACAAATCACACTCCACAGCCATCTGGGATGTGATAGGCATGACCTACTCATGGCCTCATAGTTGGCACCTCCTCTCTCTTTATGAGACCACCCCAGATGGACTTGCTATTTTTGGCCTTGATCCTCATTCCAAGAATTAGAGAATGGAGAATCCAATTACCCTAACTAACCAACTACTTTACTTAGAAAATTTGGGTAAAAAGGGGAGGGCTAATTTTAATACATTTGAAATGAATGTATATACTAATAATTAGTAGAGCAGTTACTATTCTATTTTTATTACCAGGAAATATCATCACCTTAATTCTTGTATTACTGCCTGGATCTAGGACTAAGTAGTATAGTAAGTCCTCTGTCTTTCACTGGTAGATTCTCTTAATATATTTTTACTTGAAAGGCTAAGATATAAATCTTTAAGATACTTTTTCAAGGTAGGTGACCAAAGACCATCTGAAGAAGTGGTACTCAGGGTGATTTGGGCAAGCTGCAGTCCTAGAAGATGCTGCAGAACTGAATAAATTATTTGGACTTTTGCATAAGAAGTCATAACTCACCCAGTTTTTTGTCAGAAACATTCAGGACCTCTGACTATATCTCCCATCACTGATTTATATGGTTCTGGAAGCCCAAGCCTCTCCTTTCTCTCTTCATCCCTTGAAATCTTGTGTGGAAATTAGCCTTGTCAGACTCCTAAATGCTTCTTATGGATTCTTTAGAACTTCCAGATTGTAATTAATTAACTTTTCCATAAGTCTTAGTCTGTGTTGTGCATCTATAACAATATCTACTTTATAATGAACAGAAACAGTTCTGGAGGCTGGGAGGTACAAAATTGAGGGGCAAGCATATGAGGAGGGCCTTCTTCTTGTGTCATCCCATGGCAGAAGGCAGAAGAACAAGAGAGGTTAAGAGGAGGCCAAACATGGCCTTTTTTAACAGCACTAATCTTCTCCATGTAGGTAGAACACTCCTGACGTGATCATCTCATACATAAGTCCCACCTTTTAATAAGTCTCACCTCTTAATACTGTTAAAAAGGCAATTAAATTTCAACAACATCAGTTGTACAGGGCATAGAAATGTAAACCAAAGCACCATATTTTGGCATCTTTGCCACCTCTCTGCTTTAACTAAAATAAGATGTTTTCAAAGTTTACTGCTTCCCTGGCATCCCTCTCCAGTAGAAGTGACTTTTCTGCCATTGTCCAGATACTTCCATACCAGAGGATGAAATAGGTATCTGTTATGCTCCCTAGAGTTCTTTTAAGGTTATAGATTCCTCCTGAAAAACATCCTTTGAGAGTCATAATTTCAAGATGAACTATTCCCTCTCTATCTTCCTTGCTGGGCACCCATTATCATTCACTTAAGAATGTAATGAAACTCAAAAACTTTGCAGTATCTCCAAATTTGCAGCTTTTCTACCAAAGCTCTGGCCATTCACTTGGTCCCATACACATTCAATATGAAAGATACACTAACATGGCATCATGACTACAAAATGCTGAAAATGAATCTCTGTAAAGACCTACAGCTAAACTTAGCCAAAATTTCATTTATCATGCCATGCTAAAATGGAGTGTCACAAAACTGTCTCAAAGGTAGATCAATGTACAACTAGTTCAACCTCTCCTCCTGACTTCTAACCAACGCATGCCTTGCTTTCCCCCTACACTTCTGCTTCCTTCACTAATCCCTCCCAGAAGGTAAGACTCCATCTTTTGTATTCCTTGCACAGCAGGAGTAACATATATTATTATTTTGTTTCCAAGTGGGGGAGCCATCCTTTTGGTGCCACTGAAACATGCCTGCACAGTAACTTTATTGTCAGGACCCTTCACTCACTGAGTGTGCCATTCACAGTCAGTTGAAAGTAAACTTGTTGGAAAGCCAACACATAAGAGTGTAAAAACTTCCCTTTCATCTTTTATGTATGCTTTTTCAGCAATAAATGTTGGAGTTAATGAAGCTGAACACTTAACAGCTCATGGCAAGGGCTAAAGATTCCCTGCCAGCAGGTGTTTCATTTGTTTTAATTATTATGACCATTTAACATGTTGATGAGTATTCTTACTTAGACTTATATTCTTTCCTACTCTAATTGCCGTCACCATGCATGAAGGCTTGAAAATACACACAAAAGATACATCTAACGTAGCTCTTCATCCCAATGATGTTTTCTTCCATTTGACTTTATTTCCCACAGAAAACCTCAAATTAAACTTTATTTAAAAAATATCCGATGCTAAAGCCCTACTATCCAATCACAATCTCTTTCCTCCCTGCTTTGTTAATGCTCTTTCTGTGAAGATCTTTTATCTCAATGTGAAATTCATTGACCCCATGATGTTCTTTCAGTTCTTCAGTGCCCTTCATTCTTTCATGTATCTATTTTCCCCCAGCTAAATTTGAAATAACCTCATTATAATTACTCTCATGAAGCCATCCTCACCTCTTCTACAGGACCCTCCTTGATTGCATATACCAATCATATTTCTCATTATGCCTGAAATAAGGAAAATATTTAATCTCACTTATATATTCATCATCTCCCATCTATTTAATAAAATAGAGGGGTGAATAGACTCTCATTTTGGACTAGATAACTGCTCAGTACCTGATTTCTATTCCTCTTATTCTGTCCAATTCCCTTAGTGCTCATCCTGTTGAAATTGCAAATTTTCTTGCTCCTCCAAGTTTCAATGTGTCAGACTAGAGGTGGTTTTGAGATCATTGTTTGTTGTCCAGTCTGGCTTTAGATCTGCACCTACTGAATATTTTTTCCTTTATTTATTTAAACACTTCTGAGGTAAATTTTGAGAAGAGTTCACATTACTTTGATTTGGGGCAGGATTAATGTAAATATTATTTATATTCATTGTTTTCTTCCCATTTGTTTTTTCTTATGGGACACTGCTAGAAGCTGTAGAGTACTCTCATAGCCCCTGAATATTTTGTCTTATATTTTTTTTTCTTAAAAGATTTTCTGGTACATTTTTAAGTAGGCTTTTAGAATTTAGGTACTGTTAAGAAGAAAATTTCATACCAAATTGGTTATAAACATAAAAGTTTATAATTTCCATTATCTGCAAATATTTGAAAATATAATACTCTATTGAATCTTAAATCTTATAATCCATTTATTTTTTTAATTTGCTGTATTATGAGTTTTGATTATATTCATCAACATGTTAATATTCCTCCTCCTTACCATACAGCATCTTAAATTCTACATATTTTCTACCATATTTTAATATCTTTACCCAAACTTGGGTAAGTTCAACTGCACATTTTCAGTCTGACCTAATCTTTGAGTGTTGCTTCTAGGTGAGGAGAGCATGTAAAATAGTTATACTCTAAATTTATGCTAACCAATCTTAATTGGATACTCAAAAGTACCCTGGATCCTGTGCTCAATCCAATTTTGCATATCATCTTGCCTCAAGCACTCAAACATATGCTATATCCCATATCTGACAACAGAAATGGTCATCTCCTACTATATTGAAAATTTGGATGACAGTCAACTTCAACTCTTTTCCCTATTACTGAAATTCTCCTTGTAATATAATTACCATTATTTTTGTTCTTTTCTCTCTTCTGTCAAAGAAAGACAAGGCTTTGATTTAAGTTATGCATTTCTCTAGAATTCTTCGGCAGTTACTTCCCCTCACTTTCATATGCTTATTTTAACCAAGTCTTTTCCATCATTCTTCAACTTTTCCTTACGATAACATTTCCTGAACCTCAATGTTTCTTCTCTTCCAATTTTTTCAATTCCTATCAGCTTCATATGACATGGTTCACCACCTTATCCTCTCAGTAATTCCTGCCATTTGCATTCTGCAAACCTGTGCCCTCTCGATTATCTTTTTAACTCTGTGGGCTTTTCTTCTTGCTCCTACTCCATCTTTTGCCACTGCTGTTCTCTCTTCTCATGTACTGCAGTTTGGCAAAATTAGCCTTTTGACATTGAACCCTCATTTTCATGAAAAAGACAATAAAACTCTATCTCTTCAAATATCTTTTTCTTGGATCCTCTGACGTGTGCCTTCACTACTGTTTTAGTCAGCTTTTTTGCTACTGTGACCAAAAGACTTGACAAGAAAAGTAGAGGAAGAAAAGTTTATTTGGAGATTCACAGTTTCAGAGGTCTCTGTCCATAGATAGCTGGCTCCATTCCTGGGAACCTGAAGTGAGACAGAAAATCATGATGGAAGAGTGTGGTAGAGGAGGAAAGGAGGTTAGGACATGGCCACCAAGAAGAAGAGAGAGAGCTCTGCTCAACAAGGACAAAATATAAACCCCCAAAGGCATGCCCTCAATGAACCACATCCTCCAGCCACACCCTACCTGCTTATAGTTACCATCTAGTAAATCCCCATCAGAGGATTAACAGACCAATTAGATTAAGACTTTCATAACCCAATCATTACACTGTCTTGCACTGTCTTACAATTGAGTTTTTGGGGGACTCCTCATATCTAAACCATAATAATTGCATTCCAAAAATTTGGCTGTGGTGTATCTGGAGAACTTCCAGTACTACGTGTCTCTCCATCCAATTCGTCTCTTCCAGTTTTCCTAGTCTCATAAGGCAAAAAAATCATCACTCTTTCTTCTATCAATCAATCAAAACAATCAATTTTCCCCTTCCAATGTATTTGCCTACATCCCTCTGTTCTCCATGAGCATCAATTAGGTACCTACTGTCATGAATGAGTAAAAATATATGTAATGATATGCTACAAACAAAAACAAGAAAAAAGATAAAAATAATTTAAGCCAGAGGACCATTTTTGTCTTTGTTTCAGCTGGAAATGTTTTACTTCAATTCTAAACTTGAAATTATCACTCATTGTTTCAGAAAAACTTGAAAAACATCCAATTATCAATAAAGCAATGATTGTTATTTTCCCATATAAAACACAACCCAATTAGCAAATAAAATTGCACATTTTTAAATAATAGACAATGTAAGTATTTTTAGTAAAAATGTTGTTATTTATCTCTCAATCAAGCAAATTGTTTTCTAAAACTTCATTTCCTCCATATAAGTTGACAAAGAAAATAAGTATGTCTAGCTCTTGCCTTATTTCTCAGTGGTCTCTCTCTTCCATTTCTTTCAGAAGAAAACATATTATTTTTGGCAAATTGCACTTTTACTAAGAGGGGAAAGATTGAGGTTTTGAGAGTAGACAGATGGGTGTTTTCCTCAGACAACAAGCTAGAGAAGAATCTTAAAACTCCTCGAAATCCTCAACTTTCACATCTGTGTCTTACTACAATTTTGTGTCTGAGTGCATCATGAAATGTAGAACTTTTAGAGAGCAGAAGTTGCTGCAGTTCATCTGCTCAAGGGGACTAAGAACTCTGAAACCAAGAGGCAGAAGTGACAGTAGAAATAGGACAAGAGAGAGACAGAAAGAGTGAAATAATCATCTCACACTGAAAAGATGTCACGTACATGTCCCAGCATTAGCACAAAAGGAAGAGCCCATCTGAGTGAAGAGTCACAGTGGTGACACTGAGCACTGAATTCCTCCTGAGAGGTCATGTGCTGGATGAACACACAGGTGCAAAACACAGGGAAGAGTCACAGACGGAGTTTCTTTGTTTGATCAATATTGCAAACAAAAACAATCACAAAAAAGAGAAAAGAAAAAAGAAAAAGTGATAGCTCAGAATGTTTATGGAAGGATTTCATTACTATTTCTCTTTCAAAGCTTGTTTTAAGAAGTCAAACATGGAAGCATCCATTCACCGCATTGTTCCAAAGTAATAAAAATGTGCAATAGTTTCTTACTGATGGTGGTGTGATCTGTCACATTTCCATTGTTGACAGGGTTTGCTACACAAAGCCATCCAAGTAATCTTTGTGTCTCATCTAAGCTTTATTTGTGTCTCACTTTCTCTTTAGATGGAATGCCCAGAAATTGAAGATAACTCATTTAATCTTATACATTATCTGTAGTGTTTGCCACAATATCTTGTACAATAAAGGTACTCATATACATTTGTCAAACTAGTTTTTTGATGTTTCAAAGTTAAAAAGAGAAGTCAGTTTTATTTTGTAGCATTATTGCTCAAATAAAATTAAAAATAAAAATTTTTAAATTTCCAAAAATATCTTTAAAATCTCAGTTTCTAGGCCATTGTTTAACTTAAGGTCAATGAGTATAATGCTGGGTTATGACACATAACACTTAAAATACAGCAAGGAGGTTTAGCAAATTTTACTTCAAAATTTGTTAGTGTAATGTCTAAAACATGATATTGCCCAACTTTGCTATTCTCAACAGGTTCTTTAAAATTTATAAATTATAGAATTATAAAATAAGCTATATTGAAACAGTTGCAGCTCTTGATTGTTTTATTTATGCTAGCCATTGACAGGCAGAGTATATATAATCTACTAAATATGTACTTTGTAAATATACATGAGCCAAGCACAGTGGTGCACACCTGCAATCCCAGCAGCTTGGGAGGCTGAGACAGGAATATCACGTATTCAAAGCCAGCCTCAGCAACTTAGTGAGGTCCTAAGCAACTCAGAAAGACCTTGTATCTAAATAAAATATAATAAGGGCTGGGGATGTGACTCAGTGGTTAAGCACCCCTGGGTTTAATCCTCCCTATCAAAAATAAATAAATAAAGTTCTAATGACATTATGTTTTGGTTTAGGGAAATACTTATCTCATCAGACTAAAATTGACGTTTCTTTTTATTTTATGTAAATATTTTAACTTTCAAAATCTATAAATATTTTTAGTGTTCCTAAATTTGGATCTTATGATGTCATATCTGACTGTGTTATTCTGTTGCTACTGGATTTATTGATTTATTTATTCAATGAATATTTACTTACTGTGTACTTTAGGTCACATTGTGCATATGTTACAGAGTTCACAAAGTAGAAAAGACACACCCCCCAATGCCCTAACAGTTTACTGTTTGGATTAGAGTCAGACAGGCACATGACTACAGTACAATGTCTGTTGCTTTAGCAGAGGAAGCAAGAATGCATGCAGAAAGCAGATACCTGTGCCAGGCTGTGTAAGGCCTGGAATTTATCACTGAGTAGTTTACAATTGAATTGAGACATATACCGATCAGAATTTGTTTGAGTTTATTTCAGGCAAAATATTACAAGGAAGAGTTTTCCAGGTAGGCTTCTGCATAAAGGCTCCCAACTAAGGGGTGAAAAAAAAACATAAAATTGAAATATGTCTGTCATTCAATTTGTAAGGCTATCATCCTTGGAGTATGATCAGTTCAGATCAAATAGAGGGGCATCTTTCAAGTTTATTCATTTAGAGCAAATGCTTTGTTATAATCCATTTGCCCAGAGGGGGAATTTTAAAGATAATGCACATAGGCAACCCATGTAGTATCAGAAGACCTGATCAGCTCCTTTCAGGATCATGCAAAGGCATGTGCAAGCAGAGATGGTAGTCGTGAGGTCTAAAAAGAATAAAGAAAGGAAGAGTAATGAATTTTTTAAAATACAGCAAGGAGGTTAATGAATATTAGAATGCTAAAATTTCCACTGAATTGGCAATAGATCATTACAGATAAAACTAATGAATATGAGCCTGTTTAGTGGAGTAGTGAGGAGTAAACCTGTTGGCAGCAGAAAGTGGGATGAGAGCAGTGAGGCATTAAGAGATGGTAAATGTGGTCAAAAAGGGACATAGCTGCAGGAGACAGGTTTGGGGAATATTCATATTATAAATGCATATCAACCACCCAATTCAAGATAGAGAAAATTTCCAGCTCCACAGAAATCTCTTTTGTATCACCTCCCAGACAGCACCTTCTCTCCTAAGATGACAACCACTACACCTACTTCTACTGTTATAGATGGCATTTCTTGATCTTTAACCTCATAACAATGGGATGGATCATTTAGAACACCCTGGTGTCTAGCTTCTCTCTCTCAAATGTTAACTGAAAAATTCATCCATGTCATTGCTATAATTTGCTCATTTACATTCCATTGTATGAATATGACCCAAGTTTTATTTTATTTTATTTTCTTGAGTTGGGGTTACTGGGAAGAGAACCCAGGGACACTTTACCCACTTTAGCAATGAACTATATCCTCAGGCCTTTTTAATTTTTATTTTGAGAAAGACTCTTACTAAGTTGCTGATGTTCTAACTTAGCTAAGATGCTGTGGCTGGCATAGAATTTGCAATCCTCCTGCCTCAGCCTCCTCCGGAGTAACTGAGGTTACAAGTGTGCGTCAGAGCACTCGGCCAGTGATGCTATTAACATTCTTGCACATATCTTTTGGGAACTATGTGTCTGTTTCTCTTGTGTATATCTAGGAATGAAAATGTTAGATCTTAATGTGTGCATATGTTTGGATTTAATAGAGAAATGCTGGTTTTCCAAAGTAGTTGCACTAATTCATAAATCCATCAGTAAGCTAAGAGAGTTGTTCTGTAACTTCACCAACAATTGTGCTTTGCATCTTTTGCTTTAGTCAGTCTGCAGTCATCTGCTCTTTTTCACTGTAGTTTTAATTTGCATCTTTCTGAAAACTGTCTTAGTATGCTTTGTGAAATGTGCATTTGAATCTTTTGACCATTATTCTACTGGGTTTTCCAACTTTTTATTTTTTAATTGAACTCTTGGTGTTCAGCAAAAATTCTGAACATGTGCCTTTTTCAACATATTGCAGATATATTCTTCCATATCATGACTTGCTTTTTCCAGCTCTTAATGATGTTTTTGAGAAAGATAAATTTTTAATTTTAACAAAGTTCATCATTATTCCTTGTCTTGCTTGCTATATCTTTGCTCAGCTAAAAGCTGAAAAGTTATGCTCCTATATTTTCATGTAGAAATCTTATTATTTTGCCTGTTAAACAAGTCTGCAATGCATTAGTTATTGATATTTATTCATAATGCCATATATGGATCAAGTCTGTTTATTTTTTAATATAGATAGATATCCAAGAAAAACACTACCTATATAGAAGACAAATCCTTTCACCACTGTTTTTCAGTTATCTTTGTTGTAAAATAGTTAACGATACATGGGTGGGTTTATTCTCACATTGTCTGTGTTGGTGTCTTTGTCTATTTGTCTATTCTTGAACCAATACAATATTGCAGCTTTACAACTTACAGTATAATTTAGGTAGCCTATATCCCTCTTCATTGTTGTCTTTTTAAATATTGCATTAGTTATACTTAGTCCTTTGCTTTTCTATGTAAATATCAGCACCACATATTACTTATTAGGCACATGTAACTTGAATAAACTTCTGGGATCTTTTTTGGGGAGGGATGTACAAAGTCTTTAGATAGCTTACATATAAATGTCACTTTAAGAATAGTGAAAATAGTGAATTTTCCCACCCATAAATGTTGAATTGCTTCTTTAATTTATATTTATGTGTAATTAAATATAAATTAATCTTAATTTAATTTATATGTAATTGCTGCATAATTTTATGCAATTAAAATTTTAAAGCTCTTAGTCTTTTTATTCATTTTGTATATATATTCAGTTTTTTATTTACTTCCATTTTATGAAAAGTATTTTTATTCCATTTTTCCTTCATAGATTATGGAACTTTCACTTGTTCCATCTAACCAGATAGAACTAATAGGATTTTTTTATAATGAAGGAACACAGAATTTTGTTAAATACTGTTTATGGATATGTTGGGACATTCATGATTTTCTTTTTTCTTATCTCAATAATGAGGTAAATTGCATCAATCAATTCTCTAAGGTTAAACCAACTTAAGTTTCTTAATTAATTCTACTTTTCCTGATACAGTAGGTATTATTGAACTTTACTATATATATATAGGATTGATTCCAGGACCCTAGAACATAACCAAAATTTACAGATGTTCAAGTAGTATCATATTATTTGCATATAACTTATTCATATCCTTCCATATACTTTAAATCAACTCTAGATAACTTGTATTTAATGTTAACATGATGTAAGTAGTAAGTAGTTGTTATACTACTTACCACAGTATATTGTATTATTTAAAGAATGCCAAGAAAAAAATATCTGTACATATTCAGTTCAGAATATTTTTGATCTGCATTTGTTGGAATCCATGTGGAACTCATGGACACTGAGGACTGACTGTATATATCTATATTTCACTGTGTTTCTACAAATTGTCAGGTTCTATAAGTTTATATTTAATTTAAAATATTTGAATCTACAGAAGATATCTATATGTGAAAGGGGTTATTCTTTGATATTACTATTTGAAATTTCCCTGTCAGCTTTCAGCATCAAAGTTATACTAGTCACATAAAAAATATTGTATATGATTGACATTATTTCTTAATATTTTGAAGAGTTCATTATTGAAATCACTTATGCCTGGATATTTTTTATGGGAAATTTTCTAAACCAGATTCATTTTTCTGTAATGAATGCAAGATTCTTCAACTTCTCCATTTTTCTGTATCAGTCTTATTAAGTGGTGCTTTATAAATAATTTCCTATTTATTCTAAGTCATCATTACTTTATTCTAAAGTAATCAACATATAAGCTTTCATAATATCCTCTTAATAAGTTTAGTTAAGGATCTGAAATTACATACATTATTCCATATTTGATGTTCATAAATTGTGCTTTCTATAATTTTCCCCTGATCATTCCTACTAAGTGTTAATTAGCATTATTAAATCTTTCTAAAGAACTAAGTTATAAAGACCAAGACAAAAGATCAAGGCCAGCCGGAGCAACTTAGTGAGCCCTGTCTCAAAATAAAAAATCTATAAAAGGGCTGAGGATGTAACTCAGTACTCAGGGGGGAAAAAAAGGACCAAGTTGTTGGGTTTTTTTTATTTTTTATCTTTTTTTTGTCTTTTGAATTGTGTGTATTTGTTTAGTTTCTCCATTTTACCCTTTTTGTGTTTAATTCATTTTTAAATCTTTTACTACATCAGTGTGGGCCAATAGAACATTGGGAGATACTAAGAATGTTTTATATCTACAACTCAGTAGCCACTAGCCAAATATATTAGTGAATACTTGACATGTTAGTGTGACCAAGGAACTGGGTATTTAAATTAAACTTAAATTAGCAAATAAAATATAAATTTAGTTATTCGGTTGAATTATCAATATTTTAATTCTTGACAGTCACCTCAGACTGTAGAGCTCTAAATTCTAAATACACAAAACAGATGATTGCCTCTCTGTCTTTGATTTCTCTAATTGTTTATATGATGCTATTAATTTCACTGCAAGAAATGTTTGAGTTCAAACCAAAGTGTTAATTTATCTTATTTTGACAATCATTCAATTCATATTCCCCTTTGTAATCTTTCCTTTGTTCATTATTTGTTTAGAAACATATTGTGTAACATTCCAACTATGAGTAATTTTTCTAATTATCTTCTATTATAGACTTTGGCTTAATTCCACTAAATTAGGAGAATGCATTCTGCAGAATTTTAATCCTTTGCAATGTGATCATAATTTGTGGTTCAGTTTGATTTACTTGGTAAATATTCCTCGTGTTCTTGAAAAAAATAGGCATTTTAACCACTGTTGTGTATGGAATTTGATGAACGATGATAAATTCAAATTGGTTATTTATGTTGTTCAAATACCTTAACCTTACTAATTTATTTGTGCTGTTCTTTTGAAATTACTGAGAATAGTATGCCTAAATCTTCAAATAGGATTATGTATTTGTCTAATTCTCTTATTGGTTCTGAGTATTTGTGCTTTATAACTTTTTTCACCGTGGTAGATGCATGTAAACTTAGGATTGGTGCAACTTTCTGCTAAATTGACTCTTTTATCTTTATCAAATGTCCTTCTTTATTTCCAGTAATATTTTTCCTAAAAGTCTGCTTTTCCTACACTTAATATAGCTTCCCTAGCTTTCTTGGTGTTTTCTTGGCTAATATCTTTTTTTACACCCATAGTTCCCCTTATATTTAACATGTGCCTCTTATCAACAGCTATATTTAGGTTTTGTGTTTTCATTCAGTTTTATAATCTTTTTAACTGAATTATTTATTTAATTTACTTTTCATTTAATATGGATGTAGAGATTTTAAAGATACTGTTGGTGTGCTTATTTTCTGTTGCTCACATCTTAACTCTGTGCCAACATTTCCCCTTTGTTGATTACTTTTGGATTATCACTGTATTTTTCACTTGTTCTCCTTAAAATTATTAGGTTTGTTACAAATTTATTTAATGTTCTTTTGCAGTAATTTTATGAATTACACCATCAATATAATGTTGTAGTATCAAAATTTCATTCCTTTTTATTGCTTCCTAATATTTCATTGCATGAATATACCTCATTTATTCATTGATTGACTTTTGACTTATATTTGCATTTCTTCTTTCATTTTCACATCTTGAAGATTATTTTCACTGGGGATGGACATTTACATTTGTAGCTTGTTTTTATCTTCTGTTTTTTAGAACTCTAAATATACCAGCTAACATCTTCTTTCTTTCCTTCTTTTGAGAAATCAGCCATGAATACTAGCATTGTTTAGATGGCATTTCTGATGTTCCCACTGTGATGAACTCTGACCATTACCCTTTTGGCACCTCACAGTTTCTGAAATTTTTCTTGTTTCTTTGGCATCCTACCTAATTCTTTCCCCCATGTCTGGGGACTCTCATCTTCTGCCTGTGCTAATTAAGAGTCAGCAAGCATCTCCAGGTGAAACTTCACAGATTTTTTTTTTTTTTGCCTTTAGTCTTTTCCTGTTCTCCCCTCTGCCATTTTTCTCCCCTGAAGTTATCAGCTACTTTGGTCTCCAATTTTAAACTCTTTCTTCTGGGCAGAGGAACTCTATTCTCTCATACCAAAAAATGGTAAGTTATCCCTGGTAAATAGCAGATGTTAGTGCAGAGCTCACCTCTTTCCCATAGAATTATAGCCCCGCAAATCCTCCTTGCAGTGCTCCTTCCATACTATTTCCAGGCAATTATGTTATATATTTTATTCCACTTTTGTACTAATATAGATGAAAAATTAATCTAACACAAATAGCACAATTAAGAGTGCTCTATTCTTTCTAAGAGCCTAGGTCTAAAGCAGAATTATATGAAGATTAGTAGAGAAAGGACAATGGTTCCATTGGTGCATGAAGTGGAGATAGGTCCACGTGTACATATGCCTTATATATAAAGGGTTGAGGACTCAGAAATCAAGAGCTCCTATGAGTAAATTAGTATTGCATTGGAGGAGAAGTGCCTCAAAGAAGTCTTTCCTTGTATCAGTCCCAACACTAATCCACGGACAAAAGAAGAATGGTAAACTGATGTAGTTCAAATCTTATAACCTATGACTTGAAATGCATTTAAATAAAACAATTAAATAAAAAAATCTTATAACCTCAATTTTCTGTGTTAAATGAGAATAAAATTTATTGTTCTGAATAAGAGGAAAGATACGAGGTAGAAGATTCAGAACAGAAATGAAACTTTACAAACTAGAATGATTACAGACTAATCAGACCAGGCACAATATGGCTTCTGAGAGTTATTAAAGGGCAAGCTAAGCATCATGCCATGAGTAAAAAATATGATAGCTTCATCCTAAAAAGTAGTTTATTGACCACAGTAATAGAATGGGTACTATGCTTTTTCTTTTGTTGTTTCTTCTTCAACTTAGGCTATGGTCATATGTGAATATACCCTGAGGAACTTGGGGACTGAGAAATACCAGTCCTGATTCTTGAGAGTCACTACTGGACTTCGATGTGTTAGCAGGAAGCTATAACTGGATAATGTAGAGGGTGGTAAATATGAATTAGTGTCCCTTTGGGCCTTGTATTTTCACAGTATTGGTTCCTTGTACAGAATGGCATTTGGATTTCATCCCAGTTTATCATTCTTAAAGAGAGGATGTTACATGTTAATAGACTAACCCATTAGAATGCCTCTTTTCTCCTGCTTTTACTATTCCTCCAGGAGCCCCACAGGTTCTGATCCAGCTTCTTTCACCTTGTTATGATGAAAGTAGAGAATTAAATCTCATCAGAAAATCACAGTTCTAATTATCATAAACAGAATACTAGGAATCAAAGCACCCTGTGGCAAGGTCCTGACTATTACAATACTATGTTTTATTCATTGGATATTGTATGTGTTGAACCCACACTCAATGTTATTCTTTCTTTACACATGGGAAGTTAGTCATAGATGTTACTGCATAGCAAACTACCTGCAACCCAGTGGCTTAGAGCAATAACCTTCTATTATCATTCACATGTCTGTGTGCTGGCTGTACGTTATAGCTGCTCTAGACTGAGTCCAGCTAGGCAGCATTGTTCAGTGTCCTTCTAAGACCAACAGACTAGCCAGGGCATACACTGCTTATAGCAAAGATAGAGGTGCAACTTGGAAACAGAAACATGTGAGACATCTTATGACTTAATCCAAAACAGACAAGTTAACTATTTGTTCCTACTCATGACTGGCTAAAACAACTCACATATCCAAGCTCAAAGTCAAGAAACAGAGAGGATAAAAATTTGGAATAATAATCCAATGCACTCTTTTATTATTTACTAATTGTTATCAGTCTTGGGCATCTGGGCAAATGAATAAAATAGCAATCTTTAATTTTTTTAATTGACACATAAAAATTTTACATACTTATGGGGTACCATGTGATGATTCAATATATGTATACATAATGCAGTGTTTGAAAAGGGGTAAATATATATCTTACCAATCATTTATCATATACTATACATTTATTTTTCTCCTAATTTCGCATCCAGGGCTTAGGATCTTCTTGAATGTTATTCATTCTATGTGTAGGGAAAACCAGTGTGAAGAAGCATGTTTTATTTTATTTTTAAATGAAAAATCTAAAGCACAAGTGCTTCTCTCACACAGTATAGCATTAATGATTCAGATTACCCTTGCATTGTGCCTATTTGATTTCCTACCCATGAATAAAGTGAGGAACAACAGTGCAGAATGATGAAAGACAATGAAATTTGCAATTAGAAAGTTCTGGATTACAGCCCCAGAGTAATCATTTTTTAACTGTTAACTTTGCTGCTTAGCATAAGTCTTAGTCTTCCTCTTCATGAAATAAGAATATAAATACCACTTACTTCCCTTTACCTCTATGAGGAAGTTCAATCAAATGAAATAGTATGTACATGGCCAGCACAGGCAATGATCAGGAGTAATTGTTCTATTTTCCAGAGAAGCTCTTTCAGAATCTAGAGAGATACTGGCAGAAAGAAGTAGCTAACTTTTCTTATAATGAGAGTGAGAATGCCTTCAAAGAAATAATGACATTTAAGATGGCTGTTGAAGGATTTTTCTGGTCAGTGGTATAATTAAAGGATGACTTAAGAATTAACCATTGCTAGATTAAATGAGGAAGAATGATAAAGTTATTATAGTAATAGAACACTTAAGGAGTTTTGGAATTCTAGGAATTTCTCCATGCCCTCTACTCATGCTCATCAAACCTGGTGTCCTCTTACCCCTCTATCCAATGTACATATGATGTCCACATTTTCAATTTCCCTTAAAACCATGTTCTAACAAAGAAAATTAAGGCTGAGAAGGGCCTGATACTTGGGTCCTTTGTAATTAGCAAAGCCCTTAAAACATTGGTTCAGTCACTAGAACAGAAATGCAACTGTAAATAGCATTCATTAAATTAAACTCCAAAGTTATTTTCTTCAAATATCATTACTCTAGAGGTTTACAGAAAATTTCACATCCCATGTAGATAAACACGCTATTGTTTTCCACTGAAGGAAGAATGATTGAAGTTCAGAACCATGTACATGTTAAGTTACATAAAAAGGCCACTTTCAACTTTGCCATTTAGAGGCTCACTCACTGTTCATAACTCTTATAATTGAAGCCTTATTATATTATCCCGCTGCACAGCGTGATTTCCTGTTATTTGTCTAATTTTTTTAAAGAACAGTAATTTAATAACTCTGGTGATATTCATCCTTGGCGTCCAATGAATGTGCGATTCCGTGAGGCCTGTTTTAACTGGCTGCGGCAGGCAGTGTATATTCAAAGCTCGCCATGAGGTGATGCAGACAGAAAACAATGCAAAGCGGAAAAAGAATCTCAAAGCCCTGTGATGTCATTTGCAAAAAGAAAGAACTTCAAATTTTAGGTTATCACAGCTTTATTTTCCTTGAAACTCTTTCGATTTGTTTTTGCTCCTAAAAAGAAAATGTTTTTTTTTTTTCCTTGTAGGAAATTCTGAACCATGTGTTTCAGTTTCAGGGAAACATTTGTTAAGTTTTATTGTCTGAACTGCACACAGATACACTGACACTATATTTGCCAACCCAAACAATCAGAAACCCTAAAATTAAAAACAAACATATTCAGACCACCACTGAGAAAAAGTCATTTTTTTTTCATTTTTAACTTAGTCCTAATTGGTCATTAATTGCATTTTTTAAAAAATTTTTCACATACTGCCTTCACTTATTTTGTCACACAATACTACTTGAAAACTCAGGCTTTTTAGCGAGAGAGAGATTGATTTAAAATAATCAGCATTTATAAATATTAAAAACCTGCATAATATTTTTTGTATTATTAAAATATAAATCAGATATAACTTCTGAGGATAGTTTGATGTATTTATCCTTTTATTTCAGATTTTACAAAGAAATTGATGAGATTAAATGTTTGTTTAACTTATTTAGTAAGGAGTGGACAAAGGGAAGACACATAGGATAACTATTTTCTATGAATGCCATTTCGGTAATTATATGTCCAGCCCAAATTTAAGCTCCCTAATGATAGCAAAGTAGATATCAGAATCCTAAAATACTACAACATATACATATTTTAAAAGTATCTCTTTTTTATCTTGGAAGGCAGAAACTCAGATATAGGGAGCTGTTTGTCGATCCTCCTAGTAACTGAATAAGGCTTAAATCAAGACACTTAATTTAATCTTTTGAAACTCCATTGTCACTCCAGGTCCTTCATCTTTTAACTTTTACACTTATTCTGCCATATGTGATTATGGACGTAAGTTTTATTGTTAAAACCTAAAAAAAATGCCTTTGTTCAGTAGTCAAAAGATGATAGAGACCTTAGAGGACAGAAGTTGTGCCAGCTACACTATGCTAGAATAAAAGGAAGGACTCGACCCTGGGCGTACAGCAAGCAGGATTTCTCTCAGATCACGGTTTTAGTATATTTTACTCTCACTTTTAAAAGTGGCTTCTGATCCATAATAGCCCTTATGCATTATTTTAGGAAGAAAATATATCTTGTTTTCTTTTCCCAAATACATCAAATAAGATTTTAAATAGCTTGTAGCTATTTTAAAAATCAAAATTCAATAATAGAAAGTTGATTTAAATTGTCTATCCAAAGCCAACGAAAAATTATTTTCTAAAACTATATAATTTCTATCTCAAAGTATTCAAATACAGGTATTTCTTTATTATAATATTTCATTTTGTAATTCTTTCACAATGCTAGTTGACTGAATCTTACTTTTAATGAATTTCAAGAAAAAAAATTCATTACATTTAGCTGCTCATTAGCTTTTTGTAAGCTTGCACTTTTTTGTTTATTACCCTTCAGTTGTTGACCATTGTATCATACAGATTTCCAATGTGATACCTAGAGTTTCATATCTTTTAAAATTTATTTTTGGGCTGGGGTAATGGCGCAGTGGTAGCGTGTTCACCTAGCATGCATGAGGCACTGGGTTCAATCCTCAGCACCACATAAAAGTAAAAAATAAAGATATTGTGTCCACCAACAACTAAAAAAAATTATTTTCTTATTTTATATTTGATGGTTATGGCCTTAATTTGTTGTGTTTGTTTTTTTTAAAATGTGTATGCAAATCATTTAAAATCACATGATTCTGCCACAGGACTGCATGTAAGCAGACAGGAAAGGAACACTCACTTGCTTACAACACAACACAGGGACAGGGACGCTTTGCCAACTGTTCTCTTACTTTGTAATGAACACTTGCTCCACGCTCACCTTTGAAGTGACTCCAGCATTAGCTGGAGTCGCAGTTTCTGTGGCCTTCACTTGCTGGTAGTGACCAACAGCAGAACCAAAATCAATCTCTGTCAGCCTTGTAATTGAGCACTTCCCTAATTTATGAGACAGTTTTCCCATTAACAACAAAATCTTGAGAATTAAATAAAAACAGACCTTCACAAGTGCTGCTGCGTAGGTGAACATGGGATAAGCGTTGATAAATGCACGTGCCTTCTGCAGGCCTGACTTTGAAAAATTCCATGTCAGGGTTTTAGGTCACATTCTGACAACAATTAGGAACACTGAAATAAATAGTTGGCAATTCTTCTTTGTTATGATAGGTGATGTAAAGCCATCTTTACCCAGAAAAAGCCTGTTTTATGAATATGAAATGCAGTGCCCAGCCATCTCACTGTGACCGAGAATCTGGAGGCACTTCTATTATAAACCAGGGTAAAATCCTTTTGAAGATTTGAAAAGTTTAGTTAAGCTGTTTTCACCTCATTATTTATAAAATTCCAGGGCCACTGCAATTCTATGCTTCACACAGAGCCCATGAAATGGTTAAAAAAAAAAAAAGGGAAATGTCCACTTGCAGTTTATTTTTAGCATAGAACAGCTAACCATAATATTTTGTGAAATATTATGGCAAAATCTAAATGACTAATGAATACTGACTGAAATGCTAAGCCATTAATGTTTAACATAATTTAATGTAGTTGATAAATTTTAAGAATTCACCTATTTGGAGCATAGTTGTGTTTGATATTTAAGTTACATGAATCTGTATATTTGTATTGATGTAAAGTTTATAATCTATAACAGGAAATCGACATTTTATCCATTGTGCTGAATCTGTATAGATATAAAACTATCTGCCTATTTGGTCAGAAATATGAACAAATTTTGTCTGAAGATACTAACATAATTCAAACTGAGTTTGTTACATCATTTAAAAACTGACTGGCAATACTGTGTCTCATATAGCCATTGTATTTGTCAATGCATGGAAGCATATTCAGATCTTAAACAGCTCCGAAGGGTACCCATGCCTTCCTCTCACATTTCCTGGACTATGTGTCAGTCAGGTGGCCACAGAGAACATCAGACCAGGTGTGATTTCCACTACAAAGAAGGGGAGAATACAGATTTGCTCTGCTGCACTTATATAATGCTCAAAAACAATAATTTAATTATCTACTTTACCTGCTCTGAACTAAACTATTTAAGAACCTTTTATAATTGGAATATAGCAATAACAAAGCAAAAAGTTGTTGGCGAGGTTGTGGGGAAAAAGGCATGC
>CM053400.1:130142136-130154872 GCA_028644305.1 Xerus rutilus
AAATAAAATAAAATAAAATAATATATATTTTATATTATTGAACTCTGAGATGTCAAATGAGAAATAACTTCAGGATAAATATCAAATGTCAAATAGGAATATGACATCATTTTTATACCTCAGAAGATTTAAGGATTGCCTCAGCAATACACTCAGTCAGATGAAGTCTTCTAAAGATCTTCTCCATTAAACAACAAGATTAAAAATTTTAAGACCATTGTATATGAAATGACTTATAGGAAACCATATATGGAAGAGGAAATATCCTAAAAAATTGTTAGGAATGATGCGACTAGATTCACAAGATTCACAAAAACCACTGGAATCTTAAGAGGATAGAGTGTTTAGAAACATCACCAACTTGGACTAAAAATGACAGTGATATTACTAAATTAAAAGTGATGTTTAGATCCCTGAACCAATGTGAACACAGAGCAAGTTGATAAAATTTTTCAGCTACAAAAACAAGTATTCTTTATGTAAATCAAAGGTAACTCAAAGAATAAAACCCAGAACCCAAAGTCAGAGCCAAATTTTATGGAGAATCACTTCCAAGTAGTAGTACCAAGGCCTAACCACTGCATTGGAATATATACCTTGAGTGGATTTAAGAATTATTATGGAATAGTGAATATTATATACCTCCAACTTCCATCATTTTTTAATGCGTTACCCTATGACTGACCCACCATCGTGTCTAAGGCAAATCAAGGGCAAATAAGATGTCTCTTTTCATTAATTTGTCTACGGATTGAGAAGAACAATACTTGACAAGTTTTACTCAAGGACACACACGTGAGAAATCTTATCCACTACCACACCTGACTTTACTGACAAAATCCTAGATCTCAACTGTAAAACTGATGCTATAACAGCATGAGATTGTGGATTTTCTTTGGGGGAAGGTGTGATCAATTGTATTTTGCATGTAGAGATGAAATAAATTGTTCTTAGAGTACGAATCAGAGTAGATGATATTTTCTAACAATACTATTGCAGTATTTCTTCTCTCACACACTCTTCTAGAAACTTAATACTCCCTATCCTCCAAAAATGAAGTCACACTCTCCTGTCTTTGAATTTAGTCATGCCTTTGTGGCTCTGTGCATGAATACAATGCAGTAGAAATGACTGGGAATGACTTAGAAGCTTTGGTCATAAAAGGTAAATAAATAATAACCATTATTTGGCTCCTTTGGATAAATATCTTTTGGAACATAGCCACCATGTACCAAGTAATCTCAGGCCATATGAAGAAGATATAGTATTCAAGCCAGCAGCCTCCAAATAAGATCTTAAATAGCAGACATATGAGAAAATAAGGTTTCATATCATTCTAGCCCCTAGCCTTCAAGCTGCTCCAACTAACACTCAGATGATTAAAGATGAGTTATCATCTCTGAGCCATAACTAAATAGAAGTTTAGCAAGCAAAATAATTGTTATTATTACTTAAAGCCACTGAGCTTTGGGTAGTTTGTTACAGATTGATAATGGGCATAAAGTATAGAAAAAGCACAAGAAAGTGGGATTGGAGAACAGATTTAAGTTTGAAAGTCTGTGTGGAGTAATGATTATCAACATAAGGAAAAGTAACATCCCAATTAGCTAGGAACTTATCATAAAGGCAAGCTCTAGTCCCAGGCCAGTCATACAGAATTCAAAAACTCTGCAATCAGTATTGACTACTTTGTATTGCCTTCCAGATTAATCTGATTTAAGTTATAGAATTACTAGTTTTGACACAGCCTGTGAGTTTCCGCTTCAGAGTCACTGGCATTAATCCATCAAAATCCTCCTAACACTCCATGCAAGTGATATGCTTTTTGCCATCCTTTCACCTTCAGTCTGTGGATGTATTTGCCTATGAGATGAATGTCTTGAGGACAGCATATTTTTGAGTTTTTTTTAAAATCCAATCTGCCAGTCTATGTCTTTTGATTGATGAGTTTAGACTATTAATGTTCAGGTTATTATTGAGATATGATTTGTATTCCCAGTCATTTTGGTTTAATTTTGGTTTTTAACTTGACTTTGTTCTCCTCTGGTTGGCTTTTCCTTTAGTATAGTTCCTCCTTTTGCTGATTTTCCTTGTCTTTTTATCATTTCCTCCTCTCCTCATGGAATATTTTGCTGAGAATGTTCTATAATGCAGGCTTCTTGTTGTAAATTCTTTTAACTTTTATTTATCATGGAAGGTTTTCATTTCATCATCAAATCCGAAGCTTAATTTTGCTTAATATAACATTCTTGGCATCCATTTTCTTTCAGAGCTAGTTATTTGCTGTTTCAATACCTCCTAGCTAACACTCACCTAAAGATATCGCCAGGAAGAAACAAACACTGTTAGCATATGGATTAATGTCATAATAAAACACTCCTCATGTCTGAGGTTATGGCTCAGATGTAGAGCGCTTGACTAGTGCATGCAAGGCACTAGGTTTAATCCCCAGAAACACACACACACACTTCTCACTCAGTTATATTTTTATCATATGTACTTTTTCAAGGAAAGCTTCCTTTTCCATGTCATAGGAGAGATGTGTCAAGAATAGCCAAACTTCATACCCAGTAGTGAAGGAAAGCCACATTATTTGCCCAGAAAAATCCATTGAGATTTGAATTCTGTCATCATTATCATTTCCATTGACTAAAAAATATGCAAAATGGAGCAGTCTACCCCAGAGAAGCAGAGAGAATTCAGGAAAGGAAGAGAATTTACAAAAGAATGATCATAGACTCAGAAAGATTATATCTGCAGAAAAGAAGATACTTCAAAAATAGAAAAATCATAAGACATTAAAAAAGCATTTTGAAAGTGAGGAAAAATAAGTATCTAATTCAATGGAGTGGAATGAACATAAAATTAGTAAAGCATGTCCAAATAGACATAAAAATGGCAGAAATGATAACAAAAAACCTGCAAATGCTAAATATATAAGGCTAAATCATGGTATTCAAAATCTAATGTGTGAGAATACATAAAGAGTAGTAGGTAAAACAGAAGTGAGAAAAAACTTCAAAAAAGTAAAGTTGCTAAATTCTCTTGATCTGCTCAAGTAAGATATAGTCCAAAATTGAAAGAGGACGTTGGATCCCCAATATACCACAGGCAAGAACAAGACTATTTCTCAGTTAACACAACCCATTTATTGTGGGATAGGAAGGACTCAAAGTTCTGAATTAAGTCATCAGATAGCAGAGCCAGGAGTTGAGTAGAGTTGTCTCCAGGAGTAGGTTTGGGTTTTAATCATGCATATCATGACGTGTGGCTGTCTGGATTTCAGAGTTATTATGAGCCATTGAATACTCTCTCATTTTTAAGAGTGCCTAGTGATAGTCTTATGCTCGTATCATTAGCATTTGTTGGGTTTGTAGAAGTTAGATCTAACTTGTCACTGTAGTTCATAAGTCAACAGATAAAAATCATACTCTATAAGTTATTTGGCTAATCTCCATTGAAAGAGGTTCTATGTGTCCCTCTCTTTAACTTATGAATTCTCTGTGATTTCCTGACCTACAGACTTTGGTGGAATTAAAGCCCTGCCAGTTTCCATGTCTTAACCTTAAGAGACTAACAGTTTCCACTCTCTGCTTCTAAGCTCACTTGCTTATAGGAACCACTGCTACATGAGAAAGTCTAGGCATTCCCATGGAAAGTTCTATTTATACACAACCTAAAGTCTCTGGACATCACCTCCAGCTGGATTCTAAGGTGATATCCAATGGTCAGCCTTCTGAAGGAAACCATCTTGGAAATGGATCCACCATCCCCCATTGAGCCATTTCAGCTAATGCTGTGCATATCAGAAATTAGCAACCCACACTAAAACCTGTCCAAATGCAGATTGTACAAAAATAAATGTTTTCACTGTGTTTTAAAGCAATTGTTTTTGGCATAATGTTTTATGCATGAATAATTTATCAGCTACTGGGTGTGGTGGTGCACTCCTATAATCCCAGTGGCTCTGGCAGCTGAGAAAGGAAGATTATGAATTCAAAGCCAGCCTCAGCAATTTAGCCAGGCCCTAAGCAACTCAGTCAGACCATGTCTCTAAATAAAATACAAAATAGGGCTGGGATTTGGCTCAGTGGTCAAGTGTCCCTGAATTCAATCCCTGGTACCCCAAACAACAACAAAAAGTAAATTATCAGAATAGAATATTTAGTATTGTAGTTTATTATGCTGTAATAGATAATAGATAAATTCATGAAATTTCATAATTTTACATATTAGAACATATATATTGTTTTATGTGTAATGTCATATATGTTTATATACATACATGTGCACACACACCCATGAAATGAGATTGAAAATCGAGAAATTTACAAAAGAATATGAATCAAATGGCTTTTGACTTTTCTTCACCATACAAGATTGTAGAATGCAATATAGTGATGTTTTTTAAATTCTGAAGGGATAATTTGAATTGAAAAAAATAATTCCTTTTTAAAATATGTATGCCTTTAAATTTTTAATCTATTTAATTTTCATAATCACTCTGAAGCATGTTCAATGAATTCGATATTCAACCAAAAATTGTAATTCTTCATACGTTCATAGTTACCTGAATGTGCTCTCTTAACAGAAATTGAACAAGCTATAATACATTATATGTAATCAATTAATTTTTTGTTTTATCACATTAAAGATTTATTTCTTTGCTTTAGGCTCTTGTTAGTACAATAGGCTATGGATTTTTGAAAATTATCTTTTTTCTTAATAGTATTTTCCTTATGGATCTCAGTGCTCTGCTATGATAGTAAATATAATGTTATAAAAAAAATTCCATTAGAGATGAAGAGAAGGTGGTGGTTAGAATTGAAGGAGTGTAATTCTCTCAGATTGTAGCTATTCTCTTCCCCATATGCCATGTTTTCAATTGTTCAAAAATGACACTAAGAATAGCATCCCTATCAATGTTGCAGAAAGCTCATTTTTGAGCTGTACTTTTGGTTAAACCAAAGCACAACTCCCTCAAATACATCTAATTATAGAAGTAATTAAAGTTCTTGCCTTACCTGTGTAGTCAAGGACACAAGGACTTCTAATGGGAACAAATCTAGATATAAAGGCTTGTTGTCAATTAGACCTGATGGCTTGGAGAAAATAATGGAGGAGAATAAGGGTTGGGTTACAGCTCTGTACAATAACAAATACAGTAATTCAGCATTTCTTTCTTTTCCTGGATCCTACCCAAGAGCTTGGGAGAAGAAAGACAAGAAGATTATCTGGGTAATTTGATCTTACGACTATCAAGGGATAATGGTATTCTCCCTCAACTCTGCACTAGTGCTTACCTCTCACAGAAAAAAGGGACTGCTATAAATATAAGCCCTTCAATCTGGGAACAACACAACTGTTCAGTTTCTTGTCATAGATTCTGTCAATAGAATGGAGATCAAAAAATTCAAAAAAGAAATGTGTCTCTGCTGTGGGCAGTGTTTTCTGCTCTATCCTTTATAAGAAAAATCATTTTTTCAAATGAATGTGACTTCCTAAACATGGCAATATGTTCAGAATATCTTTAATAATATATTTTTGTTGTATTTATAATCATTGTTATTCTATTCTGATAAGGAAAGAAGTATAACACACTTGGAGAGAGCTAAATTTATGTACTGGGAATTGTTAAGATATTTCTAAAATAAAACAAACAAAAAAAAGTTTTAGAAAAACTTTTTTCTTCTTGGAAAATGCTCACTCAAGAATGTATTAACCTAAAAATACACACATTTTATCTATTATTTGAAATGAAATTTCAAACTTGCCAGATGATGCTGAAGGAAATCTACTTATCTATCTTCTGTTATACAATATAAAGTTGTGAGACAATATGAATAAATCCAGAGCCTTTATGGTTAGTAAAAATGAAAATGCTGAACTTGAACTTCATATTTACTACATTAAAGACTCATTTTATTGATCATCATAAATGCCGAGAATTCCATGAGGAATAATTATTTATGCTTTCTTTGTCTTGCTCTTTTCCCATTTTGTCAGTTTGATCACAACAGAGAAAAGTATACTTGTTAATTGCAATAGTTGCTAGACCTGTGCAGCTATTTTATCAAACATGTATTGCTGTGAAGATCTTTTGGAGGTATGATTTAAATCTATAATCAGTTGACTTAAATGAAGAAAGTTAACACTTGATAAGCTGTGCGGAGTCTTGTCCACACCATGGAAAGCACTAAGGCCCCAAATCACATCATTAGTTCCTGATTGTTTAGGTGAGACATGGATTGGAAAAATAGATTAGGTCATTTAACAATACCAGTTTAAGATATCTGTCAGCACTGAGCAAATTTACCCTATGCTAATCATCCCACTTAATACTTTTCCTAAATTATTTAAGCACATTAAATTCTTATCCAAACTGAAACATTTCAAAAATAAGCAAATACTATATATAACATGGAGGAAATCAAATCTACTACTTTTCTATTCCTTATATTAAATATGAGAAAAACATTTTATAAATTCTTAAACCTTAGGATTTGTCCTTTATCACTAATATAGCTTTAAATATCTCTACTCCGATTAAAGCATAGCTTAGGATAAATACCTATCCCAATTTATTATAATTCTAGGTATAAAAAGTCATTAGATTAATGCAAAATAAATATTTGAACACAATATTCCAACAAATACTCTAACAGACATAATATTCATATTGGAACATAAATATTAGAAAGATATGGTTTGCAAGATGATGAGAATTCTTATGTATATTTGGAATACATATATATAATTAACAATTTGTAAAGAAAATAGCAACTAAACAGAAGATTCAAAACATGATGATTCCTGTTAACACCTTTGATAACTTTGTGGGACAATAAATCTTCTGCCAGATATATAATGTTTTTTACTGTTATTATCTTAATTCCTTTTGCTTCATTTTTCTAAAAGATGGGCAATTGAGAAATAACATTAGTGTGGCACTTACAAATTTTCCTGAAATACCCCTTTAATCATGGCATTTCCTATTTTCATCAAGTACAAATCCTTCAGGTAATTCTGAAGACTCCCACACTATGACCAACTTTATCAGCAGGACTTTTTCTTCCTAAATCATGAAATTATTTTCTTTGTATTAAGAAAGCTTTCTACAGCTTAAAATTGCTGTAGAAATTTTTTGCTTTCCTTTCACTCATAATGTCTTCATTCTCTTTTCTCCTGCTATTCACATCTCTCCACATCATCTCTGTTCTTCCAAGTCCAGCCCTAAATCTCACCTAACCTATAACACACAGTCAGTAAACAACTGTTATTTATTTGAAAGACTCAAACTACAAAACAAAGTGGCCTTGACTAGAGACTACAGGCATGTAAGTTAGGGATGATGAGTTGAGCATTGCATGTGAGAAAATCAAAACAAACATTACATACATTATATAATGGTTGTTGACAAAATAATAACAATACCTGTAAGTATCTAATCATCTTAAAATAAATAAAACTGTAATACTATACCTAAGGTAATCACAGAGAACGTCTGTGTTTAATCATGTATTCCCACTGGGTAGTTTTAAATATTTCATGTGCAGTCTTGACTTTGTGTTCATACTATGGTCCTCTAGTGCCACACGAGCTTCAGGACAGAACTTTGCCTATGTTACACATCACTGGATCCCAGATATCTAATAGGGGAGCATCTGGCCATGTTAAACACTCAAAATTGTTTGTGAAATAAATACATGGATGATTATATTTTATCTTCTATATCTTGCAATGTTCTCAAATGTGCAAGGTTTTACTTCCTTTCACTTCTTCCTCTATTGCGTATCTACTTCAATTTCTACTAGTTTGCAAGTTGGAATTTACTTTTGATTTTTCAAAATCAAAGTACCCTGAACTGTGTGAGGTACCTGAGCAGTGGCAAGAAGTATACACAGTATACTTACTTATATGGGTAAGCATATCTTTTGTCAATAATAATTGAGCACATTGAGTTCAAGATTAGGAGGAAGAAAAAAATCACATTAGTCAACTGGAAGATGTTAACTAGAATTACACATTCTTAATTGTTAAAGAAACCTGAGAGAGTTGTTAAAACAAATATGAATATATATTTTCAATGGAAAACCTATGAAACATAAAATTACTAGTTGTTTTATTTAGGAGCATATAAGAGATAGGGGTTTTGAAATGTTTTGGTCTCAGGTCCCTGCCTATTCAAAAAAATTGAATTAACCCAAGAATTTTTGTTATGTGAGCTCTAATTACTTATGCTTACCACATTAGAGATAAATTAAAGAATAGAGATAAAATCCATATATATATATATATATATATATATATACACATGTGTATATATATATGTATGTGTGTATATATACATATATACATATATATATAGTTATTAAACCAAAGGGTAATTCAGTGCTAAAGCACTTGCTAACACTGTTAAAATAAATAAGAACAATATGTATTTATTAACTCATTCCAAAAGAGTAAAAATAAGCTCATTCTATGTAAACATAAATTTCATACTTTGTTTTAAAAACTAGCTATATTCTATATTTTTTTGTTTGGGATTTTTTTCTTCTTTTTTTTTTTTAGTAGTAGTACTCTACCATTGAACTATATCTGAAGCCCTTTTACTTTGAAACAGGGTCTTGCTATATATCCAGGCTGGCTTCAAACTTGTAATCCTCCTGCTTCAGCCTCCCAACTAGCTAGAATTACAGGGATGTGTCATCATACTGAACTTCAAATTGTTTTCATTTTAAAAAAATTTAATTATTACTTTTAAAAAATTTCTTTAATGCTTGGCTTTACAGAAGACAACTAGATTCTCAAATCTGTTTCTGAGCTCAATCTATTGTGATGTCACACATGGTACAGCCTCTGAAAAACTCACTATACATGTTTGAGAAAGCTAGTTAGGAAAGGCAAATCACCTCTGAGTGCGATTAAAAGAGTTTTTAGTCAGAACACACTTGCAGGACCACTGACTGCACTGCCTCTTTCGCATTTGATTCTAAATCCATTCAGCCTGCACTGAAACTGGCCAATCATACTTAACTAATTAGGACCCACCTCTCTCTCTGAACCAGACCAGATATTAATATATATTGTTAAATGAAGGGAGAAATACCTGCTACATATTCATCATGCCTTTTCATTTTATATTCAATAAATGTCAAACAAAACCCCCAAATTAACTTATAGTTTGAACTAACTTTCTGAAAATGTGCATTGTCTAACTATCAAACATTTCTGAGCCATAAGGCTGACACAGTAATCACAGGATGAGAAAGGCTGATGTTAGCTCCTCCCTGCTGTTCCACTCTGAAGGCCCAACTGGAACACCATTTCTGAGGTACTGACCACTTGATATTTTGATTTAGTAGATACTGAAACAATATATAGATCCAGATAAATTCTTAAGGCCACTGTAGAGCAATAGTTTCCTGTTTTCTTATGGAAGCGCAATAGCAAGCAAGCACACTCTCAGAATAATAGACTTTCAGTAAACCATCTGCAGATATCCTGTTTTCCTTTCTTTCTCTTATGAAAGAAGCCCAGACATCTTGCCTACATTTGCTTCAAAACCATAGTCATGATCTGGTATTACCATTTTTATCTTATGAGAAAGAATTATCCTTACAGAGCAGCATCCCATAATACTTAGGCAGCTTATTTCAATTTCAGCTTTGGGCAGTTCTTTGTTTTAACTGTTAGCAAGCCTCTCCTTTGTTTCAAAGAAAAATCTATAAATTTATTTAAATAAAAAATGAATTCATTGTATACTTTTGTGGAATCTAGGGGTCTGCTGTACTCTTTATTCTTTCTCAGGGGCCAGAGGCCAGATGTTCTGTAGACATCTTTGTCTCCCTGACTGTGTGCCTGCTGATTTGCTTGATTTCTGATTCATTTTTGTCTCATGACTCTTCGTGTACATTTACACTCAACTTTAACACATTGAAGTCTTCCAGGTTACTTTTGGCCCTTTAAGTGTACCGTGCCTTTATACTCTGATGTCTATTTTGTTGTAGAGAAGGTAAATGTCAACTAATTTTTGGTCTTTTTAGACTGTTTTTTTTTTTTTTCTGAAAGTGCTTTTAAAATTTTTTCTCTACAATTGTTGTTTTTAAAATTTGCTCTGATTTTTTGTTGTATTTATTTTACATGAGGATTACAGTGATTCTTGAATCTAGGTTTGGAAGCACCAGAAAGTTCTCAACATTACTTTTCTAGCCTTGCTTTTTTCTCTTTCTGAAATTTCTTTTATATGTATGTAAACCCTTCTCAATAATTACCCATCTCTCTCTTGCTTTTTTTTTAAATATAGTTTTCATCCTTTTATTTTTCTGTACTTTGTTTGAATAGTTTTTTGTACCCTATGTATTGTGTGATTCCAACTGTATCTATGTCTCATATAATGAAGAACAGGCTTTAAAATTTAATTTGTGAAATTTTTAAAATTACTAAATTTTATGTGAAATTTCTTGTGTATTCCAGTACTTTGTCAAAATTCTCAATCTTGTCTTGGAATTTCTAATTATATCAAATTTAGCTATTTTAAATTCTATGTCTCGGAATATTCTATGTCTCATTTTAGATTCTATGTCTATTCCATTTTCTGGATTACTGGAGGCAATATTTCTATTTTATTGTTTTACTTAGTTCTAAATCTTGTAGTTTTATTGTACACTTTGTTACTTTGAAAAGGTACCAGGGTTTATCATATTGTAGAAATAATTTGAAGCCAGAATGATTATACCTTCATTTAGAGAGAATATACTTTTGTACTTGCAGGGCTACAGGCACTTGGAATCTCAGATCACGTAACCTAATTCCAAGGAGATGATCTGAAACTGCTTCAATCCCTGAAATGACTAAACTATTTCTGATGAACCCTTACTCCTATCTTGTAGATCTTTATGACCTAACATAAAGCCTGAGGGCCTTGGAGTCCAGGTTTTGTCCTTAGGTTCCCTAAGGTTTGCAAACCTTTGTTCCATTTCTCCGTTTCAACCATTTCTGCAGTAACTAGAAAAAAATCCCAAAAGTAATCTGCCAAGAATAAGCAGTCCAAAACAATAGGCTTATCTCTCTAGATTTTTCCCCTCCAACTATCCTGTATCCTGATCCCATATTTCCTTATTAGCTTCTTATATTTCCAGTATCTTTAAACAGATTTATTTTTCCAGATTTTCTGGTTGTTTTCAGTGTGAATTTTTCATAATTTCCTAGTTCTCTATTCTGGGAAGCAGCACCTTGCAAAGAACATTTTAAACCATGCTAATCACAAATTAAATAAAATAAATAACAGAGAAGGTGCAATAAAATATCAGCTAAAAATATGAGTCATATTCATTGCAAATCTATCATACATTAAAGGGCATGGTATTTTTCAGTTGTCCAATAAAACATTGTTGCTATTTAATAAGGATTTCCCTAGAAGAGATGTTAAGATTGATAATTAAAGTTTCTTCTAAAATACTGAATGCTAGAAACTTTTAGATTAATTTTCCTAAAGACTACTGAAAGAGAAATTTTTACTTTCTTCTACAAAGACTTTGGGCAATTAATCAAAGTTGTTATCTTTTGAGATAAGCAACCAGTGTATTAAATTAACTATTGGTAAATATTTAAGCACCATAAATTAAATGGAAAGAATAAAATGAATAACAGAAATTGGAATGGATCTCCATAAGGATCTTGAAAGAACTCAGTTGAAATCATGTAAGGGACGATACATCATTGTAAGTGCTTATTCTTTTGAAGAATTGGCTGATTAACTATTTAATTGCCTATAGATAGGAAAGTTTATTTATTTTTTTTTTAAATTTTTTATTTAGGCTTACACGTTAACAGTGCAAGTTGATTCATTCGATGACTTGTATATAAAGTCATCTTAGTTTCATAATTGGCCAAGTTTCTTGGGTTGCATTAAGTTATAAGGATGTTTGCTGAGTAAATAACTTAATATACTTGTTTGTAAAGAGGTTTATATAAAACAAAGTCAATATTTTCTGTAGTTATTTAAGGAAGAAAGTATGTACATAAGAAAAGATTAATTTATCGTGTCTTCCTAATAATTAAAAAGAGTGCTTATCATAAATTTTGCTGATAGTTACCTTTAAATTAAAAAAATAAGAACTGAAGTTGAATAAAAAGTGCACATAGGTTTTTTTCCTACTATTTTACACCAAAGGCACATCTTATAATATCTTGATGTCACAAAGAACCTGTCAAAAACCAAAGCTATATTTAGCAATTTGGGATATTTTTAGATTAAAACTAGAATATCTGGAGTTTCAAACAGGAGTTTCAAATTTCAAGATAAGTTCAATAGGAACTTTCCACTTTGAACTTTAAAAAGTTAATCTTGTGATATTTTTTATCTGCTCAAGATTCAAACTGGAAAGAGCCTCACTCTCACCCATGTAACTATACAATAACAGCAAATGCAAAGACACATTTTCTAAAGTCTTTCAAAGAAATGAGGTTACAATGGCACTAACTAAACTCAATTTTGAAGAAATACAGATGTATCCATCACACAAGAGACAGATGCAAGCACTTGTTTACTTGGGACCTGTAGATATCATAAAATTGGGTACAACTTTCCCTGAGTTTTTACTTAACAAATTGATAAAAGGTAATATAGAAGCCATAGTAGTTGTAAACACAGGGAAATTAACACTGAGGACAAGATAAGACTCCTGAGAAGGTGTGCCTCATGATGCAGACTTGGAGAAGGGAACAACAGCCA
>CM053400.1:130155372-130208393 GCA_028644305.1 Xerus rutilus
GAGCTGAATAGAAACCTCTCAGAAGATGATATACAATCAATAAACAAATATATGAAGAAATGTTCAACATCTATAGCCATCAGAGAAATGCAAATCAAAACTACTCTCAGATTTCATTTCACCCTAGTCAGAATGGCAGCTATCTAAAATACCAGCAACAATAGGTGCTGGTGAGGATGCAGTAAAAAAGGCACACTCAAACATTGCTGGTGGGACTGCAAACTGGTGCAACCAATCTGGAAAGCAGTATGGAGACTTCTTAAAAAACTTGGAATGGAACCACCTTTTGATCCAGCTATTCCACTCCTTGGCCTATACCCTAAACACTTAAAAACAGCATACCACAGTAATGCAGCCACCTCAATGTTTATAGCAGCACAATTCACAATTGAAAAACTGTAGAAGAAACCCAGATACCCTTCAATAGATGAATGGATAAAGAAACTGTGGTACATATACACAATGGAATATTATTCAGCAATAAAAGAGAATAAAATTATGGCATTTGCAGGTAAATGGATGGAATTGGAGAACATTATGCTAAGTGAAGTAAACCAATCCCAAAAAACCAAATGCTGAATGTTCTCTCTGATTAGTTGATGCTGATACATAAGGGGGGTGGGAATGTGGAACATAGGAGAAATGGAGGAACTCTGGACACAGCAGGGGGAGGTGCGAGAGGGAAAGGGGAATGGGTATAGTAAAGATGGTTGATTGAGATGGTCATCACTACCCTTGGTGCATGTGTGAAGACACAAATGGTGTGACTCTATCTGGTTTGCAACCAGAGAAATGGAAAAATTGAGTTCTACATATGTACTATGACTTGAAATGCATTTAAATGAATTAATTTTAAAAAGTATAGAAAAGCTTCAGTCAAGACAAGGAGAGGAGGGTTTATGAAAAAGGTGAGTCTGGCAATGCACAGTACCCATATGGTGTGTCAAGATTGGTTATAGACATTACAAGCTAATTCTGAAATAAGAATTCCAAAACTTAAAAATGAAATTACACTTAAACTTATTTATCTCCACATATATCTTTCCTGAACTCCCTAATAATTATTTTAGTGTATAAACTGTTATCTATGATATTCTCTCCCACATGCACCTTCCCAAATTCCTTGAGCGGTCATGCACTGATTATCCACTGATTGGTGCTCCTTGTATCCTTGCATGGTGTCTTTGTTTTTCATGTGCTGTCAATAATTATTCTTTTATTTAAAAAAAAGACTATTAAATATTTCTTCTTCAACTATTTTTCTGTGACTTCTGTCTTATATGGTAACCAAAGCAATATATTACAATAGATCAAATGTAGAAATAGGCATGAAAATTCTTTTAAAGAAGATATTAATGAGATTTGCAAAAAATTAAAAAAGTAAATCATGCAAATCTCCTCCACAACTTTGTTCTGTTTGAAAAATAGAGATTTTTTAAAACAACAGTATTATTTATGTTAATATATATGAACTTATTGTTATTTCTGAATTTTAAAAAAATGAATTTTTTAGACTTCAACATTCTAATTTGTAATAAGATAAATATTTATAGATAAAGTCAACATACACAAAACATTTGGGGTGTACAATTTTTAAGAGTATAGTAGGGTCCAGAATCCAAATTTTGAGCACTGAACTCCTAGTGGAATCCATTACCTTGACTGAGCACTGTGTATCATCTCTTATGATCTTGTTGCAGTGGTAAAATATATGAGGAATACATACTTAATTCACAAGATAATCAAGCTCTCTTTTTGCACTTCTCCTGGTTTTAATACACGAATTTAGGGAAGAAAAGGTGTTTAAAATTTTTTTAAAAATTGTTCTTTTGTTTTTTAATAGTCGACATTTATTATGGTTATGTAGGAGTGATAGATATCATTGTATAAATTTCACTTAGAATTTTTTAAAAATGTTTTCCTTTCTCTAGAGAAATAAAGCCATACAGATTAAACTGTGCATACATTCACACCAAATCACTCCCTTCTTCTGTACAGTCTTGTATGATTTTGTTCAATCTGATTGTAATGAGGGCAAGGCGAAGAACACCTAAAAGTTTATATGTTTGGAACATGAATGAATTTTTTTTAGTTGTTCATGGAGCTTTTTTTATTCATTTATTTATATGCAGTGCTGAAGACTGAACCCAGTGCCTCACACATGCAAGGCAAGCACTCTACCACTGAGCCACAATCCCAGCCATGGAACATGGGTGATTAAAGTCTTTATGCTGATCAGATGGCACCTGAGTTTATTCCAATATATTGAATAAAGCTGAAGGACCAGTTCCTGACCATTACAAATTCCATTTAACTCTGCCCCCTTCTCCTACTACAAGACTACATAATCTGGCTCCTGAGTATCTTCCCAACCTCTTCTCTCTCCTCTTACCCACTATTTACTGGAGTCCAGCCTCCCTTTCTGACTCCTTATAGGATCAAACTCTGTAAATTTCATAGGTCAAACAATTTCTTACCTCAGAAATTTTGAACTTTCTAGTCATTCCAAATGAAATAGCTTTCCTATCTTCACTGATTGCTTTCTTTTTCTCATTCATTTCTAAAATAAAATAGTATCTTTTAGAAGATATCATTCTTGATAATTTTGTCTATAAGGGTACCACTGTTATCTTCTTATTCCATTGGTCTCTGTGTCATCACTGACACTTTGTGTCCCTTCATATGAATTTGAAAAGTTCTGGTTAGTTTGTTCACTTAGTTCTTGTCTTTCTCCTATAAGATAATGTGAATTCTCACTGAAGAGGGAAATTTCAAGTCTCCTTAACTATGCATCTCATTAAATAGTCACAACAAATTAATTGATACATTCTTGAAGCAAGGATGAATTTATAAATAGTATATTTAAGTTATGAGAGCAAATCTACTAATTAGATTTATCTTGGGCAAGTCACTTAAGTCTTCAAGTTTTCAACTTTAAAATGTAAATAAAATAATTTTTCCAAATTGTCATGAAACTTAAGTTAGATAACTGCATATGTTTAAAGAATTTATCTTATTAAGAAAAAATAGTAAAATTAGTTAGATGAGTTATAATGAACAATCAAAAATACTATCATCTGGCATTTATACAGCTTTAGGAATATTTATTAAAATTTGAAAGTTATCATGAATTGAAAAGTCATGAATTTCCCACAAGAGTACAAATAATAATTGACTACAACTAGAATCTATTACTATAAAAATATTTATTTTAAAGAGTAATTTTCCAGTAGTTGCTGGTATATCACTCATAACTTTATCTTTCCAACAGTAACTATTCTGTTACAATCTTATTTGAAACTAAAAGAAAAACTTTTATCTACTCTGCAGCTCATAATCAAGCAGATGATTCCTTCATAACCATAGGAAAGGAGACTTGAGAGACATTGAGAGATCCATTATTCACTGCAGTCTTGAAAAAATGTAGACATCTTCAATTCTTTTAAGATTTTATTTGAAGAAAAATGAGTACCTCAAAAAAATGTTGGTCATTGACTTGGCTTTCTATAATGAGAGAAAGACAATATAAATCTGACTAGAATGCTTAAAATGCAAATAACTGGTCCATGGTTATTCAGTTTCTCAGGGCCAAGTATACAAAAACCATGGTGTAATATGAATCTGGTGTGTATACATGCCCATCAAAAGGAAGTATCATCCACAACACTGTACTTGATTAAGAAAGATATAAACCAAATCACATTTCTTCTGAGACAGAGCCATCCACCTTTAGATGGAAAAGGCAAATGGCTACCTACCATTTTCCATTATGGTATGAAAAAGAATTGTATTTTCTAATAAAATTGAACATATGTAGGCTAACAAAAATAAAGGTACATCAACAATACTCATGAGATCAATATTTGATAACTAGATCTGTATTTAAAATTTTAAAGCATATATATTGTAGAAAGAGCCATGTTACTTATTAGAACCAGATTAGTTTATATTGTTACTTGAAGGTCAGTATTGTCTTTACATCTGTGAATAACTCTAAAAATTTGAATTTGACATACTAAATTATCCTAAACAATTTCTCTATTTCTGAAAATTGGATAGTTGAATAATACAGTGAATATTTTCAATAATAGTTTATAAAGTGGGAAGAGCTTAGACTTGCAGGTCAGATATGTTTGAATTTAAGTCTAAATTGTCCCACTACACATGATGAAGTCTTCCTCAAATTGCTTAGCTTCAGTTTCTTTGCCTTTACAATGGAGATAATAGCCGTTAGAGTAGCAAATGGAGTGATTATAAATACTTAATATTTTTTTCACCAATGAATAGTAAGCAATATGAGAATATAAAAATTTCCACAGCTATTTTTCCTTAAAGACATTTGTTAAATAAACAAATTTTTTTAAAAATGAAAATAAATGTATAAGAAAATAATGGTCAACTTATATTTATTGAGTGCCTAAAATATGGATCAACATAATGGCAGCTATAATTGCCATAGTAATTAATAAGAAATAAAAATACAATATTTAAATATGGTTTATCTAGATTCTCAATAGTGAGATACAACAGTTTAATGGAAAATATTCTTTAAAAACTTCTATCCATGAGACAGGAGAATCGGGAATTCAAAGCCAGCCTCAGCAACGGCGAGGCGCTAAACAACTCAGTGAGACCCTGTCTCTACATAAAACACAAAATAGGGCTGGGGATGTGGCTCAGTGGTCGAGTGCCTCTGAGTTCAATCCCTAGTACCAAAAAAACCAAAAAAACAAAAAAACAAAAAACTTTTCTCCACTAACTATCTCAGTAGGTTACTTAGTGATTGCATCTAATAAAAAGTCTCCCATGAGCTGTGCATGGTGGTGCATGCCTGTAATCTCAGCAACTCAGGAGACTGAAACAGAAGGATCACAAGTTTAAAGCCAGCCTCAGCATATTAGCTATGCACTAAGCAACTCAGTGAGACTCTGTCTGTGAATAAAATTTAAAAAGTGCCGAGGATGTGGCTTAATGGCAAAGTACCCCTCAGTTCAATTCCTGGTACCAAAAAAAAAATCACATTTTCCCCCAGCTGTTCTGATATAAGATCCTCATGGAAAAAACACCTTAAATTTTTAGCATTGGTCATATTCTGTGATAAATATAAACATTTATTGGCTGCTAATTTTGTGCTTCAGACTTTTAGCAGAATGAAATTAGTTTCACAGAATCCTACTCAAGTTCAAATTCTGAATTCTTTTATTGTCTAGTTGAATACAGGTAACATGTTTAAGCTTTGTACTTTTTTTAGTATCCTTAGATATGAAATCAGGTATGCACATCTATTCATATACACAAAAACACACAAATGCTGATTGGAGATAATGGAAACACAAACATCCCAACTGATTGAAGATAATACTATGCAATGCAAATCCTTAATATTGCAATCACTTTCAGAGTAATATTTGTTGAGCCCCAGAAATCTGATGAGCACTAATTTTCCAGGAAAACTAAAAAAGGAATCAAGGCATATCACTGGAAAAAAATGAATAATGCAGAGAGAAAGACAGAAACAGAGTAAAAGAGAAAAAGGCAAACAGGATGCAATAAGAAAATGGCATTAGTCAGTCTTCCTCTATCAGTAATTACATTAAATGTAAGTGTATTAAACTCTTCATTCAACAGACATAGATTTATCAAATGAATCAAAAAAGCAAGATCTAACTATAACTTGTGTCTATAAGAGACTCACTTTAGATTTAGGACAAATCTAAGTTGAAAGTGAAAAAATGAAAGATATTCCTTACCAATGATAACAAAAAAAGAAAAACAAAAGCAAGAGTAGCTATACTAATATGAGAAAAGGAAGTTTAATTTAAAAACTCTTATAGGAAACAAAGAAGGACATTATTTAAAATAAAAATACCAATTCACCAAAAAATATAACATGTGTAAATATTTGTGCACCAAACCTCATAACTACTAAACATAGGAAGTAATCTTCAACAGAATTCAAAGGCAGGATAGACAGTAACACATTAATAGTAGAATTCAATATCCTGCATTAATAATGAATGGGAAAACCACACTGAATGCCACTAATGAAATAAATGACTTGAATAAAACCATAGAGAAATTGAACCTAAGAGACATATACAGAACATGCTATACAACAAAAGCAGATTTATTTTTCTCAAGTGTAAATGGAACATTTTCCATGGAATGTTTTAGGTCACAAAACAACTTTATAAAAATTCAAATAATAACACCAAAAAACCAAACAACCCAATAACTAAATGGGCTAAGGAGCTGAATAGAAACCTCTCAGAAGACATACAATCAATAAACAAATATATGAAGAAATGTTCAACATCTCTAACCATTAGAGAAATGCAAATCAAAACTACTCTCATATTTCATCTCACCCTAGTCAGAATGGCAGCTATCCAAAATACCAGCAACAATAAGTGCTGGTGAGGATGTGGTGAAAAAGGCACACTCAAACATTGCTGGTGGGACTGCAAACTGGTGCAACCAATCTGGAAAGCAGTATGGAGATTCCTTAAAAAACATGAAATGGAACCACCATTTGACCCAGCTCTCCCACTCCTCGGCCTATATCCTAAAGACTTAAAAACAGCATACTACAGTGATGTAACCATTTCATTGCATCATAATTCACAATTGCTAAACTGTGGAAGCAACCCAGATGCCCCTCAATAGATGAATGCATAAAGAAACGGTGGTATATATACACAATGGAATATTATACAGCAATAAAAGAGAATAAAAGTATAGCATTTGCAGGTAAATGGATGGAATTGGAGAACATTATGCTAAGTGAAGTAAGCCAATCCCAAAAAACCAAATGCTGAATGTTCTCTCTGATTAGTTGATGCTGATACATAAGGGGGGTGGGAATGGAGAACATAGGAGAAATGGAGAAACTTTGGATGGGGAAGGGGGAAGGTTGGAGGAGGGAAGGGGAAATAAGTGTAGCAAAGATGGTTGAATGAGTTGGTCATCACTACCTAGGTGCATGTATGAAGACAGAAATGTTGTGACTCTATCTGGTTTGCAACCAGATAGATGGAAAAACTGAGCTGTAAATATGTACTATGACTTGAAATGCATTTAAATAAATTAATAAAAATAAATAAATAAAAATAAAAATTCACATAAGGTGTTAGGGATGTAGCTCAGTTGTAGAGCATTTGCCTAGCATGTGTGAAGACTTGCTTTTGACCTGTACCACTGCAAAATTCAATATATAAATGAATAAATCAATTTAATTCAATTTTAAAATGGGAGTAGATTGAAATCATACAAAATGTTTTCTGAAACTAGAAAGTAATATTATGAGAAAATATAAAATAAATATGTAGAAATTAATCAACACAGTCTTAAAAACCTATGGTTCAAAAAACAAGTCATAGAGAAATTAGAAAATACCTCAAAAGATTAAAACATATCAAAATTATGGAATGTAGTGAAAACCATGATAAGAAGAAAATTTTTTATCTATAATTGTACAAGATAAAAAAAATTTCAAATCCAAATTAAATTTAAAATTCAATAAATTTGAAATGAAGAGTAAACTAAACCTAAATCCAGTAGATGGAAGGATATAATAATGATTACAGCAAAAAAAAATTGAAGTTAACAATTAACTTTTGAAAATACCAACACAATTGACAAATCCTGAATTAGATTTTCTAGGGAAAAGAAAAAAGAGGGAAAAAAAAAACCCTCAAGTATACAAAATCAGAAAAGAAAGCATAGGTATTGTAGTAGTTATAGTTTGGATCTGAAATGGTCCCACCCGCTAAGTTCATGTGTTAAAGATTAGCACCCCAGTGCAGCAATACTGAGAGGTACAGCTTTGGGGGAAGTTATTGGATTAGATGGACTCTAACCTCATCAGTGAATTAAACCATTTAATTAATTAATAATATGAATGGCCTACTTGGAAAACATGGAAATTGTAGGTAGTTGAGGCATGATGAGGAGTAGGTCACTGGGGCACACCCTTGTGACTCTATGTTGTCTCTGGATACTTCCTCCCTCTCTCTCCCTCTCTCTTTTTCTTTCTGCTTCTTGGCTGTCTTGAGTTGAGCAGCATTCCTCCATCACATCCTTCCATCTTGATATTCTGTCTCACCTCAGGCCCAGAGCAATGGAGCTAAGTGATCATCACATGAGACCTCTGAGACAGTGAGGCAAAATAAACTTTTCCTCCTTTAAATTGTTTATGTCAGATATTTTAGTTACAGCAATGAAAAGCTGACTAACACAACAACCTGTGTCACAGAAATTAAAAACAAAACAAAATAAAATTATAAAGAGTAGTAGAGAATAGTGTAAAAATGTATATGCCAATAAATTGGAGCCCTAGAGGAAAAGGATCAATTCCTAGAAAGGCACAACTTTCACATCTCAGAAAAACTAAAACATGAAAAAGTAAAAAGCATGTACACATCAAGACTGAGTAAGAAAATTGAAGCAGTAGTCAAAAACATCACTAGATGGCTTTGTTGGTGAATTCTGCCAAACTTTAAGAATTAACATAAATCCTCCTGAAAGTCTTCTAAAAAATTAGAGAGAACACTCTGAAGCTCATTCTGTGAGATCAGTATTATCCTAGTACCAAAGCAAGACAAAAACATGAAAAGTAAGGAAAACTAAAGACCAGTATCTTTGATAAGCAATAATGCAATAATCTTCAACAAAATAGAAAACCAATTTCAAGAGCAAATCAAAAGGATTATGCACCATGACCAAGTTGGATTTGTACTTAGAATAAAGATAGTTCAAATGTAAAATATAAATCAAGGTGATACACCACATTAACAAAATGAAGAACAAAACTCATATGACCATCTCAATTAATGCAAAATGAAGTAAAAACTTTAAAACACTTTCATTATTGAAAAAAATAAAAACTAGGACTGGAAGGAAACTACCTCAACAAAGTGAAGGTTATTCACAAAAGGCAGCACATGTCATACCATATTCAATGGTCAAATTCTGAAAGCTTTTCCTCTAAGAACCGGACCAAATCAAGGATGCCTATTATCACCAAACCTATAAAACAGTATTGACAGGCCTTGCTGGAACAATTGCACAAGGAAAAGATTTTAAGTCAATTAGGAACAAGTAAAATTATCTGTTTGCATATAGCATGCCCTAAATATCTCATACAGACACACACACACAGTTGTTTGAACATAACCATGAATTCAGCAAAGATTCAGGATAAAAAATGTCAAGGTATGAAGTCAGTTTCAGTTCTATATGTTAATAATGAACCATCAGAAAATAAAAGTAAAGAAACAATTCCATTTACAATATCTTTAAAAAGAATAAAATAATGATGGAATATTATGGACATCATAGCCCTAGCTTTATGTATGACTGCATGTAAGTTGTGATTCTATATCACATACAACCAGAGAAATGAAAAGTTGTGTTCCATCTGTGTACAATGAATCAAAATGCATCCTGTTTTCATGTATACTTAAGTAGAATAAATAAATAAAATTTAAAAATAAATAAAAATTTTATATCCATTTTGTTCCAAAATATTTATTGTAACAATGAAATTAATAATAATGCAAAAAAAAGAGAATAAAATGCTTGGGGATATATTTAAACCAAGAAGATAAAGACTTGCACACTGAAAAATGCAAACCATTCCTAAAATAAATTTGAAGAGACAAATATTCTGGAATACTTTCCATGTTCATGGACAGGAGGATTAAAATGCAAATCAAAACCTCAAGGATATAATACCTCACATCCACCAGGCTGACTATAATTAAAGAAAACAAAACAAAAAGTGAGGGAAAAGATGTAGAGATAATGGAATCCTTTTCCACTCTATGAGATTTTAAAATTGCACAATTATTGAGGAAAGTGGTATGAAAAGTCTTTAAAAATGATAAAATAATGATTAAATTAATCAGCAATTCCACTTGTACATTATAATCAAAAGAATGAGCTACAGTGTGGCTATATGGTGCCTCCCCAAAAGATCATTTTAGGCAATGCAGGAATGCAAAGAGGTGTATGATTAGATTATGGAAACTACAACCTAATCAGTTAATTAATCTATTTGATGGATTAATTATTGAAATTGATTACTGAGGAGTAACTATAGGCAAGTTGAGCATGGATAGGGTTGTGCCTTTAGGGAATATATTTTGCTCCTATCTCCTTTTCTCTCTTTCTGCTTCTGACTACCATGGGCTGAGCAGCTTTCCTCTGTTATACCTTTTTATAATGATGTCATGGCTTACCTCATGCCTACAGCAATAGACTATCCCACCATTTGGAACTGAATGGAGGATAAATCTTTTCTTTTCTAAATTGTACTTGTTTGGTAACACAGAAAGAAAACAGTATATTGAAGCAACTTTCACACCCATATTTGTAGGAATAACAAAGAGCTAAAAACAACTGAATCCTATTAATGAATAAAATATAAACAAAGCATGGCTTATACATATAATAAAATACTATCCAAACTTAAAAAGGAAGAAAATACTTCCATGTGCTTCATGAATGAATATTAGGGATATTATGCTAAGTGAAATAAGCCAGTTGTGAAATGGCAGATATTGAATATCGTCACTTGTAAGAGATGTTCAAAGTAGTGCAATGCACAGCAATAGAATATTGGTTACCAAGGGATAAAGGGAGAAGAGTATGTAAGTTGTTAATTAATGAGTATATATTTTCATATTTACAAGATGAAAAACTGTTAGAGATCTATTTCTCACCAATGAGAATATACTAAACATGACTGAAGTATATACTTAAGATGATAAATTTTAGGGGTTTTTTTAACTTAGAAATAAAAGATATTAGATAGGCACATAATACACAAAGCCCTCAACTTATAATGATTAAATATTTTTGCCCCTATGATGTGAAAAATAATACAAATTCAGTAGAAATTATTTATATTATGAATTGTGTTCTTTTCTTATGCTAGTGATATTTTGTTTTAGTCAGCCTTTTCATTGCTGTGACTCAAAAATATGACAAGAACAATTAGAAAAGTTTATTTTGGGGCTCACAGTTTCAGAGGTCTCAGTTGATAGATGGCCAACTCCATTCCTCTGGGACTGAGATGAGGCAGAGTGTCATGGTGGAAATATGTGGCAGAGGAAATGAGACACAGAGAGGGAGGAAAACAGACACAGAAAACAGAGAGGGAAAAAAATCTCCTCACCACAGAAAATATAATAAATCCCAAACGTATCCCCTAATGACTCACCTCTTCCAGCCACACGCTCCTTGCCTATAGTTAATCCCTATCAGCGGATTAATGCACTGATTAGGTTAAGGTCTCATAACTCAATTACTTCATCTCTAAACTTCCTCTCATGGTCTCACACAGGAGCTTTATGGGGGATACCTCATATCAAAACCATATATACATAGTACAGTTCTTTCTGTCATTATGCTGAGCAGTGCCAGTGAGCCACAGATCCCACTCAATCTCATGATCACAATGATAAAGAACTAAATGGTATATAGTGTACTGTTTCCTAAGCTATGATGGGAAAGCCTAGGAGAGGGAGAGAGAGAGAGAGAGAGAGAGAGAGAGAGATACGCATATATATTAGTTATACATGACAATAGAATTCACTTTGACACATCATATATAATGGAGTATAATTTTTCATTCTTCTAGTTGTACATGATGTAGAATCACACTAGTCATATAGTTATATATGTAAACAGGGTAATAGTGTCTGATTCATTCTATTCTACTTCCTCTCTCCATATCCTTGCCCTTCCAGAACTCTCCTCTACTTAATCTAACAGGCTAGGTATATTAAATGAATTTTCAGTTTATACTACTTTAACTCTATGATGGTTTTATTGGAACATAACCCAAACATAATTAAAGAAGAATCTTTATGTGTATAAATGTATACTATACATCCATAGTATACATATATATACCAAATATGTTAGAGGATAGATAAGTAGATGGATAGATAGATAATAGGTATACTAGACAAAAATATGTGTACATTTTTAAAATATGCATGTTAAAAAGAAAATATAGAGGGTATAATTTATTTATCTTACATCCTTATTTCTATCTCTCAATATTCTTAAAATGTGTGATTATTTTAAAACCAAGTGAGGTTCAGTAAAGCATTTTTCTAATCATATACTGAATTTGGCTTTAGGACTTTTCATAACTTAACATTGGTTCTATATATCGCTCCAAAGATGCACACAGACTCACTAACTTCATCTTCACTTTTTTGCTTACAATGCTTTCCTAATTATTTCCAGCTATCTCAAGATTGTTTAATGTATATACTCGCATGATTCCGATTCTCTGTTTAATCTCTGGACTTGAACTTTATGAGTGCTTTGCATCTTTTCCATTGATATAGCATCTGAAAGTTTGCAATTTTGAAGTTCTTTTCTTGACCACAAAAATATCCTATGTTTCCCTACACTAAACTATCTATCAATGAATAAATATACCAATTGAATAAATACCATGTTTTGGCCTACTACTATTTTGCCTCCATACTGGAATACACATTAAATTGTTGTTGCTGTGACAAGGGACATGAAATTTGAAACTGCCAACATTACATCCACCTAATTTTCATTCATGTTATTTAAAAAAATGATAAAAGGAGGGACGTAAATCTATTTCCCTCCAAGATGATGTGATTTTAGTACTTATTATTCCTTAGGTAAGATTATCAAACTAGTGACAAGCCTGCCTATCATTATTATCATTAAGTTAACACATTTCCATCTTGTACAAAAGAATACTGAAAAATACCTTCTTAATCCAAATATGCTATTTCTATATCAGTCCTCTAGAATATCAACTTAGTAATTTTGTCAAAAATAGGGAATGAAGACAGTCCACTATACCTTTTTCTTGGTGAATATATACTGACTTCTACTAATGATGACCTTTTTCAGTACTCAAAAACTATCCATCCATTAAGTATTCCCTTCAAATATTTTACTGAGCATAAATGTCAAAATCCCTGGTCTATAGTTTTAAGACTCTGCCTAACCTTTTCAGAAACTTGGGACATTTGCCTTTCTTTACTCTCATGGCAGCTCCCCTATTATCAATAACTCCTCAAAGATTACTGACATTGATCTTATCTTCGGAATTACTCAGTGCCCTAAATTACTTTCTGAACCAGAAAAGCAAGTCATTCAGAAAAATTTTTCATACCGTTTCTGTCATGTCTCTGCACCTTCTGTGCTTTAATTTCTCTTCATCATTTAGTTTCATTCTTCCAATGTGAAGAACATTCTCCTTGACAGAAAAGAAATGAAAACAAAATTGAAGTTAAGAGGATAATCATTTGTCTTTTGCTATTCGCTGTTACAGTACTTGGCCCAGAGAGAAGATATTTTATAGTTTTGTTCATAACATAACCCAAAACTTTTTTTCTTTAAGGAGTTTGAAAATATTAATGATTTTCTACAATCAGCTTTCTTATTGCTATTCTAAAATACACCTAATGTCTTCTCATATTCTTTAAATTTTCTTTTTTACTTTCTACATATATTTTAATTGTGGTTATTAAAGAATTTCATAGAAAGAACTTTTATGTTCCTAGGCAAATTTTCCTATTCTTTTTCACCAAAGTTCCCCTTGACTCTATGATCAAAACAATGTTTTAAGATCCTCTTTCAGACCAATCTCTCCATGTAGCATTCTAAGAATGATTTTTCTGAATATATTGAATTATTCTTATTAAAAAAGTATGAGATTAGTGACTATAATGTTAACATTTTTCTACATCATTTATTCACCTTTAATAGCTGTGGAGAATACCACTGGAAACAGCATATATAAAACTACATATGATGTAATCAGTTTCTCCTAAAGTCACAATCATTGTCACTTTACAAAATAGATTCTCTATATTGGTTGATTTAGATCTATATTACAGTGCTCGTCTTTTCTCTTTTTCCTTGAAATACAAAGTTGTTAACAAAGAAAAAAATCAGTATTTTCTTTTAGTAGTTGATGGAACACACACACACACACAACTTCTCTACACTCTTGCACAGAACAATTTGAACACCAGAGGTACAGATTTCCTCCCACACTGGCCAATTCTCTGACACCAGTTAGTTGTCCTGAATTTCTGACACTGTCTACTTGGAGTTCACGTTAGATCCTAAAACGGAAGGCTCAGTGATATAAGTGTATTCCCTATTAAGGTGCCTATCATAAGTCTGATTGGGAATAAATTGGGAGTTTCTCAGGATCTCTACTTCATTATTGACAAATGATTAGAATGGACCACAGAATTCAGGGAAAGATTTTACTTATGTTTGTTGTTGTATTATAAAGGACACTCAGATATAATAGAGGGAAGACGTGCATATACAAGGAATTTTAACTGGGCAATGTCACTCCTCAGTTCTGATCTTCTTGAAAGAAAGAATAAGCAGAAAGATTTTATTTAGTAAAATGGAAGTATGTTCTAGAATGTGTGCAGTGGGCCATCCCAACATATTAAGTGGTGTGAATTTTTCCACATGGTTGGGTTTTGCATTTGAAACCTCCCTCCTGGTATATTATGTATTTGGGCAATAACCACAGTTTCCTGCCATGGCTTAGTACCTCAGTGCTCTGCACATTTTCCAAAGTTGGAAAATCCCTTAGGCTGGTTATACTGCTTATTTTTAGTATTAAGAAGACAGGCTCTCCATGGCCATGAAGAAGGCAAGTTTAAGGGCAAGTTTGTCACCTGAAGTAGAGTGGTTTTTCATCACTCAAGATGGACTGAGTCCTATTCTCCCTCCCTCAACTCTCTTGCTCATGTTTATCTTTCTACTCTAGAAGTATGAGGAAGTGAGGCAGAGGCCTCCATGGCCCATCTGGGCACTACATACTCTTAGCATCTTGATGGGCAAAAACCTCAAAGATCATAAAATATTGTTCAGGAGTTTTTGTAAAATTTAATCTCTAGTTCCCCTTCCTTTTCTGAAGGTTGGTGAGTGGGAGTAAAATTTCACTTTCTAATTCTCTACTCATTTGATCTTTCTGGGTATTGGCCCAATCCTGAGACTATCTAGCAATTCCACCCTGAGTCATCTCATTAGCATAAACTTTTCTATGATGTGAAGGAATTCGTTATGAATAATAAAAGACACTGTGATCATGAAGGAAATCTCAAGGGTTTGGGGAGGTCTGTGCCAGAAACCAGACACAAAAACTAAATTATTTCTGGTACAGCCTTACTGTTATTTGAACTTCCCCCCATGGTATCATTGACACTTTTGCAGCTCAGTTTTGAGATCTGTATCTCACTAAGTATTTGTAATAAAGGTGCTCACATGCCCATTTGCAGGCAGTTTTAAAATGGTCTAAAGAGTAAGATCAGTTAAATACCAAATATTTAAGTGAGTGAAGTTGAGGCTAGAACTATGACATCTTAAATATCTATCCAGATGTTTATGCAAATAAGCCATATTTGGGAAACATTCATGTATTTAGATCATACTTCCATAAAAATGTAGCTTTTATTCTGCCAAAATCTTTGCATTTAGATATTTACTTCCAGAATTTTACTATTAAGTTCTTGTATTTCTAAATGATTTGGTATTACCATCCCTCTCCTATCAGACACATTTCTTCTCATGCTTATAAATACTTACTGTATTCTATTTGTGGATCTAAGCATGATCACATTGACCTGTAAAGTCAAAAGTATCATCTTTGGCAAATATCTATTCCTTTTGACATTGTTAATATCCTGCCTGTTTTTGTTTGGAGATTTCTTCTAAGGAATTAACCTGTGACCTTCTTCACTCATGTACTGCACTGCATAATGTAATGCATTTTATTATCTTTTTCTCCAATCAATTTCAGTTTTTATTATTTCTTATTTTAAAGCCCTATCTTTCCTACTAACAAGTCCCATGAAAATTGTATCAACTTTCTATCTGTTTTTATTGTTATTACTTTTGTTGATATGCAGTTAGGTAGTGAGTAGAGTGTAAATATTTTTTCTACCTCAAATCTGTTATATCTGAGATGCTTACTTAAATTCTTCAAGATGTTTTATTTTATCTGTATAAAAGTAAAATTTTATAATATTTGTCATATTTGAGGTTGAAGGAGTGAAGGAATAAGTGATTTTGATCACTGCATAGATTTCTCACAGTCTAGAAAAACAAACTTCATTTCTACATTGTTTACATTCTACTCATGATTCATTCATTCATTCAGAAAATACTATTTAGCATTTTCTATTCAGCATTTTCTATGAGTAGAATGTCACAATACATGAAAGAGAAAATTTCCTAGGTACACAGAGCATACTCCATTAGGGGATTCCAACAAAGAAAAAAGGAAATTACCACAGAATAATAAATTCTATTTTAAGAAAAGACAAAGATACCTAAGTGCCATAGAATGGCCATAGAATGGACATTCTAACTCTACTAAGATTGAACCAAATTAATCATCATCCTAAGAGCAATCAGAAATTTACCAAAGATTCCCTTTATTTAAAAGAGGAGAAAATCTCTCTTTTTTCCCCCCATACAGCTTAGAATCACTGCTTATGCGGGAAATTCTCAAGAATGTTTGTATCTTACTTACTTTTTCCTATTTTCCCATGTGCTCAGTTTACAAATCTGGCCTTGATTTCCATCGTCTTTGCTCCTTTAAGTTTACTTTTTGGTAAAATTATAAATGATATTAATTAACATTTAATTTAATTAAATTCTAAGTTTAGCAGCTCACAATAATAAAAATACTTAACTTTATATCTCACATAAAATTCACAGCAAATGTATGTGATTTTTATCTCTTTTAGAGATGAGAAAATTAAGGCAGAAGAGTTAGATTTCCCAAGATTTACCAGCCAATTAATGAGAAAATGGATTATTTATGGTTTTATTCATTCCACTAGTATGTTTCATGTCTCCCACATGGATAGTATCAAAGAGGAATGATACTCCAATTTTGAAGTAACCTGACATAAGACTAATCAAGGAAAAATTGAAGAATATGATAGTGTTTAAAATGGAGAAGGCTAAGTAGGAAGTTCGTGATTGAAATCAAATATGTAAAAAAACAGCATGTTAAATAGGAGTAGTGTTGTTCCAAAATGGAAGTTTTATTCATATTTTGGATAAAGAGTTGGGAGAGAATTTTAAGTGTTATCCATGTTGGTTACTTGAATGACATTCCATTTGTCTTGAGGGGAGCTACTAGCAAATGCATGGAATTTTTAGGTATCAGTTCATGTGAGTGAGTATGAATACAATGTATATAATAGAAGTCTTCATTAGGATATTAAGGAACAACCCTTTTCACCAAGAGAAAAAATGTCCTACAAATAGACGCCTATTTTATAGCACCATAATGTCAAGTCATAATAGCACTATTTGGAAAGATCTTTCCTGATTTTACTTTTCTGAATTCATCTTTAAATGAAATGAAATACAGGTAAGAACAATATAAAAAATCACTTGTGGACATTTTATTTGTAATTGAGGAGTTTAATTTCTATCCATGTTTAATATATCATTTTACAAATGAATCTTGATAAGGAAAATTTTGTATGTGCACTAACTGATGTGACTGACGTGACTCACCTCACACAAAATAAAGGTCTAAACGCAAAGTAAAAATAAAAATTACATGCACTTATTATATTTTTAACACCGAAGAAGATATCAATCAGTTATTTTAAAGGTACACTTGCGAGATTTACTCTAGAGTTGGATGTAGAATATTAGAGAAGTAGTAAAGATGGGATATATAAATCGGGGCCGAAAAGTAGTGAATAAATGTAGTATAAAATTTATTACGATGATTAATCCAGCTGTTAAAAGTTCAGTATGAATCAAACATCCCCATCAAAATAGAATATTTCAGGGGTATAGTGAAAGTTTTTGTGCAATAATTAAGCTTGATGAGTCTTAGAATAACACAGTACAATATTTGATTACATGAACCTGGGACTGTACAAAGTTAACAGTTTTGGAGTGAGATAATCTTACAAATTGTATTTCCTGACCCCATTAGCTTTGCCACCAAACTTCAATTTCTGTATTTGGAAATGGAGTATGGCATGTCTGACTCAAACCTTGGAGAATTAACAGATAATCCATGCTAATAATTTACACAAATAATATAAAGTAGATAATACAAAGTGTATTTACTGTCTTATTTTCTCAGGTCACATGGCCACTATCATAAATTTGGTCACTGAAAAATTTAAGTAATATTCACAAGAATACTTAGCACCAAAAGGCAGAGCTATAATGGAGCTGATTTCATATTGTTGTCTTCTTCCATATTGTGTTTCATTCATTATACCTCTCTACTTCCAAAGGCAGATGTGCTGTAAGCAGTCTAATAAACACCCTTGATCAAATCTCAGTCCACTACTAGCATGTATTAATAATTTTAATCCAGAACCACAAAGATGACATATTTTTCTTTGATTTCTTTTCCAAAAAAACAAAAGAAAGATATTAATGATATTCATAGCTATTACAAAGAATTAACCATACAAAAATATTTACATAAAAACAAGAATCTTACATTATAAAAACAAATTCATCAATTTCCTCACTATGAATGTTTTTCAGAAATTCCACATTCCACTTATTCATGCTTGGAAGAAAAGTACATAATTATAAAATATTTGAGTCTTTAATGCTGATTTCATGCATGATCACTTTTATTTCATTTGTGTTAAGAACAATTTATGTGTGTGTGTGTGTTTGTAATTTAAATATTTCATCCTGGATTATAAAATAAAGGAAGCAGATTAAAGCATTACCAGTTACCAAACAACCAAGAAAGTTTATGTGTGTCTTTTATTTAATTGGAACTTGGTAACCACAGTCAAGTCTAAATTGCTCTACTCTGTGAGAAGAGAATATAATTAAGAAGACTATTCAGAAAATTCAGGGAAAGCAAGACTTATTTCCAAAAACTATTTAGAGAATTTCAGGGTAAGCTGGAACTGATTTGATATGCATGATGTATGTATTTATATATGCATGTATGTATGTACATATGAATGTACATATGAATGCATTTGCACTTAGTTTATGGCATCTGTATATGTGAGGTCTAAATTCAATGAACAATCAAATTTAAGAGGCTTATAAGAGTTATTCAATTAACAAGCATGAGGGTTGGAAGTGTAGCTCAGTGATAGAGTAATTCTCTGGCATGCGTAAGACAATGGGTTCAAGCAAGCCTCAGACCCTCTCACACACCAAAAAAGACTACTGCTATTGTTTTCATAGGTGTAAAACTCATGTGCAAGACAATGCAAGAATGTTCAGAGATGAAATGATTATATTATAAGAGCTGTGACTCAATCAGTAGATTAATCCACTAATGTGGATTAACTGGATTGTATCTATAGATAGGTAGGATATGGCTGGAGGAAGAAGTCACTGGCAAATTTTCATTTTGTCCCTGGTGATCCGAGCACTCTTGCTCACTCTCTCTCTCTTCCTGCTTTCTGGTGGCCACATCCTGAGCTATTTTCCTTTACCATGCCCTTCCAACAAGATGTTTTGCTTCACCTCAGAATCAGAGGTATGGAGTTAGGCTACCAAGGACTGAACCTTAAAACCTTAAGCCAAAATAAACTTTTTTCTCCTGTATGCTGTTGTTTGTTTTTGTTTTTTGTTTTTTGTTTTGATACTGGAGATTGAACTCAGGGGCACTTGACCACTGAGCCACATCCCCATCCCTATTTTGTGTTTTATGTAGAGACAGGGTCTCACTGAGTTGCTTAGCACCTTGCCGTTGCTGAGGCTGGCTTTGAACTCGCAATCCTCCTGTCTCAGCCTCCCTAAGTGCTGGGATTACAGGCTTGCATCACTGTGCCCCGCTTTTATGCTGTGCTTATCAGATCTTTTGTTCACAATAACACATTGTCTTTGATAACTAAAAGCAAAAGCTAGATGTAGTTTAGTACAACCTAGAATAAACTACATTTGCAAATAAGTATAGGATAAAAATTGCTGCTTTTCCCAGGCAAATCTACCTGTTGTGACTGATAGTTTGAATTAACTATACTGTTTTAATATGTTGGGAATCACTTTTTTTTTGGTGAGGATACCAAGAGTTACAATGATTTATATTTTCTTAGTTAACCAGTGAATTTAAGATATACCAGTGACTTCTGGTTACTCATGAGTGTAATTTTTCTGAAGGATATGATGAGTAGATGGTAAATATACTACTTTTTTGAGTTTGAAATATTTGGTTGCTAATGATCTGGAGATGAAAGGTTTTAGAACCCAATTATAGTTTCGTTTCCTATCCAAATATTTTATACATAACTTTTTAAATAATAAACCATATTTTATGTATATTACACAATCATGAAGGGAATATAAAATGAACAAGATACCTTTCCCAAACTGCTTATATATTTTATAAGATTATTCATTGGTTTTGAGTGGATTTGTTATACACTCTTCAGGCATTCTTAAACTCACAACTTAAAAGAGGAAATGAGCTAAACATTAAAAATGTAGTAAGAAAATAATACACTTTTAAAGGATTTTGGCTTTGTAGCCAAGATTTTACATCTTCCTCTTTTGACTCAATGAGACCAGAATCTCCAATGTTTTAAACAAGCAATATAGTGTGATCAGAGCAACTGCAGGGACACCATATGAAACATCTTCTAAAAAGTCTGGTCAGAGGAAGTTTTTTAATGCTATTGACGCTCTCTCTACTCTTTAAAACTTGATCTCCATTGCTAATATAATTTTTTAAAGCACATGAAAAATTTATAGTCAATAAAAATTTTTCAAAACCCAAACATGCTCAGTATTACTGTTAATGGTTTCTCCTTTCCCTCAGTTTATAGAATATTATTTTATTGGTTAAAAAAGGGTATTGATTCCATGTGTTAAGCTTTCAGACATTTCTCCTTTGATAGAAGTTATTTAAATGTGGCCAACTATTTTTGGACCTTGAAAGTATGAATATGACTATCTGCATAATTTTCTAAATAAAGAGATATTTCAGATGGTACTATCTATAATATGTTCTCACAAGATGTATGCTCTGATAAAAGAGATTCCATAAACAGGGTGGTGATTAGACTTGGTGGCACAGAATTTTAATATTTTTAAGTATCAGTATTTTCTCATGCTACAAGAAGCAATAAATTTAATGGCTCTTTTAGTCTTTTTCATTTTTATTATTTTGCAGTCTTGAGTTTAGCTGAAAAGAATTTGTGCCCAGATAAAATTTTTCACTTTTGTGTTCCAAAGATAGACCATGTATGGGCACATTTAACCAGTTATTGAATTTTTTAATGACTTTCCACTTAGGGGCAAAATCATATTACCACTTAATGCAAGATTACAAAGAAAAGCCTATTTCTGAAGGAATTTTGACTTTATGAAAGTAGCAGTGTCTGGAAATTACATGAATGGGCTTCATTCTCCCTTTCAGGTTTGAGTGGATGAGAACACAGTGCTTCACGTATGGGAGAAATGTCTCCTCTGCTCGTCTCTGTCCAACTCAGAGTTTCCTTGAATAGAGGGAAGCATGACTGCTCTCAATGAAGAGATGCAGCGACTTAGTGTGCTTCTGTTACACTACGTGGATAAATAAGTATTATTCAATTTTTTCCTGCAATTCTGGGTAAACATTTTATTAAGGATAGTTTCAAGCATGTATAAAAGTAGAGATAATAATATATTAACCTTTATCTATCTATTGCCATTTTCCAGAGTTATAAATATATGACAGAAAAGACTTTATCTATAACCCTCACATTTCCTTCCCACAGGTTATTTTCAGTAAAACTCCAGACTACATATAATTGGATTCATAAGTACATTCAAGCATATACCTAAAATATAAGGGATTTAAAAAGTATTTAATTGACAAAAATATAGAATTATTATTTACAATATGATGCTTTAAAAAACATAGCTCCATACCCCTTCACACCTAAAGTGTTTTAATTGCTTAATATCATAAAATTTCTCATCAACTTACAAATGTTACCTGATTGTACTACAATATTTTAGAGAGTTCGTATGGAACTGTCCAAATGAATTGTGTATATAACAATCAGTTAATACATTTAATAAGTCTTGTTTAATTTATAGGACACCCTGTCACTCCTTCTCTTTTTTCTTTTCCAACTCATATGTTCAAGAAACTATAAATGTGGCCTATAGTTTTCCACAATCTGAGGTTTACTGATTGCCTCATCCAAGTATTTTTTAACATGCTTCTCTTTTCACTTTATATCATGTAGATTGTATGATTAGATATAAATTTAAAAATTGATAATATTTAAATTTTAGTAAGAACATTTTATAAATGAAGTCATGAAAGGATTCTAATACAAAGAATACTATATCTAGTTGTCTGCTAGGATTATTGACTGAATTCATCTGTTAGACATTGAAAAACTAGTAGTTCAAAACCTCCATCAGTCTTTATTCACTAATTAACTGAAATATTTCATAAAGAATAACCTTTCCTCAACTACTCTTTAGTTATCCTGAAGTATAGTTTCATATAAAATTTCAGTATAAAATGCTTAATACTTCCTCTTTATGAAGATTTTATTAAATATGATTTTTTTCTCTAGTGTTCTTCAAAGTTAAATTGAACGTACACTGTTGGCCATAGACACAATTTTAAGTAAAAAGGGGCATTATCACTAATCATATTGGGACAATAAAATAACCCAGACTTCCTGCCTTTGGTAAAACAGAACAGATAATCACCTCGGGCAAAGGTGACCAATGAGGCTCTAAGTTTTGAATTTTGTTTTGCTATTTAAATTATGCTCATGAACTCATATATTTCAATATACTTGGTTTATTTCAATACTTAGAATATTTATGTCATTGATTCTCAGATAATTATGGCTGAATCCTTTGTCTATGATGCTACATAACCTTATAAACTTCTTTTCTTCCTGGTAAAAGAAGAAAAGAACTTCTTTTCTTCCTGGTAAACATTCAGCCTCTGGTTTTGTGGGTTTGGCTTATTTCACTTAGCATGATATTCTCCAGCTCTATCCATTTACTTGCAAATGACATAATTTTATTCTTCTTTATGCCTGAGTAATATTCCATTGTATATACCACATTTTCTTTATCTGTTCATCTATTGAAGGGCACCTAGGTTGGTTTTATAGTTTAGCTATTGTGAATTGACATGCTATTGATGTGGCAACATCACTGTAGTATGATGATTTTAAGTCTTTTGAACATAAACTGAGGAGTGGGTAAGTGGGTCGCATGGCTGTTCCATTCCAAGTTTTCTGAGGAATCTCCATATTGCTTTCCATAGTGGTTGCACCAATTTGCAGTCCTCCCAGCAATGTATGAGTGTATCTTTATATGACATCCACACTAACACTTATTTTTGCTTTTATTCTTGATAATTGCCATTCTGACTAGAGTAAAATAAAATATTTGAGTAGTTTTAATTTGCATTTATCTAATTGATAGAGATAATGAACATTTTTTCATATGTTTGTTGATTGATTGTATTTTTCTTCCATGAAGTGTCTACTCAGTTCCTTATCCCATTTACTGATTAGGCTATTTGGATTTTCTGGTGTTAAGTTTTTTTGAGTTCTTTATATATCTTGGATATTAGTGCTCTTTCTGAGGTGCATGTGGTAAATATTTTCCCCCGTTCTGTAGGTTCCCTCTTCACATTATTGATTGTTTCTTTTCCTGAGAATCAGCTTTTTAGTTTGAGTCCATCCCATTTATTGATTCTTGATTTTACTTGTTGTGCTTTAGGAGTCTGGTACAGGCAACAATTGATCACTCCAATAAAGAGATAAGAGAGCAAATACAGGCAACAATTGAACAACTAAAAATAGAAAAGAACAAATACATGCAACAAAACATTACTTCAAGAAGGAGATAAAAATTTCTGAAAAAAAAAATCCAAACAAAACTCTTTGAAATGAAGGAAATAGGAAACAAAAATAAAAATTCAATAGAAAGCATCACCAACAGACTAGATAACTTTGAAGATAGAATCTCAGACAATGAAGACAAAATTTATAATCTTGAAAATAAAGTTGGCCACTCAGTGAAGATGGTAAGAAACCATGAACAGAAACTCCAAGAATTATGGGATAGCATGCAAAATCCAAATTTAAGATTTATTGGTATAGAGGAAGACACAGAGATTCAAAAAGGAATGCATGATCTATTCAATAAAATCATATCAGAAAATTTCCCAAGCCTGAAGAATGAATTATAAAATCAAATAAAAGAGGCTTAAAGGACACCAAATATACAAAATTACAACCAATCCACACCAAGGCACAAATGGTGCAATGCTGCATCCTGTACTACCAGATAAATGAAAAGTTGTGCTACAATTGTGTACAATGAAATGAAATGCATTCTGCTGTCATGTATACCTAATTAGAAAAAAATTTTTAAAAAGGAGAGATGCCCCCAAACCAGACTGAAACCTAGCTGGGCAAACAGGGCCCCTGACACTGCATACAGCCTCAAGTATACATGGCTGCAAGATGTGCTCTCCAAAGGTCTTGGGCAGTCCTGCACCTTTTCTTTGCTGTTTGTAGCCCCATGACCTCTTTTATGCTTGCTTTCTCTGCAGCCAGAATTTTTTTGCTTTTTGGAGATAGTCCACATTACTGACATTTCTTGATTTCTCAGTTTACCATACTAACTTCAGCTTCACCTGCAAAGCTTCATTCATCACCCTATTAGGGGCATCCCACAGGAACTCTAGTCATATTACATTTTGCCTGATCTCCTAGGCCTTCCTTCAGTCTTCTTAATGGAAGACTTTATGACCACTTAAATTCATCATTCTACATTCCTTTAGAACCTGCATTCCTTTGGAACCTGCATTCCTTTGGATAATGTCAAGGTCTGCTGTCAGTTTGGGAATATCTACACCCCTGGGATCATGGCTGCAAGAGCCTGAGTGTGTTTATAGTCCTCCCTGTGCTAGCATGGTTTCCCCATGATATTTTTCTCAAGGGATTTTTCTTTCTACAACCTTGAGCTTGCAATGAGTGTGGTCCTGCAAATTCCTAAAATGAACTTAAGGCAATTTTCCTATATCTCTGTGTAAAGTACTTGGCTTCTCTTTAGGGTTGGTAATCTTTTCAATAAACACATCTTTCTTGGAACCTAACTTTATATGCACTTTTCTGACCAACTTGCTAGTTTTTAAAATTCTTTAGCTCTGTTTTGTGATGCCAGTTCTCATAGTAAATCTTCCTAAAAGCTGCCAGCAATATCCAGGTCACTGATTGACTGAATGCTGTAGTGCCTTGAAAATTTTTCCACCAAATAAATTAGCTCATCACGTTTAAATTCAGCCTCACACAAAATCTCAAGACATGGACAAATTGTAGCCAAATTCTTTTCCATAATATAATGAATGGCCTCTTGTTCAATTCCTAATAAAGTCCTTGGTTCCCTCTGAAACCTCATTAGTACAGTCTGCATACCTGTTAGCATTTGGTTCTTTTGAGCTCCCATATTCACCTATTAAATCCCACTTATGCCATTCTAAAACTTTTACAGCTTGCATCAGCAAACTTTATGTAATGTCCACAAACCATCTCCATAGGCTTCTGAACCACATGATCAGGTTAGTCACATCAATAACCCCACTTCTCAGTACCAATTTCTGTTTCAGTTAGCTTTTCATCACTGCAACCAAAATACTTATCAAGAACAACTTAGAGGAAAGGGCCCTAAGTTCATTTGGGGTTCACGGTTTCAAAGTCTCAGTCCATAAGCCACAGAGTCTATTGCTCTGGCTCCAAAGTGAGGCAGCTCACCATGGGAGAAGGGCCTGGTGGTGAAAAGCTGCTAAGCTGATGATGAGGTCAAGAAGCAGAGACAAAGAAAGGATGGGCTCACATGGAAGATGTCCCTTTCCAGGGCATGCTGTCAGTGATTCACCTCCTCCTTTACCTGCATAGAGTTACCACCTAGTAATTCTGTTCAAACCAGATTGAATTATTAGGTGTCAGCTCTCACCATCTAATTATTTTATCTTTAAATAGTCCCATATTAACAGGAGCTTTACAGGGAGATCTTATAACCAAACCATAATAATAACAAGAATGTGCCAAGTTGTCTAGTGTGTCTCTTGGATATGTTCCTTTTTTTTTTCTTTTTATCTTTCTTTCTTTCTTTTTTTTTTTTTTTTTTTTTTTTTGGTACTGGGGATTGAACTCAGGGGTACTCAACCATTGAGATACAATCCCAGCCCTATTTTGTGTATTATTCAGAGACAGATGGTCTCACTGAGTTGTTTAGCACCTTGCCTTTGCTGAGGCTGGTTTTAAACTCAAGATGCTCCTGACTCAGCTCCCCAAAGTGCTGGGATTACAGGCATGTGACACCATGCCCAGCTCATTGTTCCTTTATTCTTTACTCTTATTCTTAGAAAAAACTTGGGTTGTTGACAGTCGTTGTAGAGGGATTTGGGGTGTTGCATTCAGGTTCTGACATTTTTCTTTCTTGCAGTGTTAGAAAAGAATACAATGAGGCAACTAAAAATCTTGTCTTCAAAAAAGTATTCATCATTTTAGTTTCCACCCATATTTTGAACTCACCTTTAGTGTACTAGTACCTAATTCACCTGGAGTTTCCTTGTTAGTAAGAAGTTCTCTTGCCTTCTTTTACTCTTCCCTAGGAGTACTACCTAGGCAATCTAGTAATTTCTTTGTTTTTCTCAATATGAAGGGCTTCTATTTTTCTTTTGTATTTGTTTTTATTACTCACATCCTTACCTTTCTGTCATTACAATGACTTAGACTCATTTGTATATTCCTGGCCTAGGCCAATCCAGCCATTCCTCCAAAGAACTCTGATTTCTTTTGTTGGCAATGAGCATTATAAACCAGTATTGGAACACTTGGCTATATCTTTTTTAGTGAGCAGAGCTAGGAAATATGTGTATGAATACCAATTCCTGTATATGTACATACATATAATCATTTATTTGTATATTTGTATTTATAGTTAGCTAAACAAGACTTCATACTGATATATTTGATTACAATCCAATGCAATATGATTCATTCTAGCCTTTCAATTTTGCTTATCTCTATATACCTCCCTACTAGTAAGAAGCCTGGTTCCCACCATCCACTCTCATTTACTTGTTTGATTTTCAGAACGTACATACAGCAGTTACAAATTTGTCTATACTTACATGAGAACCAACTTTACCAACTACAGTATTTTATTGTATTTAATTTTTATTATTATAGTTTCCAGCAAAAATATCATTTTTCAAAGGTACTCAAGTTAATATTCTTGTTTTCCTACTCCCTTCAGTAAGACATGTTGTATTAAAGTGCTAAGTATATAGTAATTTGTTATGAAGCAACAGAAAATTAACGTGTCTATTCTGAAAAATAAGGGTATTTTGTTTGGTTAGATTTAGGATTTCACAGAGTCCATACTATTTCACAGTTATTCAAATTTCATGTGGTTCTCTTGATTTTCACTGCACACTGGAGCTTGTGAAGCTCCTCTCCTACTTTGGCTATTGCCCTAAGTAGACCCCTGGGGGGAAATTCTTGGTAAATTTCCGACAGGCCATATCTTCATGATCTATTACCACACAACACTATTAGGGATTTGAGAGATACTTTGCCATGTGCCTTTGCTATTAATAGTGTTTGGTGGGTTTGGATTTTTGTCTTATTACTATTTCCATATATTCTTGAGGAAGCTCAAAAACTATATTTCTATCTCTATCAAATCTATCCAAATCTTGGCATTGTTTTTTCTCAAAATTGATTATTTTTGATTGTTGGGCTCCAAAGGGATATTTGTCATTCTTTACAGAATAAGAAGAGATAACAAAAGTCCCATATAATTCCAAGGCACAGAGTTAATTATTGAGACTGAACTAAGAAATAGAGGCTCACAATTTATCATGTAAATACATGCAATACAATCTTCTGAGTTGCTCAGGCCATTTTTTAATGTCTTCTTTTTTCTGGATGCAGAACAAGACTTTTTCCCTCAATATATATCATTTTCTTAGAAAAAGGTAAGTAAGGTAGTAGTCCAGACTACAGATTTCTACAAGCAAAATCAGATAAATATGGCAAATTTGGGCATTTCATTATTCTGCTTCCTTCGTTCCTTGAATCTTTTTGTTTTGTTTTTTTGGTACCAGGGATTGAACTCTGGCACTCACCCAGTGAGTCACATCCCCAGCCCTATTTTGTGTTTTATGTAGAGACAGCGTCTCACTGAGTTGCTTAGTGCCTTGCTCTTGCGAGGCTGGCTTTGAACTCGCGATTCTCCTGTCTCAGCCTCCCTAAGTGCTGAGATTACAGGCATGCACCACTGCACCTGGCTCCTTGAATCATTTTTGTTTGTGGTATTTTAACTTAATACCTAGAAAAATAATCTCAAAATTGAATGGTTATGGATCATTTTCATAAATTTTAAAAATTCCTGATCCAGTAAACCGATGGTGATAACTGAGAGTTTGTATTTCTAACAAGCTCCCAGGTGATACCCATGCTGCTGGTCCCTGGAAGTCATCCAGCAAGGATGAGAAAGATCCATTAATGGGTTTCAGATAGCTGTTCGTTTTCTGACTTTATTATAGATAAGTAGAAAAAGAAAAAGAGAGAGGAGATTTCATATTTTTCATGAGATTTAAAATAATTCTTGCACTAAAAATGTTAAGAGCCATTAGCCAACTAGATAAAGTTCAAACTTGTTAGGATAAATGCAAGGTCCTCTTGAACATCCTCATTTTATTTTTCTCCACTTCCTTCTAAGCATAATGGAGTCTAGCCATGCTCAATATTTGTCATAGAATCTAAAATTATACATGATTTCTTGGTCTATCACTTCAAACACAATTGAAATCTCCTGTTGTTCTCACAAATCACCTTTTATATACTTCCAGTCATTGCTTCAGCTACCATTTACTAAATACGTTAATTATATGTATTATAGTCTGTGCTAAGTATTAGGGATATAATATATGTAGTAGTCTCTATTTATGACATTACTGTAATTATTGTTACAAGATACTTTAATTGAATATCTCCCTTGGAACCATCCCTTGGTTGATGAAAGGAGAGAGAGAGGCAGAGAGAGAGAAAGAGAGAGAGAGGGAAGAGGTAGGCAAGCACTGGATTGGAAAATCTAAAGAATTCTGTTGTTAGCAATATCACGACTTGTTGGGTCACATATATCACTTATAAAAGATCATAAAATTATTTACATTTAAAACATGTTTTGAAAGTCATGATCTATTAAATCATAATGTTCTAAATGGTAAAATGATATTAGGAACTCATAACATTACACTTTTTTCTTATAAACACAATATAATTATTAAGAATAAAAAGTAAGCTGGGCGTAGTGGCTCACGCTTGTAATCCCAGTACTTTGGGAGGCTGAGACAGGAGAATCGCGAGTTCAAAGGCAGCCTCAGCAACTGCAAGGCACTAAGCAACTCAGTGAGACCCTGTCTCTACATAAAACAAAGCACAAAATATTGCTAGGGATAGGTGATATTCTAACTACCTGAACCCTTTCATAACCCTGAACCCTGTCTCTACATAAAACACAAAATAGTGCTAGGGATGTGGCTCAGTGGTAGAGTGCCCCTGAGTTCAACCTCTGGTACCAGAAAAAAAAAAAAAAAAGAATAAAAAGTAACATGAGGGTCTTTCTAAATTTCTGATTTGGAAGGAAGATATCTAATAAAATGAGTCAGCAGTAAGCAAAAAAATAAGTATTCAAGATGGTTGAGTGGAATTGTCAATATGTTATTGATACAAAGTCTTATTCAGGTTTCCAAAAGGCTTCTGATCACTGGGTTTATAAGGATGTCAGATAAAATGTATAAACATTGGCTTATCATTTATAATTGGCTATTTTCATGATGGAATAGTAGTGCAGGGAATTTTTTCTGCTAGACACATATGCCTTTGTTGCTAGAGTTCTCATTCATATAGGAGATATGGAGGCATTGTAGGAAAAACTACCAGGAAGTTTTGCCATTTGGTCAACAAAAACCTACTTTGTTTTGTAGTCTTTGTGGTATGTAATCCACAGACTGAACTAAAGATAATACTTCCTATACTATACTACACTATACCTTTGTGAGAAGTCTGGTATAAGACAGATTGATAAATAAGAGCAAATAATGCTGGCTGACATCATTTACCAATACTACTTACAAAATAATTCATTAAATACACGTATGGGCACTTGAAATTTCATCTACTGGGAGGCTTGTAGAGAATATTCCTTGTCCACCTTAATGTGTTTAATTTCCTTCTACTCCTTGTGCCAAGGTCTGGCCTCATTAGTTGCATGCTATTCCTGGTGAATTGGAAAGAAGTTGCATAGATACCTTGCCATTATTAATCACTACCTCTATTGTCCAAAGCTATTTGCAGATATTTTATCTCATTCTATCTAAAAATTATTCTGATATATTTATGGTTTGCTCTTCTTTTGTACTATAATTTGGTACATGAAAATGGTGTTCTACAAATCAGGGAATAGTGAAAGTAATAATTTGTCCACACGAATTAGACTCTGATGTACTACTATTCTCTAATGTCTCTCATATTTGTCTTTGCATCACCAACCACTGTGAGTTTTTTCAGATGTGCAAAGAAAATTGCAGCTATTTAAAATAACCTAGAGAGGGAGAATGATAGGCAATATTCTAACTACCTGAACCCTTTACATTTCAGCACCCTTGTTGTCAAGGAAACCACTTGGGACTTTAGGGAAATTTGTAGATATTTAAAATGGATTGTGCCTCTATATAGATAGACATTTGCACAATTCACATTGCAGAATAGAAAGCTTCAAGCCCTGCAGTATTAATCCTGCAATTTTAAGGGCTGAGGATGGGAAATAACAAAATGCAAAGGTTTATCCACTCATATTCCAAATTGTGTGCTGTGTATACTATTTCAGATGATTATTAAGCTAAGATGTTAAAAATTGTCTGGAAGATTAAACAGTGCAGTATAAACCTTATAACATTACATTGTTATTTGCATTTGTATTTGTGATTTTTAACAATGCATCATCATTTTGACAATTAATCCCAAAGTCTGATTCAGTTTTAGAATCTTAAGGGTAAAATAGATGAATTCCTTGCTGGAGCTCTACTAGAAACTGAATTCTATTAAAGTGCTGACATGAATCTTCATTCACAATACTGTAAAATGCAAATATTATAAAAGAAAGTAGATAGGCTGTCATATCAAAACATGAACAAGTTTTTCCATTTCTGTGTGTTTGTATTTTCTTATTTTTATCCCTTTACATATTTCTGCTGAAGATGGTATATGTACAGTGAGACAACTGACTGCCAAATAGAAAGCAGCCATACTAATCGATTTTTAAACACTATTTTTACATAAACCTATAGTTAATTTTTGAACTGATACTCAGTCTTGCTTTCCCTAGACATGAGGTTGACTTTTCCTTAGTTTTTATCCACTTCTATCACATGGGAGAATGAGCTTTGTCCTGAGTATTTGGAGTATACTGTAGTCCCCACCAGTTCATTTTAATGAACTGCAGGATATTTCTGCAAAATATCTGCAAAGAAATTAATCTCTACCAAAATAATGTGTATGTATTATCATAGCAAAGATTTAACTGATAGACGGTGTCCTATGAGCTCCTAGCTTTCACAGTTCTAGAGTGTGAGTAGTGAAAATTCATGTTAGAAGTAAAAGAGCATGATGGCTAACTTCAATTTGACCATGGGGTGCCCAGATATTTGGTTAAATATTATTCTGGGTGTATCTATGAAGGTGCTCCTGCCTGAGATTGACATTTGAATTGACAAACGGAGTAGACTGAGGAAAGCAGATTGCCCTCTTCAATGTGGGTAGGCCTCATCCATTCTGTTGAAGGCCCAGAAGAACAAAAGACTAGATGAGAGACTCCATTCACTCTACATGACTATCTTCAACTAGAGGCATTGGCCTTCTTCATCTTTAGACTCACACTCAGGCTGAAACTTACACTATCAACAGTCTTAGGTCTCCATCTTGCTGACTTCAAATCAAAGACATGTGTTTTCAATAAAAGATAAACATAAAAGGCTTCATTTTTATATACCAGGTGAATATCCGTAATGAGTATAAGTAGCTGTTTTTTGTTCCAAATTCCTTCTAAAGTAATAGAATTGATACAAAACTGGAGTAACAATATATCAGCACCTGATGTTAGTAACAGATATAATATCTGCAAATCAGCTAGATATTTTCTAGGTAAACTTCAGTTGAAATTTTAAAAACAACCATAGCAACAGAGTTAAGGCAGAAAGCCAAATAGAAAGGCAAGAGAAGAATATTTGGATGCAGGATGTGAAACTAACTGATAGGGGTAGAGCTCAAGATGGGGTAGTAGATGAGAACTGTAGGGATGCTGTGGAATCCTTGCTTCCAATAAGTATAAAATCATTAGGAAGGAATATCAGGGGGAATTCTATGAGCATCTTCAGGTAAAAAACTGAGTGGACACCAACAGCTATCTTATCCCCCTTCCCCAAATGACTAGGTATTTCTCTGCAAGGGCAGGACTACTACTAAGTATAGTGGATGTTAATGCCAACTGGATTGTGAGGAAAAAGCTGAACTTACACACTTGATTTGGGGGAAAAGGTGGTTATTCATAATCATATCGCCATTTAAGGGTGGGTAGAGAGGAAAACCATAACCCGTGGCCTATAAAAAGAGTACACACAATTATAAAAGTTGAGCCCAGAAACTTGCAGAGGAAAGACTTAAAAAAAATAGAAAAACCCTGCAGAATACAGAAGTAGATTTTAGAAAGTGTCTGCTTTGTCTTGCAGTAAAAAGAAAAAGAAATGAACACCATGAAAAAAGAGATGAAAGATGAGAGGATAAGACAACAGACTGAGATATAAAGAGGAGCTAGGTGGGAGCCAGACAGAGGGCAGAAGGAGCTGAGAGAGATAAGGGGAAAATGAAAGGAAACTGAAGATACAATAACTAATTTTAAAACTGCTTTGAAAGCAGGAAAGAGGAGAATTGTACCATAAAAACTAAAACAGTGATGTGAAAGCTGAACTTTGTGCTCCTTAAATTTTCTATTATTAAGCAGTAATAAATTTCTCATAGTCAAACTAAATTTTTAAAAATCACAAATATAAGATTGATGGGGGAATTAATGAGGATTATACTTCTAATTGATATATTTTCAAACAATGAAATTTTGAGATAACTAACTCACTAAAACAATAGAGACACAGAATATAATTTGAAAGTCCATAAGTAGTAGAATTAAGCAAATAAATAAAAGTTCATAAAATTTCAAAATTTTAAGTAAAATACATTAATTATTATGCATGTACCAATATGCCACAATTAAACCCACCATTTTACACAGTTAATATGCACCAATCAAAAGGATAAAAATACACCAATTAAAAATGATTGAAAATATCAAAGGAAAATACATACATAGAACCATAGGAAAGGAATGACCATGCTAATACTTTTGAAAATCTTACTAAAATATGTAGTGTTCTAGGAAAATATAAATTACTAAACATGGTTTTCCAAAACCTCAAAGATTTAAAAGAAAAATGATCATAAAATAGATTTAATAACTATATTGTTGATTTCCCAAGCAAAGTTTTCAGATTGATGTGGTATTACAATTTCTTCCACACTTACAAGAAAGAAATAATTGTCTTCTAGAAATGCTTCTAGGGCACAGTAAAGGAAGAAAAACATTAATTTGTTTCTAGAAGATAACAACACTTTGGCAAAAACTGACAGAAAAACTAAAGACAGACTCATTTACTAGTATTCTTTATTAAATTTTAGCAAAACAAAACCAGAATGATATTAATCAAGTAATGAAAACATAAGCAAGTAGGTTTTATTTTAGTAAATTTGCAAGGAATCAATATTAGAAAAACTTATTAATATATAGCCCTATCTGAGAAACTGAATAAAATTATATAATCATCATAGGTGCTGAAAAGACATTTGTCAATATTTACTATTCATTTCTGAGAAGTGGTATTAGATAACAAAAATATCGTTAAAATACATATAACCTTTATTATTAATAGTGTAATGATGACATTTCTCCCCTGAATAATTGACAGATTTATTTCATTTTTCATCAAATCAAAGCAGGTGTGTATGTGTGTGCATGTGAGTGTATGCAAATCAATAAACTCTTTCTAAGATGTATATGAAGAAGTCAAGAATATAGCCAGGTCAGTATGGAAGAACAAAGTTTGTGGACTTTGCACTAATTGGTATCCAAACCTACAGTATGAAAGAAAGGCAGTGTAGGCACAAGAATACATTCCTTATTCTCTTTTTGTGGGGGGAGTGGTTGTTTAACTGGAGATTGAACTCAGAGGCATTCAACCACTGAGTCGTAGCTGCATCCCTATTTTGTATTTTATTTAGAGACAGGGTCTCACTGAGTTGCTTAGCAACTCCTTTTTGCTGAGGCTGGCTTTGAATTCGTGATCCTCCTGAATCAGCCTCCCAAGTGGCTTAGATTACAGGCATGCGCCACCTCACCTGGCAAACGTTTCTTATTCTTAAGAAGCCAGAACAGGGAGACCAGAAGGTAGGGGAAGAGTGGTAGAATGCAAGATGAGTGAGGAGCCCACACTTCCCAGATTGACTACTGCAAGGATTTTCTACCCTATTCAGTACATGGAAAGGCATTAGGATATTTAAATATAATTACAAATATACTTTTAAATTATAACTCTGGCTGCTATGTTAAGAACAGATAGTAATGGTGCCAGTCAGATCACAGAGAATTGTTTCAAATCTGGTATGATTATCCAAGCAATGGATCAGAGTTCTGGCATTGGAACTGCAAGATGTAGTTAGGTACTGAAATATTTTGAAGGATTGGTATGCAATTGGTATGATCCATATGACAGAGAAGGAAAAGCCAAAGACCACTGCAAAGTTCAGGTCATGAGCTAAAGGAATAAACAAATTATAAATTACTGAACTGGGAATGATTGTGAGAAAAATAATGGGAAGGGAATCAGGAATTCTTTTTTTTTTTTGGTAAATAAATTTGAAGTACTTGATATCCAAATGCAGATATGAAATAAGCAATTAATTACCAGAATCTGGAGTTCAGATGAGATATAGTTCTTCTCTAGGGATTAATAAGTGTGTGTACATAGCTCTGGTCACTGCATATATGAAGATGATGGCCAACACTGCCAAATACTACTGCTCTTCAAGGAAGATGAATGCTTAGAATTGGTCATTGGTTTGACAGTCTGGAGGTCAGTGCTGACTCTGTCAAAAACTGTGTTGGTAGAATGGTGGGGGAAAATGACTGACTTTAGTGGGATTAAGAAAAACATACATTTTGACATAGATGTTATTATTAGATGGTATTAACCTACACATTTAATTTTCTTAAGTATAACAAAGGTATTGTGATTTTGTAACAGAATAACCACATTTTCAGTTGATACTGCTTATATATGAAGAGAAAATAATTCATGAAATCTGAAATTTACTTTTAAAATATTAAGAAAATAAATTACTTATATAGTGACAGATAAAGCAAGTGTGACAAAAGACAATGGAAAGAATTGAGGATGACAACTACGATGATTTGGATCTAGACATGTCCCCTTAAAAGTTTCTGTTACAGAAACATGATCACTAATGCAGAAACATTCAGAGGCAGGGATTTTAGGCAATGATGAGAGCTATCACCTTATGAGTGGATTAATCCATTCAATAGGTTATTAATCAAATGGGCTATTGGGTAGTAACTATAGGCAGGTGAGGCATAACTGGAGGAAGCAGATCACTGCAAGTGTGCCCTTGGGAATTATATACTGTCCCTGGTACCTGCTCTGTCTGTGTCCCAGCTGAGCAGCTTTCCTCTGCCACACTCTTCTGCCATGATGTTCTGCCTCACATTAAGCCCAATAAGGGAATTGGGTGACCATGGACTGAGACCTCTGAAACCAAAATAAACTTTTTCTCCTTCCAGGTATTTTGGTCATAGTGATGAAAAGCTGATTAACACACACACATACACACAAAAAGGCTTTTCTTTAAAGGAATTTGATATAAAATGAGCAAATAGAAAACTCAGGGGGAAAGGCATGGCTAAGAGATCGTTAAATGAATGATATGACTATGTACTTGAAGACAGTAGGAACAATTAGAGAGTTAAAAGTGGTGATGTAGACAAAGAGGTACCATAGAATATAAGCTTTAAGGACTTCACATTTAACTTTATCTGACCCTCATCTTTATTTTCTAAGCAGCTACTCACTCTAGCCTGTCCATTGTATAATATGTCAGGAACTACACATAGGAAAACGAATCAGTAAATAGAACTAATCACCATTTTTCGTGAGGTTGGAAGAACTGAAAAACATCTTGCAACTAGGTGATGCAGACTAGAAGTGTGTCCTCTGACCACAAACCTTGAATCGTCACCTACTGTGAGAAGGGCCCACCAGTCAGTCAGCACATACCATCACCCGCATATAATCAGTCCTCAGTCTCCCAACAAGATGGACTTTTGATAAAACTCTCCAACCTCTAAGTCAGCTAGCTTTTCAAACAAAGCCAACTTCCTTGCCTTAACACCTTGTCTCTCCATTTAATTGTCCTATCACTCAGTGAGGAGGAGGACTTGGATCTGGTAACACAATTGTGGACACAATGTTAGTAAGTAGGCAAGATGGGGTGGAATCTAGTGTACTAGGGTAGGCACTGGCCTAATTTTAGTTATCTTCTTAATTTCAAATTTCCTATAACAAACAGATATCATTATCACACTGTGGCTAGTAACATAAATCCTATTTTATGTTACAGAAACATATAAATTTGCCTATAAATGTCCCACTTTCTATAATACATTAAAAAGCAGGAGGGATATAGAGGCAATTTTAAAAAACTGAACAATAAAGTAAAAATGACCTTATAATAGAATATGAAAAAAATGCCAAATAATATAGAGTGAATTTACTTCATACACATTAAAAATTTCTTGTAGGGGCAGGATTCAGTGAGATGATTTCTGTATAAAGAGTATATATTTGTGTGTATGTAAATTATGTCTGTATATGTGCGTGTATGTATATATGTGTGTTATATATATGGAGAGAGAAAGATAATGACTTATCATGAGGAATTTTTTTTCATAAAATTATAGAGGCCAAAAAGTCCTATTGTGTGTCCATTCACAAACTAGAGACCCAGGGAAAGTGATAGTATAAACCAGCTTCAATCTGAAGACCTAAAACAAAGGAGCCAATGGTACAAATCCTAGCTTGAAGACAGAGTGAGATGATATGAGATGTCTACTTCAAGTAATGAGACAAGAAAAAGAGGGCATTTTTTCATTCCTCCATCTTTTCCTCTATTTAGGGCCCCAAAAGATTGGATGATGACCACCCACATTGTTGGAGAACAGCCTACCTTATCAGGTTCATCAATTCAAATGATAACCCCATCTGCAAAAGAACCTCACAGAAAAAATAGTCAGAAAAAATGTTTAATCTGTTTACTGGGCATCCCAGCACCCAGTTAACTTTACATGTGAAATTAACCATCGCATGGTCCTTTAAGAAAAATGTTACCCCACCTTAAAGCCTTAGTGTTCATAGTTGGTCTCCAGTCTGGCAGCAAGAGCATCACTTGCCTACATATTAGAAATATATAATCTCTGGCTGCAGCCTAGACTCAGAGAGAAACTTGATTTTGAACATAACTCCCAGGTTATTTAAATGCATGTTAAAGTTGGACAAACTATTATGTAAAGTACACCCAAGGTTATAAAATATATTTTCTTCTGGAATACAGGTGAAGAGTCTGAGTTCTTTGTCAACTTTACCATGAACAATGCAGCATTAGCTAAACCTTTTAGTATTGCTGTTAGTATAAAATAATAAAATTTATAAAACTTATTATATAATCAGTCATATTTTGAATCATTAATCGCTGAAACCTCGGTAGAAGAAAGAACTACAGTGATCCTTTTCCACGGGTTATTTCTTACAGCGAAATTCCATAATACCTGTGACCCAGATTCAGCCATTATATGTTGATCAGGTCTAATTGCTCCAGTTCATAAGCTGGCTGTTTTCGACTCAACTGTTTTCACTAAATTTAGATTTGATAGCCTCCACCCCTCACAGCAACCCTCAGGGAAACATGCTACATTCCAGCCAATATGCTTTAGTTGGAAAGCAAAACCAAGGTGTCAACAGGTCCATTCAATTCAGCTCTTAATTATCTAATGGGAAGTCAAAGATCACTACCTCTATTTTATTTGGAAACATGATATACAATAATATAGCAAAGTCGCTTTTCCTATATTCTGTGAGAGTCACATTTTAATTGCATCACTGTGTAGAGTGGAGGCTAATTGGAAGGTTGAGGAAGATGCAAAGAAGAGATGATTTTAGTGCATAATAAGTAATTACATTTAAAGCAAGTGTTTATTAACCTCTGTGAAGGGCAAGGTACTGTGCACAAGTTAAAAAATTCTCGATCAAGTAACTGAAATTTGACAGAATTATTCTGCAATCCAGAAAATCATATGCATTTGAATTTTTTTCTAACACTCCTCAACAACAAGTATAGAAAAAGTTCTAAACTCTTTATTACATTTCAATACCTTGGAATTGGTTAATATTTTGCCACATAACTAGAGAGCATTCAGTCTTCTTGAAATAATAGTTCATGATAGTAATAATTTACATAATTTTCAAAATAAATTTAAAAACCTTTTTTGTTTCCTCCTCGGTTTAGGACAGGGTGAGAAGTGCCTCAGGCTATTCTGTGTAGATACACAACATTAAAACAAAGAGCATTTTTATTCTGTGCCTACAATAAAAGTGTTCTGTGTAAAATTAATTTTATTTTATGCTTGAATTTCACTATAGGTAATTAAAGGTTTTGTTCACATTAAAGGTTTAATGATAAACTTCAAGAAGGTTTAGTTAAGCTCTCTTAAATAAGTTAAGCTCAGAAGCTATGTTTCACATTTTCCAGAATTCTCTGGAGCTTTTTGTATATTAGTAAGTCATCTTAAATTTCAGGTTTTTACTTTCTTTTTTTTATAAGTTGTTGGCTATAAGGCCTTTATATTTTTGATGATACCATTAATACAAAAACTAAATCAACTAAGTAACATAAATGGTGACATCTTTAAACTTAATCTTGACCCACGTAAGAAAAATCACAAAAATAAAATATAAACTGGGGAAATTTTGTTCATCTTCTGAGACATATAAAGAGGTGAAACTTTTCAAATTCTAATCACCAAAAGAATGGGAAAGCAATAAGGTCTCAGTACCCTGTATGAATATCATTTTTCTCAAGTGTTTATATGGTAACACTTGACCTGTGGATATTTCAAAAATGGAAATTTTTAATTTCTATACATTAATTAATTCATCATTTCTCAGACATTTATCAACTAACTCCTGTGTGATAGGCATTTGTCCTGAGACCTAGGACACACTTTTTACCTTCTTAGAATTTCCATTCTATTGGAATACAGATAACATCAGTAAACACGTTAGGTCAATTCTAATAATGAACACCATTCTGAAGATAATGAAGCAGAAGTCAAATTCAGGCATTGCTATGGATTATGCAAATGAATTGGGCAGAAAATTACTTTAGGGAACAGTTTCTATGAATAGAAGGAAGGGTTGCAATGGCCATAGATCAGGCATGGACTTGGCATATCTGAAGGTCAGCAAAAGACTATGGCTGAAGACAAATAAAAAGAAGATGGTCAAACAAGCAGGAATAACTAAGATCATATCAGACTCATATAAGAAGTTTGGATTCAGTTCTAAATGTGATTGAAATACATTAGAGGGTTATAAATAAGTATGAAATAAATAGACTTATATTTTTAAAAATTGCTTTGTGGGGTACAGTGGGGTGTGAGTACATCCTGGGATACTACAGTCATTCAGTTAAGAAATCATAGTGGTAAGAAGTGTTGGAATCCACATATATTTCAAAAGTAAAGCTAAAAGAATTGCTACTGATGGATGGAAGGTATGAGAGAAAGAGCAGAACTGATAATTAGGCCTAAGTTTTTGGTATAATAACAATTACAAAGATGACAGGCCTGTGTTAGTCAGCTTTGTTAAACCTTAAAGAGAGAAGTTCTGTAGAGCAATGGGGAAAAAGTCCTGACAGAAACATGCAAAAAAGAAATTATTTCCTTTTCTAGACATATTGTTAACTATTTTGGCTGGGAACACTTTCTGAATGAAACACCTAAAAAGGTTGATTAAAATATAAGAAACATCTCTTTCAAAGCACAGCTGAATTGTCTAAGAGAAACAACCAAAATGAAAAACCATGAAGAGTAGTGACTAAAAGTGTATGCCCTGAGGTCCCTTCTCTGCCCTGCAAGCCTAAGCCTGAGTTTAATGACCAACAAATATTAAGAGGTGAAAACATATCTAAGAAAGTTGAAAGTGAGGTTAGAGACCCAGTGTAAAGCCAGGAGGCTCTACAGTGGATGCAGTTGAAAACCCCGACTCTAAAGAAAAAGACTTGATTATTTTGGCCTTTGTCATAGGATTGGTGGAGGAAGAAACTCTTCAGAATTTCTAAAGAAAATCCAGCATTGATGTGATTCAAGAGCCAGAGTGCACACCCACTGTGTGGCCCAAGCCAAAATCGAGTTTAAAGTAGTCCCAGGTTATGAGTGCCACCAGTCACCCAGCAAAAACAAAGTTGAAAGCATAGAAAAGCATATTACAATGACCAACATCTTCTCTTTCTCTCTGTTTCTACACTCACACGAGTACAGGCGCACACGCACACACGAACACACAGCCCAAGTTTGAACATGTATGTATGCGCTAAATTACATTTATACATCTTATTGGTTATATTCTCTGGAGAACCCTGACAAATACACATATTAAAATGTGGATTAAAGAAGCTAACTCAAATTTCCAAGATAAAAAATACCCACATTTAGCAAATCTACAAATTTTCACAAATATTTTTTTTAAATTGTCTTTAAAAATCACTTACAAATAAAAAATAATCAATGACAGTTGACTCTTGAAGGAAAAATAGAAGCAAAATGAAAGCAGGTAAAACATGAATAAAGAATAGAAGCAAACAGACAAGTAAAATGGCTTGAAAGCCTTATGTACATAGTTGTAAACACAGTACTTCATATTTCAAAAATTGTCAAAGGAAAAAAACAGAATGAGTTCATTACCAACAGACCATTAAAGAAAAAGTCAGTTGCACATCAGCAAAAAGAAAAAAAAAAACATAGTTCTGGAAGGGTGTTGCCAAAATGTTAGAAAAGTGGTAAGAAAAAATAATTATAAACTTTGTAAGAAACTCAAATGATATGGCTGATTATAAAAACAATGATGACTAATTTGAGAGCTTAAAAATTTAAAATAGAGCAAGGATCTTGAGAATCACAGTTAACAAAAGGCATTTAATAAGAGCAAAATCATTTTTTGGGAAGAGGATAAAGATGTTGATGAGACTATATTAATCTAAACTTGCATGCTTAATTTTCTAAGGGGAAGGTAGACGAGAGTCAGCATGCTTCTAAGTGGTGGAGAAAAAGCAAAGAAAGAAGAAAGATGAAAGGGAGGCAGGGAAAATAGAAAAATGGCACCGAATAAGATGATAGAAATGAAGCTAGATGTATTAGTGATCATAATCAATTTAAAGAGACACAAAGTTTCAACTGAAAACTAGGAAGGAAACAAAACCCAACAATGGATGGTGTGTAAGGAAAGATGAAAATTAAAAGTCTAGGTAAAATTAGGAAACCAAACCATGTGGTAATTTGAATAATATAAAGAATTACTAAATTATGAGCCTGCAGTAACTATAAGAGCTTTATAGAGGACGGCATTAGTCAACAGGATATGCATATATATGGAAGGAGATCCATTGCCAAGTATGGGCTTATGAAATTATGGAAGCTGAGCAACTCATGACCTTGAGTTTGCAAGTTGGAGGCCCAGGAAAGCCAGGGTCATGATTCCAGTCTGAGTCCGAATGTCCAAGGACTGGGACCAATGGTGTAAGTATCAGTGCAAGTCCAAAGGTCTGAGAAGCAGGTTTGCTGATATCTGAGGGCTGAAGATGTGTGTGCCAGTTCAAGGGAGAGTGAATTTGTACCTCCTTGACCTTTTTTTGCTCTTCAAGCCCTCAAGAGATCAAATGAGGCCCAATCATGATGGAGAAGGTAGATTCCCCCTCCACCTACTAATTGCAATGCTAACCTCTTCAAGAAACACCTTCACAGAAATAATGTGATATCAGCCATCTGAGAATTCTTTATTCCAGTCGTAATGGAACGTAGAATGAATCATACCTACCCAAGAAAAGCAGGAGAATATCCAAGAAAAGACTATCTTGGACGAAGGGAGGAGCACCTCGAGGTTAGATGTCAAATCCCACTGAAGAGGGTATTGTTGCAACCCCTCAGCTGGTGCAGATTCCTTACTCCTGATTGCCTGGAAGAGCTGGCACAATCTTCCAGGGTCAGGTGAGCTTAGCTGCTGGATTGCTGTGCAGACAGAGCAAGTACATCTGGGAATACACTCTCTGGGGAGCACAGAGGTTGTTGGGGCATCATAAGAAAGGACCTTCTGAAGTCTGTGTGAGTCAAGGCTGGAAAGCATTAAGTTCATGACTTTCTAATTCATTTGTCCTTACACATGAATGGAGCACAGATAATCAGACATTTTCAGAGGACACAACAGCATGTGTCCTCGCCCTCATGGGTCAACAATTCAATGTTTATCCCTAGCTAGAGGTAAAAGTGTGTTACACTCCATAAATAATACTCTATCTCATATTGGATCACTCAATTTTCCCTTGGTTTTTACTTATCCAGTTTAAACATAACAATTTCTTTAATTTTCATAGAATCAATTTTCCTCTCTTTAAATATCTCTACTATTGTGAATCGTCTCTAACATCTTTCATATGTCTTCAGTGCATTGAACAGAGCAGAACACCTAATTAAAAGAAGATTGACATTTTTATCTGGCTCATTCTTATAAGATTCATCTTTTAATGTATTTAGAAACATGTTAGACTTCGTGTCCAACAAGTCCTTTCCAAATCTACATTTTGCCTCGAGTTTGTGCTTCTTTTCTTCTATTTTATATCCATTTCATAAGAGAGAAAATTTGTGCACATATAAAAGCACATCACCAGCAAAGCTACAGCCCTACACATTTCTTCTTTTCAAGAATCTTTACGTTAATCTCTTACTAATATCCCCTCATACATTTTTCTTTCTTTCTGTAACATATATGAGGAATGATTGAAATTTTGCCATAACTCTTACATTGTTTGTGTATATATGTATGATATAAATATACGTATTTCACCTATACATCATCCTTAATGCTTGCATTATTAAATTCAAAACCATTAAAATATTCTTTAGAATCTGTTTACTTATTTTTATACATTGACACAACATAATTGTACATATTTTGGGGGGTAAAGTATGATGATGCAACACATGTATACAACATGAAGTGACCAAATAAGAAAAATTAACGTTTCTTTCTCCTTGTCTCCTAAAACAGTCATGATTTATTTGTATTAGGAAGTTTCAAATCCCTCTTTTGTAGTATATTTGTTGTTGTTGTTTGATACTGAGAATTGAACTCAAGGATACTTACCTATGGCGATACATTCAAGCGTTTTTTATTTTGAGACAAGTTCTCGCTAAGTTGCTTAGGGCCCTCCTAAGTTGCTGAGGCTGTCCTTGAACTTGCCATCCTCCAGCCTCAATTTCAAAGCCACTGGAATTACAGGCATATGCCAACATACCTGGCTTTTCTAGTTGTTGTTGTTGTTGTTTTTTCAATAAAATGGTTACAAATTGTTTTGTCTCATAGTTACCCTACTGTTCTGTAGAACATGGAAACTTTTTCCTTATGTCTAACTGCTTTTCAGTACTCATCATGCAGCCTCTCTCTACAACCTCTCCTCTGCCTTTTCTATCCTCTAGTGATTCCTGCTCTGCCCTTTATTACTATTAACTTCTGCATATGAGTATAACATATACTATTTTTCTTTCTTTGCCTAGCTTATTTTACTTAATTTAATGGATATCAGTCCCACTCATGCTGCTGAAAATGTTTGGATTGTATTCCTTTTAATGGCTGAGTAATATTCCATTGTGCATGTATATCAAATATTCTTTATATATCCTCCCACTGATGAACAACTCAGTTGATTTCATATCTTGCCGATGGTGAATAATGCCATAAACATAAGATCTATTTACTGATATTTTTAGAATACATTATATAGAATAAATTGTGTCTATGGTCAAGGACTATTTGTCAAATAGTTGTTCAGAATTATGCAGGAGTATCTTAAGTGAATGTGATTCATAAGAAGGTTCTAATATTCTAATACTTTGTACTTGAGTTCTCTGGTGGAATCACCTGCATTCTCTGAGTCTCGGTTTCTTCATCTATCAATAAGAGGAGCTGAAGAACCTGGAATCCATTTCAACACCAGCATTCTGTTGGTTTTGTTCTCTTCTATACACCAGCAAGTTATTCTTATTTAGTCCTTAAAAGTGATTTAGATGAACTTGATCTAGTCCATTCAAACCACTGAGTGTGTGTCTATGTAAATATAGTTAAGTGGAGGAGGAACTAGTAACTGACAGCAGTAGAGGACATTCATGTGAATCTTTGCTTTTGCACAGCATGTGGGCAAGTGGAGAAGGTCTATTTTCTATTTGATCAGTCCAGAGCACAGTTATGTTTGTGCTCTCATTGCTCTACTTAAAATTCTCTTATTTTTTTTTTTGTCCAAAAGTGACCTGTTCTATTTCATATATGAAAGCTTCACATTAAAAGAATATGAGGTAGCAAATATCTTTACTGAAGCGCTGTTGGCAGCTGAAATCACTGACAACTTCCTGGCTGTGATTCATAATCTATATTGGTGCCTTTGAGACAGCAGGCTATTGATTTTTCCCTGTCTATAATCCAAGACCATATACAGAGCTTGTTAGACATCTGTGGGAATATAAACTGAGTTCTGATTCAAGTTGGGAAGGCTCTCTTAGCAGGACACTTAGTTTTTGTTTTGAAGAAAATCTTTATACGACTGTAACACTGGTGAACTTTTTAAAAACAAACAATTCAATATAAGCTAGGTTTGGGGATATAGGACACTGAATATTTTATTTCCCCAGATTTTAAATAAAGTCTCTCCAGTGGCTAGTGGACTACATATTAAAAATTGATTGAGGCTTTTTTCTCTTAATAGGTAGCTTACTACTAAATACTGGGCAAAGTTATTTTATTCGTTAAGCTTTTAGTAGTATACCTGTAGATGTCTTTTATTTTTTTCCTTGTACCAGAGATTGAACCCAGTGGTGCTTAACCACTGAGCCACATTTTCAGCCCTTTTTTATATTTTATTTAAAGAATCTTGGTGAGTTGCTTAAGGCCTTTCTAAGTTGCTGGCTTTGAACTCACGATCCTCCTGCCTCATCCTCCCAAGCTGCTAGTATTATAGGCATGTGCCACTGAACCCAGTGGATCCTTCTTATTTCATGAGACCAACTAGGATAGATTTTAAGTGTTCTGAATAAAATTGCAAGAACAGTTTTATGGTATCGACTAACTATAGAGGTGTTTATGAATAAATGAACAGGACTTACACATAAGTCTCCCTAGATCTGAAAAATGTTGTTAACTATTTATAAACCATTGTATAAAAGTCTCACCAAAATATATAAATTTTTTTAAGGAGATGCCTCAGAGAGAAAAAAAGAAAAGCACAGGTTTTCCCTTAAAGTATTTTCTCAAGTAACAAGGTAAGTAATGTTTATTCCAACCCTTTAGAAGGAGAACGTATTAAAAAGACAGATGTATATATATATTTCCTTCAGTACAGAAAGCAAAGAAAATGTTATTATTTTATATTTATTAAACTTTCAGTCATGCTCATAAATGAATACTATTCCAAAATATATAATTTTTAAAGAAAAGTACCTAAATAATATATGTGGTCTTCACTTTTTATACACTTTTTATATACTTACTCTAACGTCATTTTTATTTATTTTAATAGAAATAACATCTAACATGGGCTGTGAGTGTAGCTCAGTGGTAGAGCACCTGCCTAGCACATGTGAGGCGCTGGGTTCAATCCTCAGCACCACATCAAAAAAAAAAAAAAAAAAATGAGATAAAAGTCTCGTGTCCATCTACAACTTGAAAATATTTTTTAAAAAGAAAAAAAATAACATCTAACAGTTCCATATAATGTATTATATGCTAAAATTATTTTAATTGCTTTTCCTGGATTACTCATTTGATTGTCACAATAATTTTGAAATGATTATTCAGTTGTAGACACTGAGGCACAGAAATGTCAAATGTCTTGCCCAAGGTCACACAGCTGGTAAAGGTTAGAGTCAAGCTCAAGCTCAGGCAGGAGCCTGTACTCTAACTCTCCATGGATTATTTTAAGCAAACCAGGTAATAATTTTATTGATTCACTTTTGCATCATCTACAATATCTGACATATTATCTGTTATATTTGTGCACAGGTTCTCAGTAATTATGTATTGATGCAAATTAATAAAAATTAACACATTAATATCATAGGAAAAGCATGTAAGAAAAATAAGATTTACTTAGACAAAGAATAAACAGTGTTCAGTGCTTTGCGACCTAAGACTGCACTCAGAATATTGTTTCTCACTGTTTCTTTAACCCATACTTCATTCTAGTCAGTTTTCCCATTTCTAATTGTTTGGCCTCTGCAAATATTCTAAATTATGACATTGTTCAATGGTGAAAAATGAGAATTTTATCCAAATATTTTTAAAAATATTAGTATAATATTAATTTTTCAAGCTGTATAGCCATTCTTCTTCCTATCCCTTACCACTGTCTGAGAATCATTTACTTCTCCACACAAATCTCTTTGCATATAAATTTATCTTGTTTTACAAATGCACTATAAATCTTTATAAGCACATTAAATTATCTGTTGAAGAATAATAATATTCAAAACATCTCAATGCTTAATATTTATTTTGTTAAAAATTGTGAATGCAATAAAATGAAAACTATCACACAGTCAAAATTCATCAGAGCTGAACATGAAAAACAGATCTTCATTTAAAAAGATAATTCTCCTAAAGCAAAAAAGAGTAAACTATTTTTAAATAATAAATAGTAAACTATTTTTAAATAATAACAACAGCCACTACCACCAAATTGCACTGTAGCAGACATAAAATGAAATGCTTCCAATTACAAGGCAATCTTGGAAAATCATTCTCTATAGGAACAAAAAATTAATTTGTCAGTTTAAAACTCTTCATGGGATTTAGAAAAACTCAAATGAAATAGAAATGGAAAAGGAAGGTAAAAGAATAGATTAGTATGAAAAACCACTGGATATCAAAAGGAAAAAGGGTGAGATTAAAAGATAAATTTAGAAAAACTGAAAACATAGGAGTGGTATTAAAATATTAAGTTGAAGCAATGAAGAGTGAAATAAATATATAACAAAAAATTATGATAACAACAACATCATGCACAGCTAAATTGAAATAAATATGAAAATCTAACATAAATAAATACATGGAAAAATATAAAATTCCAAAAAATGACAAAAGAAAAAATAGAAATATTTTTTTCTTTTGTCTAAAGACAATGAACTAAATTGTGTTAAGAAAATCACAATAAAAATAAAGATATTCAGGTGAAGATGATTTTGTGAGTGAATGTTACAAATTGCCAAAGAAGAACAAATAATCTCTATTTTATGAATTTTTCATGGTAAAAATAACAAGAATAAAAAACATCAATTAATCTATTCTTCCAGGGGTAGAAAAGAAGGCATATAAAGTAAGATTTATCTCAGAAATAGGAGGACAGTTAAATGCTGGCAAATGTATTATTGAAATAAATCATTATAATAAATTAAGAATGAAAATTCTACAGAACATTAGTATTATAAACTTCAAACCTTATTTTAGGGTTTTATAACTGCACATGAAGACTGTAAAAAGAATTTCCTCAAGGTCATTCTACCAAAACTTACAGCAAATATTTTATTTAATGAAGAGAAGTTAGCCTGTTACCTTTATGGTAATGATGAGAACCATCACTACTCTTTTATTAATAACCATAGAGATTCTGTCCACTCTAATGATAAGAAAGAGAGAAATACTTGGTTTAAAAACCAGTATAAGGATTAAGATTCAAGTATTTGAGATTTTGCCAAGACTGTGAATAGCACAATCTGCTGGTTGCTTCTCTGAGCTCAGGAGAAATTCCTAGGGAAAGTGAACAACAACAACAACAAATTGACAAACTAGAAATCTAAGTTGACAGGTCTGCTCTGCACTCATGTCTGTAGGACATGAGTAGTTGTTCATTTTTCTGGGTACAGTTCCAGATGCCATTTGAAAGCTGTCCGTTAACTTCATATAACCCCCAAACCTTGAGGAGGTGGCTGCACCTCAGAGAAGAAGGTGGATGAAAAAGACCCAGGTCTATGAAGCAAAAAGAAGCAGTTTGCGCAGATCCGCCCTCAGGAAACTCCATGGTTGTCCAGCCAAAGGGAGACCAGGGACTGTTACCTCTAGCCACTGGGGAGCCCAAATTCAGGGCAAGAGTTGCTCCAGAGACACCAGCGTGAGCCAACCCTGCCCAAGGGCCCAAGGGCAGATTGGGCCCACCTCAGTTCCGCTCCAGAGTTCCTGTGGACCGGCGGGAGCTGCAGAGGGCCCAGATCTGCCCTCAGGAAACTCCACAGGCGTCCAGCAAATGGGAGACCAGGGACTGCTAGCTGCTAGCCACAGAGGAAGGCATATCCAGGGTGAGAGTGGCCTGCAGAGATCCCAGTGTGAAGAGGCCCCACGCAAGTGCGCGGTGGGCCCGCCTCAGTTCCGGTCAAGAGTTTCTGTGGTCAGGAGAGAGAGAAGGCCCAAAACCACCCTTAGGGAATGCCAGGGGTGCCCAGAGCCTGCTAGCCTCCAGCCTCCGAGGAGCTCACAATCACTGTAAGTGTCGCACACAGACTCTCCTGCTTGTAACCCTGCCTAAGTGAGACCTGGGCCCACCTCCAGTTCTGCTCCAGAGTTCCTGTTCACCAGCAGGAGTGAAAGAGAGGGGCAAAACAGCCCTCAAGGGCCACCTCAGGAGTCCAGCCACGGCCACTCCCATTGCTCTCTAGAAGTAAGTCCACTACTTCTGCCACCAACTTTAGTGGTGGGTAGTGCCCATCAGGGGACACTGGGGCAACAGAAGTAGCTCCAAGGTGAGACACAGGTAATCTGGAGTGTCAATACAAGATTATAGGATAGAAGCAAGCTGCAATACCTCAGATTGGTATTTCAAGAAAGGAAGATACAAAATCAACATGAAAAAACAAGGGAAGAAAGTGCCCCAAATAAACCTGTATACCACTGTAACAGAATCCATTGACAGCACAGTTGATGAAATGTCAGAGAAAGAATTCAGAATGTACATAATTAAAATGATCAGCAAACTAAAGAATGACATAAGTGAATAATTACAGGCAAAAATTGATCAATCCAACAAGGAAATAGGAGAGCAAATAAAGGCAACCATCAATCATTCTAACAAAGAGATAAGAGAGCAATTTCAAGGAGCAAAAGATTACTTTAAGAAAGAGCTAGAGATTGAGAAAAAAAAACAATCAGAAATTCTTGAAATAAAGGAAACAATAAATCAAATAAAAAACTCAATAGAAAGCATCACCAATAGACTAGAACCCCTGGAAGACAGAACCTCAGATAATGAAGACAAGATATACAATCTTGAAAATAAACTTGTCCATACAGTGAAGATGGTAAAAAATCATGAACAGAACATACAAGAAATATGGGACAGTATCAAAAGACCAAATCGAAGATTTATTGGGATAGAAGAAGGCACAGAATTGCAAAACAAAAGAATGCACAATTTCTTCAATGAAATAATATCAGAAAATTTCCCAAATATAAAAAATGAAATGGAAAATCAAATACAAGATGCTTACAGGAAACCGAACATACAAAATTTCAACAGATCTATACCAAGGCACATTATAATGAAAATGCTCAACATACAGAATAAGGATAGAATTTTAAAGGCTGCAAGAGAGAGGAACCAGATTACATAGAAGGGGAGACCAATTCGTATCTCAGCAGATTTTTCAACCCAGACGCTAAAAGCCAGGAGATCATGGAATAACATATTCCAAGCCCTAAAAGACAAACAATGCCAACCAGGAATCCCTTATCCAGCAAAATTGAGCTTCAGATTTGATGATGAAATAAAAACCTTCTATGATAAACAAAAGTTAAAAGAATTTACAGGAAGAAAGCCTGCACTACACAGCATTCTTGGCAAAATATTCCACGAGAAGGAAATGATAACCAACAATGAATGTACAAAGAGAGGAACTACACTAGAGGAAAGAGCATTCAAAAGAGAAAAGAAGTCCAGGTAAAAACCAAAAACAAACCAAAATGACTGAAATTACAAATCATATTTCAACAATAAGCCTGAATGTAAATGGCCTAAATGCACCAATTAAAAGACATAGACTGACAGACTGGATTAAAAAAAAAAGACCCAACAATATGCTGTCTTCAAGAAACTCATCTCACAGGAAAAGACATCCACATACTGAAAGTGAAAGAGTGGGAAAAAACATATCACACACATGGACCCCACAAACAAGCAGGAGTTTCCATCCTCATATCAAATAAAGTGGATTTCAAACCAAAGATGATGAAAAGAGATAAAGAAGGTCATTTCATACTCCTTAAGGGAATCATACATCAACAAGACATAACAATCATAAATATCTATGCCCCAAATAATGGGGCTTCTACGTATATCAAACAAATCCTTCTCAAATACAAGAATCAAATAGACCACAACACAATAATACTTGGAGACTTTAACACAGATCTCTCAGCATTGGATAGATCTTACAAACAAAAACTTAATAAAGAAACCATAGATCTCAATGAAACTATCAATAATTTAGACTTAACATACATATATAGTGTTCCATCCATCAACAAGTGAATACACTTTTTTCTCAGCTGCACATGGATCCTTTTCCAAAATAGATCATATGTTATGTCCCAAAGCCAGTCTCAGCAAATACAAAAAAGTAGAGATTCTATCCTGCATCCTATCTGACCACAAAGGAATAAAATTCCAAATCAATGACAGATTAAAAAACAGAAACTACTCCATCACCGGGAAACTAAATAATATACTATTGATGCATGGATAACAGAAGACATCAAGAAAGAGATTTAAAAAACTCTTAGAAGCAAAGGAAAACTCTGATACAACATATCAAAATCTCTGGGATGCCATGAAGGCAGTGCTAAGAGGAAAGTTCATAGCACTAAATTCATTCATTAGAAGAAGTAAAAGTCAACAAATAAATGAATTTACTCTTCGTCTCAAAGTCTTAGAAAAGGAAGAACAAATTAACACCCAAAGAAGTAGAAGACAGGAAATAATCAAAATGAGGACTGAAATTAATGAAATTGAAACAAAAGAAACAATTCAAAAAATTGACAAAATAAAAAGCTGGTTCTTTGAAAAAATAAACAAAATTGACAAACTCTTAGCCACCCTAATGAAAAGGAGGAGGGAGAAAACCCAAATTACTAAAATTCGAGATGAAAAAGGAAATATCACAACAGACACTACTGAAATACAGAGGATAATTAGAAACTATTTTGAAAATTTATACTCCAGTAAAATAGAAAACCCCGAAGACACCAACAAATTTCTAGAGGCATATGACCTACCCAAACTGAACCAAGAGGACATACACAACTTAAACAGATGACTTTCAAGCAAGGAAATAGAAGATGCCATCAAGAGCCTGACAACCACAAAAAGCCCAGGTCCAGATGGATTCTCAGCTGAATTCTGCAAGACTTTAAAAAAAGAAATAATACCAATTCTCCTCAAACTATTTCATGAAATAGAAAAGGAGGGAACCCTTCCAAACTCATTCTATGAGGCAAGTATCACTCTGATTCCAAAACCAGACAGAGACACATCAAAGAAAGAAAACCAATATCCCTGATGAACATAGATGCAAAAATTCTCAATAAAATTCTGGCAAATAGTATACAAAAACATATCAAAAGAATACTGCACCATGATCAAGTGAGGTTCATTCCAGGGATGCAAGGTTGTTTCAACATATGGAAATCAATAAATGTAACATGTCACATCAATAGACTTAAAGATAAGAGTCATATGATTTTATCAATTGATGCATTGAAGGTATTTGACAAAATACAGCACCCTTTTATGTTCAAAACACTAGAAAAACTTGGGATAGTAGGAACATACCTCAACTTTGTAAAAGCTATCTCTGCTAAACTCAAGGCCAATATCATCCTAAATGGAGAAGAATTGGAAGCATTCCCTCTAAAAACGGGAACAAGACAGGGATGCCCTCTTTCACCACAGCTATTCAACATAGTCCTTGAAACAGTAGCTAGAGCAATTAGAGAGATGCAAGAAATTAAAGAAATATGAATAGGAAAAGAACTCAAACTATCATTATTTGTGAACAACATGATTCTATACTTAGAGGATCCAAAAAATTCTGCCAGAAAACTTTTAGAATTAATAAATGATTTCTGTAAAGTTGCAGGATATAAAATCAACACCCACAAATCAATTGCATTTCTATACATCAGTGATAAACCCTCTGAAAGAGAAATTAGGAAAACTATACCATTCACAATAGCCTCAAAAAAAAAAAATACTTGGGAATCAATTTAACAAAAGAGGCGAAAGATCTCTACAATGCAAACTACAAGACACTGAAGAAAGAAATTGAAGAAGACCTTAGAAGATGGAATAATCTCCCATGCTCCTGGATAGGCAGAATCAATATTGTCAAAATGGCCATACTTCCCAAAGCGCTATATAAATTCAATGCAATCCCAATTA
>CM053400.1:130208893-130234177 GCA_028644305.1 Xerus rutilus
CAGAGAGCCAACATTCTGGGAACAAATCTTTGCCACACACACATCCAATAGAGCATTCATGTCCAGGATATATAAAGAACTCAAAAAGCTTAACACCAAAAAAACTAACAACCCAATCAATAAATGGGCCAAAGAGCTGAACACAAACTTCACAGAAGAAGATATACAATCCATCAACAGACATATGAAAAAATGTTCAACATCTCTAGCAATCAGAGAAATTCAAATCAAAACTACCCTAAGATTTCATCTCACCCCAGTCAGAATGGCAATTATCAAGAATACAAACAACAATAAGTGTTGGCGAGGTTGTGGGGAAAAAGGCATGCTCATACATTGCTGGTGGAACTGCAGATTGTTACAACCAATCTGGAAAGCAGTATGGAGATTCCTTAGAAAACTTGTTATGGAACCACCATTTGAGCTTGCTATTCCACTCCTCAGTCTATACCCAGAAGACTTAAAAACAACATACTACAGTGACAAAGCCACTTCAATATTTAGAGCAGCTCAATTCACAATAGCTAAACTGTGGAACCCACCTAGATGCCCTTCAATAGTTGACTGGATAAAGAAACTGTGGTATATATACACAATGGAATATTACTCAGCAATAAAAGAGAATAAAATTATGGCATTTGCAGGTAAATGGATGGAGTTGGAGAATATCATGCTATGTGAAGTAAGCCAATCTCAGAAAACCAAATGCTGACTGTACGCGTTGATAAGTAGATGCTGATCCATAATGTGAGGAAGGTCATGGGAACAATGGTGGAACTCTGTTCACAGGGGTGTAAGAGGGGAGGGAGCATGGGGACAGTAAAGGTGGTGGAATATGATGGTCATCATAGCCCTAACTTTATGTATGACTGCATATGTTGTGATTCTATACAACTTACTACTAGAGAATTGATATGTTATCCTCTATCTATGTACAATGAATCAAATTGCACTGTTATCATGTATGCCTAAATAGAGCAAATAAATAAATTAAATACCAAAAAAATTAACATACAAAAAAAAAGAAGCAGTTTGCCTCTTTTCTCTTCTCTGCCCCCCACTATTGCCTATGCCAATATTTTCTTGGTACATGCCAGCAGCCATATATAATGAAAGTTCATATCTCTTGTGAATGTTTCTAATGATGTAACATCAAGACAGTATAAAAAGATACTCTTTTTCTTTTTACCTCTAAACAGTTAGCACTGGTGTAAGGACACTTGCCGTTCAATGCTGTTTCTCCATAGGGATCAAAAATATGTTTAATAATATGCTAAACTAGCTTGAGAAAATTCTAATAAAAAGTACATCATAAAACCAGCAGATACGGAAATTAGAGATCAAATATTAGTCAGTTAATATAAAAGAGCCCAAATTTTTCTCATTTGCAGATTTTATGACTGTCCAGAAGAAGCAAGAAAATCAATAAATTAATAAAACAAATAGAGTTCAGCAAGGTTATCAGGTATCAGATTTGCTTAAAAAATTAATGTTAGAATTTATAGAATTTAGTTCTATAAATACTATAGAACTTCCAGTTCCTGGAACTGGAAACTAACCTAACCAGAAATGCACATCCTTTATTATAAATATGTTCAGATTATTAAAGACAACCTAAATAAGTGAAAAGATACATGAGTTCATGGATGACAAAACATAATATAATAAGATGTCCTCGTGGGGGAAACTTCTCAGCTCATGGCAGAGTCAGAAAACAGAGAGAAAGAGGGGGTAGGGTCAAAGAGAAGATACACCCTTCCAGAGCATGCCCCCAGCAACCAACCATCTCCTGCCTTGCCTCATCTGCACAAAATTACCACCCTATTAGTCCATTCAATTAGGTTACAGTTCTCACAATCCAATAGTTTCATCTCTGAATGTTCCTGTGATAATCAGGAGCTTTGGGGAGACACTTCATACCCAAAACATAAAGATTTCTTAGTCAAAATTCAAAAATCATAGCCAGGCGCCATGGCACTCACCTGTAATCCCAGCAGCTCAGAAGGCTGAGGCAGGAAGATCTCGAGTTCAAGGCCAGCCTCAGCAAATGCTGAGGCACTACACAACTCCGTGAAACCCTGTCTCTAAATAAAATACAAAATAGAGCTAAGGATTTGGCTAGGCATTTGAGTACCTCTCTGAATTCAATACCTGGTACCCCCACCAAAAAGAATTCTAAAATCATAAAACAATGGGACTATATGTATTAATTTAACCTTCTCAAAATTAAAAGGACTACAGTTAAAAAAACTATCATCTTAGATAAATATAAAGAACAATGAAAAACAATTTTTTTCAATGTCTAGAACTTACAGGAATTATTGTCTAAATAACCAAGAAAGTTTCATTATCAGAAAAATAAAAATTAAAACACACAAGAAAGGATGCTTAGGAAAGAAGCCTTAAGACATCCAATGAAACACTCATGATCAAATGATCAAGGCATATAAATAAGGAAATTCACTAGGATAATTATCTTATGAATACAGAAGTTACATTTATTTCTAGTCACCAAAGAAAGGTGGGAAGTGGAGAAAACCATAAGGTTACATTTTTTTACTCAGTTTCAAGGAAATAAAAGTGAATCTCACAAAAGACTATTGAAAATCTGTGGAAATAAGAGCCCTCAAAATCTAGTGGAGAGCAAAAATTGGTGCAGATCTTCTGAAGATTCTAGCCTTATTAATTAAAGTAAGATAATTATATCCTATATCTAGCTAAACCTACAGTGGCTATATATCTACAAAAATGCATATGCAAGTTCATACAGAGATGCATATTAAGCATTGGATTTGATAGCAAGGATTTGGAGATAACTTGGATGAATAAATGTGCATGGTATATGCATATAGTGGAATAATTTTCAGCAATAAATGTTAGAGAACTATTTTGCCATTAAGTGAAATGTATGTCTTTAGAAACATTGTTTGTACAGGGAAACACAAAATGAAAATTATATTAAAACTCCACCCACTTCCATAGATTTAAAGATTCAACCAAACAATATTAAAATTTATATGGATATGTACAAATTTAAATAAATGCTTCAGTAGGTGCTTAAAGGACAATGCAGATAGAAGTATAGGTAGGGGAATAAGGGCAAAAAAATAATAGATTAAAAGTATGGCCAAGGTTTAACAAAATATATGCTATGAACTTAGAATGTGATTAATTTAAATCTGTGCATCTAAGCTCCAAAAATTAAAATTAAAATAAATCAGTAGAAGAAGTGTTAAACTGGAGAAAATTGCAGGTTGGAGAAGGAAGCAAAAAATCAGGGGAGATTATAACAGACATTAAAGCTTAATGAAAGGATGCTTAGGAAAGAAGCCTTAACATTTTTATTAGAAAATATAATGAAGACATAATTGAAATAAAATTTTATAATTGGAAAATAAAATTCCAAATATGTAAATGAAAACTAGTGCCATAGTCCAGGAAGTATTAAGAAAAACAGACTACTAGTTATCTATTAGAATGTTTCATTTTAACTGAAGAATTAGCAACTGAAAGCAGCAAACATTTACCATCTCCCAGTTTCTTTGGGTCAGGAATCTGGGCCCAGCTTTCACTGGCTCAAGGCACTTTGTCAGTGGGTTTGCAGACAACTCAAGGAAAAGCTGGAGTTCTAGAACCCACTTCCAATCTCACTCGTGGTTGATGATAACATCATCCTCTGTATAAGGCTGCCTCCAAACATGGCAGCTGGTTTTCCCTTGGGTAAGTGATTCAAGAGAAAGAGTGAGAACACTGAAGATGAAGGCCAGTCTTTTTAAAATCCAATATTTAAGGTGACATCCTATTGCACTTGACATATTTTGTTAGAAGTAAATCAATGAATTGAATTATACTCAAGAGGAGGAATTTATACCAGGGCATGAATACAAGGATTCTTTATGAGATTCTATTCAGGAAAAAAAAAATTGGAACTTCAGTCATTTATGCCTTACATATGAATTAAATTTCATGTCATGGGCCTTCATAAAAAATGGAGCATCCTTAAGTAAGAGAGACATTAAACACTATAAAAATGGTAATAATTTTTAGTTTAGTTTAGTTTTGTTTTGTTTTGTTTTCCAGAAAGAATGATCTTCCCAGTGTTTTTTTTTTCCCCCTCAAATCTTGTCTTCCCTGTCAAAATAGACAAGTTTCTGTTGGGGATAAAAAGACCTCCAAAGCTTCATACATGAGACATAATCAAAACCAGAAAGTTCTGAAATGGCATAGCCTACAGGTCACAAGCCAATAGTATCAAAAGGAAATCAGTGATAAAAGAACCAGCAGGAAAGAAAATAGTGATGATAAAAAAAAGTACAGTGTGAAAGAAAAATAAATGTAAAATAATAGAAGCCCAAAACAAGAAACAAAAGATGATTGTCCATTTTACAAAATGTATTGACTACCTACCATATGAGAAGTCATAATATGATTTTAGCTATTTATAGGGATAATGCAATGTCACAGAATAATGATAATGAATCAGATAATTTTTTGACTTATGGATAATATCTTGCTAAGTACCCTTGTTCTGGTAATTTTATTTATCTTTGAAAACATTTACAAAATTATCTCCATTTGAAGGATTAGAAAATGCACTGCCAAACTCAAATGGCCCAGTTCTTGATCTGGGACACAATAAATTACACAAAGTTTGGACTCATTTAAGTCTAATTTCACCCTCATTTCTAGTACTTAAGGCAGTGAGAGATGAATCTAGTTTTTTAACATATATGAGCATGTGTATTCAATAGCAAAATATGCATAATAAAATGTGTTACTTAACAGTGTTTCAAAATTAAATGATTTGCATGAGCCAAGAAAGAAAATATTGGTGAGTTGACTTCATTGAATTTAAAAACATCTGGTCTGCAAAGACATTGTTAAGGGAATGAAAAGACAAGTTGCAGAATGGAAAATGATATTTGTAAAACACATGCAATGAAGGTCTTGTAGGAAAAAAACACTTAACAAAGAAAATAAATAACCCAACTAAAAAATTAGCACATCATAGGATAGACACCTCACCAAAGAATATATAAAGGTGAAAAATGTCCATATGGCATATGTTCAACATCATTTGTCATTACAGAATTAAAGCAATAATGAGATCACTGCATATCTGTTACAATTACTAAAATTCAAGAAAATCTGACAATACAAAATTCTAGGTAATATAAGGAGCAAGACAAACTTTGGAAGACAGTTTAGAAGTTTTTTATAAGACTAAATACGCCATATAATACAGCAGTAAAACTCAGGCAATTACCAAGCTGAGAACATGTCCACACAAAAATCTGAACACCAAGGTTTGTAGAAGTTTTATTCATGGTCATGAACAACTTGAAGCAACCAAGATATCATTTAATAGATGAATGGATAAACAAAATGTGGTACATCAATACAATGAATATTATTCAGAGTTAACTGCAAGTCCAGGTAAGACCAATTAGGCTAGATAAAGAAATAAAGAGCATTCAAATTGAAAAGGATGAAGTTAAATTAATTATCCATGTTTTCAGATGACATGGATTCTATATATGGTAAAATCATCCATTAAAAAATTGTCAAAATTTATGAAATTGCTAGATACCCTTTGAATATAAAAACAGTAGCATGTTATACACTTACAATTAATTTACTGACAAGGAAATTATGAAACAATCCTATTCACAATGCTATAAAAAATAAAATAGGAATAAATTTACCAAGAAAGAAGAAGATCTTTACAATGAGAGCTATAAAACAACGATGAAGGAAACTATAGAAAAAACACACACATACACACTCACACACACAAGAAATGGAAAGATATCCCATGTTCATAGACTGGAAAAATCAACATAATTGAAATGATCATACTGCTCAAAGTGATCTTTTGATTGAATGTAAGTCTCATCCAGATACCCAAATCTTTGTTCACAGAAAGAAAAAAATAATAATCCTAAAATTCATATGGAATGACAAAAACCTAAAACATCCAAAATAATCTCCAGTAAATTTTTAAAAAGGATGGCAGCTGATGGCATTATAATACTTTACTTGAAAACATGCCACAAACCTATGCTAACTAAAACATCATGGTATTGGCATAACACTGACACATAAATGAACAGAATAGACTAGAAAAAACAGAAATTAATCCATATTCATACAGCAAACTGATTTTGACAAAACAACAAGAACATGCAGTGGAGAAAAGATAGTCTCTTCAATAAATAATGCTAGCAAAGTTGGATATGACTAATGCAGGAGAATAAAATTAGATTTTCTTCTCAGTATACATGAAAGCCATCCAAAAATGGATCCAAGACCTAAGTCTTAAATATAAAACTATTACAAGAAAACAGTGAAACTGACATTAGTATAGGAAATTATTTTTAAGACAGAACCTCAAAAGCACAGGCAACAACATAAAAAAAATTAGACAAATGGGATTACACCAAACTAAGAAGTTTCCACACAGTGAAGGAAATAATTTACAGAATTGAGACAACCTAAATAATATTTGCAAATGGTACATCCAACAAGGGACTGACATCTGGATTACATAAGGAATTCAAAAACTAAAGAACTAAAAAGAGCAACCAATTCAATTACAAAGTGGATAAGAACTAAACAGACACTTCTAAAGAAAAGATATATAATAAACGTCAAATAAATACATGAAAAATGTTCAATTTTACTAATCATCAGAGAAATGCAAATCAAAATCACAATGATATATCATCTCACTCCAGTTAGAATTACTACATCAGAAAGACAATAACACGTGCTGGTGAGGATATGAAAAAAGGAACTCATGCATTAGTGGGAATGTAAATTAGTAAAGCTATTACGGAAAACTATATGGAGATTCCTCAAAAACCTAAAAAATAGAATTATCATATTATCCAGAAATTCTACTACTGAGTATAAACCCAACAGAGAAAAAATCCTCATACCAAAAAGATACTTGCACTCACACTTTTATTGCAGAACTTCACAATAGCCAAAATATGGGATCAAACCAGATGGCCTTCACTGGATGAATGAAGAGTGGTTTTCCTCTAAAGAGCACAGGATAGAAAGAGTATATGGACAGTAGAAGGAAGAATAAATTTACAACAGAGAAATATGATAAACACTAAGTTGACTAGGTAATCAGGATTTGCAAGTCATATTGATAGTACCCCAAAATTAAATTTCAATGGGGAGGCATGCTGCAATATCTCAAACAGTATTCTTCAAAGCTGTCAAGGTCATCAAATACAAGAAAAGTAAGAAAAATGTCACATCCAAGAGGAGACTAAGGAGACATGACTACTAAATGTAGCATACCATCCTGGATGACATTATGAAGGAGAAAAGGGCAACAGATTAAGTAAATAGTGTTGTCGTTGTTGTTATTGATGTTGTTGAGTAATTCATCCTTTCAATTTTTGCTAAAATAATCTTTCCTTGTAAAATAATTTAAAGTATTATTTTCAGAGATCTAATGTCCTAAAATGAACTGTGCTGTCGCCTAGAGATAATGTTACCTTACATAATGGGTAGAGAAGCATCTATGTGGGGGAAGTGGAGACCTGGAAGGGAAGAAGCCGGTAAAACAGATTGGATTTCAAATGAAAGAACAAAATAGGAACAATTACCTACCTCTAGCTAGTAAAAGATAATAAACCATTCTTATTTCTATATGAAGAGCTCCTGATATTCCAGTGGTAATGAATTTATTTTCATCATCAAACCTGATAGAAAGTGGCCACTAGATTAAAGTACTAATAATTTCCTCTTTTCTTCAAGAAAGCTTTAAGTGGGATCATAAGAAAAGTTTGGATTAAATTATACACATTGTTCTGCTCATCAGGGAATTTATTCTCCATTCTTCAACTCTTTTGATGGGGTTCCTTATTTAATATCTGATATTTATAATTATTGTTAGGAGATTTAAATTTTAGTCAAGAATTTCTAGAATATCACTACTTGTGAAAACAAAAGCACTTCAGTAGTGATATATTATGATTAACTTCTCTAATTAGCGAAGTTCAGTTATGAGAATGTTCCATATAAGAAATATGACTGGATAGGGCAGGAGAATGGGAAAGAAAGAATAAAATTTTAAAGTACTTTCCATTGAAAGTTAATTTCCTTTTTAAATTACTTAGAATCTGAAGTGTTTGAAGCAGCAATTCTTTGAAAATGTGTCAGCTTACCTAAAGTTATAAAAATAAGATAAAATTGACTAGTGCTGTATTTTAAATAACTAGTATTAATTATCTAACTTAAAAGTGTACTTGCTAATATCTATACTAATGAATAAGCAGGCATTTTTTCACAAAATTATCAGAGAATTAGTACCTGATAGATTCTGAATTTCTTTTATATTTAAGTGGACTTGTCTAGGATCTGTAGCCATTTTATAGTACAAATAACAAGAACCAATTCTGGAATATTATCTTAGGATCATTTATTTCTTTAATGATCACTATGAAGCTGTACTATTCATATTCAAGTCATAAATGTCGGCTGTTTCTAAATTTGTCTGCTTCATTGGGCACAAATGGGAAGAACAAAGAAATTCAGTAAGGCTTCTGTTCTTCAAAGAATTAAAAGACATGCTTTATTCTTTCTCCAGTTAAACCAAGAACACTTTTTCATTTCTCATTTTTTTTATTCTTTTATTTTTAGTATACTCAAGAGAAATTCTTTGGCATTTTATTTTTTTAAAACTAAAATTTATGAAGCTACAATGTTTATCAAATGATAATCATATATATATATACATACATATATATATATATATATATATATTGACAAGGAAGAGAGATAGACAAAGAGACAGAGAAACAAAGTGAGCAAGCTCTCTCTCTATGGTTATTTTGACAAGCTCTGCGAACTTGTGAATGCATTGCTATTGCTTATTGGAAATTTATGTTTGGATAGCACATTACAACCTGCTACCACATTTGCACTAAGAAGTCTAATTAATTAATTATTGACTACCATTGGTTGTCTAGGGCCTTCTTGCCCATTGCATGTGATACATAAGATATGATGCCCATAATAATCAGCTTTCCATTACTTTGACAAAATCAACTTAAAGGAGGAAAGATTTATTTTATCACATGGTATAAGCATTTCAGGCCATGGCTGCTTGGCTCTGTTTTTGTTTGTTTTTAATTTTTCTTTGGATCTGTGGTAAGGCAGCACATCATGCCAGAAGCACATGGGAGAGGAATCTCTCACCTCATGGTGGACAGCAAGCAAAGAGAGACAAGAAGAGACCAATGTCCTAAAATATCCTTAAAGGGCAGGCTCTGAATAACCTTACTTTTTCTCCACTAGGCCTTACCTCCTAAAGATTGCACTACTTCCCAGTAGAAACACAGGCTGGCAAACAAGCCTTTAATTAATGAGCTTTTGGATTTCTACATTTCAGATCCAAACCATACCAATGGACACAGCCAGGCGGGAATCTATAATACCAAGGATGCAAAGTTACATGAAAATGCCATAACAAATATTATATTTTAATATCATAAGAGCTAAATGAACCTTTGCTTCTTCACTGACTCCTCTTTTCTCTTGTCTTTGTAGGATGTCATGTATCTTCTTATTCCTCCCTCCCTATTTCTCTACTCCTTTATGTGTAATTCAGTTCTATTGGTGCAATAAAATTTTTATAATTAAAAATTAAGAAGTTAATTAAAAAGAAAGTTACATCAGTAATTGCAAATGATATTGAATTGGAAGGCACCAGATTCAGTTTATGGTGTGTGTACCCATGTACAAATAGAGACCCCACACTTAACAAGTATAACTATGCATCTCTCCTAGATGCAATCTGGTAGGAGAGATTACCTGCCTCTGAGGCAGCAGCTTCAGCAATGTCATGGCCTCGTAGTTTTCAGAAGCCCAAAGGCCTACTTTAACTCATTCACTGAGATAGGCAGGAGAGAGTCTGATCCATCAGGGTGAATAAGCTTCCATTCCACACAGAAGCCAGGAGTAGGCAGTCATCTGAAAATATGAACTGAATGGGGAAAACAGATCCTCAAACAATAAAGTGTTGCTAGGGTCCTTAGAAATAAATACTGAGTGGTTAAAAATAATCCATCCTCTTGAGGTCCACTAGTCACCATAAAATTCTCTTCAGACCTCTCTCGGCCCTCCTCCCTGTCACACTGAGCCATCCTCCTTGACTGTGCCTCATACACACCAGTCTTCTAGGTCCCCAGATGATCTCTACCCTCACAGCCAGTGAAAGACTTCAGAAAATATCCTTTCTTCTAATTGGAATGATCTCCCTGCCCCCTGTTCCAAGATCATCTGATTCTTCACCTTCTTTTCTTTCTAGAAAACTCTTTCTTAGTCTTTTTTTGCAGATTAAAACAGTTACTAAGACTCTGTCTCATTCTCTTTTCATCAATGCAGTACAAAATTAGTCATATTTTAGTCTTTCACAGCACTGATACTTTCCTGATAATGTCCTCATTACTATATTAATATAGACATTATAATTTATGGCTATCAATGGGATGATATTTAATGACTGTTGCTGTTGCATAAACTTCATGAAGACAGGAACTCTTTTGTTCATCACTGTATTTTGAATGTCCAGGAAAATGTGTGCTATATATAAAGTGTAATTGATACATATTGTTGAATGTGTATATGCATGGAAATGAAAGTGTAGTGATGCTAATATTAATGAGAAAGTTAATATAAATTGTCTTGCGAGCTATGTGATAACCCTTTAGATATGCATCATTTCACTATTATCTGCTTGATTATTATCAGCTCGGTAACAATATAACTAACTCCAGAGCAAATTGACAAATATTTAGTGCAGTTCTAAGAACTATTCTAGAACATTGCTATCATGACTTTTGTAACAGGTAGGTGTTTTGTTTTGTTTTGTTTTGGTACTGGGGATTGAACCCAGGGGTGCTTAATGACTGAGCCATATCTCCAGCCTTTTTTATATTTTATTTAGAGACAGGGTATCACTGAGTTGCTGAAGTTGGCTTTGAACCCACCATCCTCCTGCCTCAGCCTCCCAAGCCACAAGATTTACAGGCATGGACCCACTGTGCCCAGCGAACACATGTCTTTTTTTGCTATGAGAAAAATTGTGACTATGAAAACCTCAAACCAGATTTTTCTCTTATTTATTTCTTGCTGCTCTTTAAACTGCTCTTTTAAATATTTCAGGTTAAGGCAGGTTGAGGAAGAATTCTAGGAAATAATTAATAGAGTAACTCAAATGCAGAGTAGAAGAAATAGTCTCTAAATCAACACATCATGCTGTCAGTGATAGGGGACTCTTATTAGTATGCCAGGCTCCAGATAAGCAACTTCAAACTAATCTGCAACAGTCATACAATGTCATTCTGCCCAGCATTTGCTCTCCAGAATCCCGTTTTCCTTTTTCTGCAATTTATTTTCCCCTTCTCCAATTTCCAAATGTCATTCCACAGCCATGGCCCTCCTATGTCCTGGTAAAACTACTCAGGTTTACATTAATTAGCACCACTGGAGTATCCCAACACCCTTCCTTCTTTGGCTGGATTCTGTACTGCTTTTCTGGTACCTAAACTTCATCACAAAGTTGCTCATTTCAGGTCTTTCTCTGTACAATGTAACCTCTTACATACTCAAATTGGTGTTTGTTACATAACACTTACCTTGTAGTTATACAAAACAGTATAGAGTTTGTACTACACTAAAATCATTTATATATTCATGCCCTCGTCTTGGGACATCACTACTTGACTATTTGAAATTTTTGCTCAAATTATTTATTCCAGTTTATTGTAATATTTCAACCATAATGTATTTTAAAGCTATATTTTAAATTTTGGGTATTTGTTGGTTTGAAATCAACATTTTTACCATTCTATTTTAATGCATAATTTTTTGTGTGTGACACACAATGAAAACACTATAATATACTAGGCACTGTAGTGGAACCCAAGAGAGCTGAATTCTCACTCTTCCAGCCACCCACAGGTACTCAGGTTAAGTGATCATGAAGAATTTCCTACTCCAATGCTCAATAATTCCATGTGTGTTGTGCTTTCAGTAGGGATGCAATCTATATGGAACAAAAACTGCCAGAAACTTCCAGACTAACTTGATTTGACATTTGGATATTATAATTTCTGCCTTGGCATAGAAGACTGAGTTCTGTCTTCAAAGAAATGTGGTTAACTGGACACTGCTTTTCCTCAATTATGATATAAGCAGAGCTAACAACATGAGATCATTTAGGCACATGAACTTTTTTTTTAAATTTTAATTATTTTCTATGTAAAATGAAGGTGAGCACACATGCATATAAAAACTATCACATCAAACTTCTGATTTTATACACATTTATATTTAGATTAAAGATAAATTTATTTAAGGTAAAAAGTGAGTAGATCCAATTATTAAATAAATAAATTTTGTTTCTTTAATGTACATGAAAACTTATGGCAAAAACTATAAAGAGTATCAGTAAAAAAATCTAAAGACTGAAAACACTGGCTATGTGCATCCTAAAGGGCTTATATGGGACCCTGACCTATTGGCTTTTTGTACCCTTTTTCTTTCTCTTGTGTTCCTCTAATGCTTGTTTCCACAGTTTCAGAGATCATATTTATTCTTTCACATAGTCCAACCTTTTGCCAAGAGACAAAGATGAGTTTGTTGATGATGTTTGTTTTGACTATTTGTACATTTGATTTTATCATTATTACAATCCCTGCTAGCTTTGCTCCATTGGAGAATATAACACACATAGGCTCTTCAACATTAATGGGTTTTCTACACTACTGAATTTTACTGTGACTTTGCTCTATCTCTAAAAATTGATCTGACAGCATAGGCAACACCACCACGCAGGAGCTGACAGTCAGTGTCAGTCACTGGGAGGAGGAAGAACTACAGAACATAACATTAAATGGAAACCTTCAGCAAGGCATCTGCAAGGCTACAAAAGGTCTTATTATTTTAGGGAACATAGCTTCATTAATAAACCAGGGGTTCAAAGCTGAATTCATCACTATTTTGCAAATTTAAAGTCCTATTATTTCAAATTCTCTTTGTAAAATTATTTGTATCTGAGTTTTAAAGAATTTGTTAAAGGGCCATTTCATTGCAACTTTTGTAGATAGGGTAACTGAAATTCATTATCTTTTTAGCTCTGTTCCCAGACTAACTTTAATCAAAGAGAGTTTTATACTGAAGGCATACAATTTCTATTTAATTAGATGGGCTAAGGCATCCAGATGAGCTAATATTTCTAGAGCCATCTCTAAGGCTTTTTACAAGGGCTATTGTGTTTTACAGTGTCACAGAAAAAAAAAAAAAGGAAGTTAAATCATGGTTTTTACTAGGGCTGTAGAGAAAAAAAAGCAGTTGCCTTGCATTGTAAACAGGACTATTCAGACTCCTTCTCCCTTAAGTAAAAAATATAAGAGTGGTTTTTAATAAGGTTAATACATAAAGGTTCATTCAGTATTTTCTTGGTTATTAGAAGATCATAATCAAATAAATTGGTAAGTTTAAGTGTAATATCTAGATGCTCAAGAATATTATGAAACAAAGGATCTATTCGATTCCAGGTGCTGAGGACATTCAAATTATGTCATTTGACTTCCTTGGTTTTTCAGTCTGGGTATTACCTCTTTACCGTTATCTGCTTAAGGCAACCTTAATAGTGAAAGATACAAATGCTATTGAATCAATATTGAATGGATTCTGATAAATGATGCTCTCTGATTTCACTCTAGTCTTTACAGTATCCCTCAAATAGTTCCTTAAAATGTCCTTCAGTTACTGTAACATGAGGGATGCTCACAGACAGTAACATACATTAGTGTTTTATATGGACAATATTTGGTCTATACCTTATCTTGAGATTTTAATCAAGCTATTATTCTGATCATAAATTATTTTGAAATTTTCTGACTTGAAAATTTAATAATAATATTTAAGAGAGGCCAATTGAATCTTTGCTTTAAGGTTTTATTTAACTTGGCCCCAAAGCATCTTATTCCTTACTATCCATTCTTTGTTTATATCTAGTCTACAGATGTAATTTTGTTTCTGTTTTTGGCAAAGCAAGTGCAATATCTTTGATAGCTATAGTGGTCCTTGCTATATTATCAAACTTTGTTTAAACCTTGCTACAGATGAACATTTTCTCTTTTAGTTCAATATTTTGTTATTTTCTTATAAAAATGATATTTTGGCTAAGAAAAAGTAGCTTTTTACTTAATACTAATAGAAAATATAAAATAAAATTCAATGAGCTATAATTGCCAATAAATCAATTCGAATTTATTGAGCACTTTCTTTGTGCTAATTGCAATGCTACAGAAATACATGCAATACAGATGTGAAACTGCTTATTCGTTTGTTATAGCAGTAAAATATGAGACAAGTGGAGAATATTCTGAAATGATTTATTACTGAGAATTAGATTATGTGCAGGGAAAGTATTATTTCTTTTTAAATTAGAAGTAAGATAAGGACAGGGCCAGGAAAGATGTAAAAAAAAACTGAGGAGGGAGGGGAACAGAGCAGAAACCACTCCCATAATGAGGAAAGTACATATGGTTTAGGTATATTTCAAATTCTTAACTAAGTAACTAAAACTAAATGCAAACTCTGTAGCCACATATCAGAAGAACTATAGAACAATACAGAGGTAGCTATCACTGGAATTTGAATTTGCTTCCACTTGATAGTGCTATTTTGTTATCCAAGATTTGATATCTAAGATCAATTGATTATATTTTTTAGAAATAAGCAGTCCTTGGTTAATTTTATCATTTTCTGAATGAAATAAATATCAATGCTAATGTGTTGGCAAAACCACTAGAACACTTTAAAATAAAGCAACAAAGAAACCGATTTAAGCACAACTATAAGAGATATAAAACGTAGACTTAATAAAATCAATTTGCTACACCTACATTCAGTTGTTCCTACTATAAACCTATGACATATTCTTTATTTTTTTCCCTTAAATCCAGAAGCATCAGTATCGCTTATAGAAAAACATGGCTTTAACAAAAACCATGAATGCTAGCAGCTTTGGCTACCAAATTCATTCAATTTATTATCTTAAATAGAAAATAATGTTTATTTTATCCATGTTTGTATTTTTACAAGTACTAGAAATACACATGTTCTTACATGAAACCTTGAAAAATGCAAGGTAGTAAAAAAGAGCAGAGAAACCATAATCCATCTTCATTGATTTATTTTCCAAATATTTACCTAACACTCAACCCAGCCAGCACTGGCAATTCAACACTGAGTCAGATACCATAGCTAACTTAAGGCTGCCAAAGTTTAGCAAAGAAGACAAACACATAGGTTGACATTTTGGAACTGAATACGTTGGAGACTGCCGGAGCACAGCGGTCTATATATAAGCTGGGATGGGCAACAGAACTGAATCTGCTGTACTTTTCTTTTTTCCTTCCTTTCTTTGGTTTATAGGAAGGAAGGAGTCATATACATGTTTTGATTGAAATCCAGATGAGAAGAAATAATTTTAAAATAGGATACTACAGTCCAGAATTCAGACATGGAAATAAACATAAGTGAAAAGTTAGTTTCAAATAGCAGAGGTTCAGACCCCCATTCTCTAAGACGAATAATTGTTCTTTTTGATGTGGTAGAGGCAGGTAAAAGATGAAGGAGACAGATACTTCCTGAGATAAATGAGGAAGATTTGAAGTAGTCATTAAAAGGAAGTAGGGAATGAGTTGATCAAGGATCAATACAAAAGACTAGCCTGGGAAGTCAAGAGTCTGAGTCAGTCAAGGGTCTGAGATTTTTTTTTTTTTTGGTACCAGGGATTGAACTCAGGCACACTCGACCACTGAGGCACATCTCAGCTCTATTTTGTGTATTTATTTAGAGACAGGATCTCACTGAATTGCTTAGCGCCTCACCATTGCTGAGGCTGGTTTTGAACTCGTGATTCTCCTGTCTCAGCCTCCTAAAATGGGATTATAGATGTGAGCCACCATGCCCGGTGGGTCGGAGATTTTTTACAGTTGAACTTGCAATGATAAACAAAAGTACATAGTTCACATTAAAAACCTGTTAGCAATTACTGTTATTATAGTAGTATTACTCTATTATTGTCCTTTATTAAATTAGCACTAAAGTATGGAGAAGGAAGAGAGCGGAAAACTGTTGTCAAATTCATTTTTCTCAAATATAAATTAAAATAAGAATGAATTGACTATCCTTCTCCCCACCCTCCTCCTCCACCTTTTTGTACCAGGAATTGAACCCAGGGATGCTTAACCACTGAGCCACATTCTCAGCACATATATATAAATGTTAATATTATATAAATATTATTTAGAGACAGGGTCTTGATGAGTTACTTAGGGTCCTGCTAAGTTGCTGAGGCAGGCTTTGAACTTTAGATCCTCCTGCCCCAGCCTCCGAGCCCGTGGGGTTACAAGCATGCACCACCATGCCTGGCTAGGGAATATTATTCTTAATACATACTTCTTCATCACACATATCTTCAGAGTGTTTCTAATAAGAATGTCTTTGTTCTCAGTTCTTCATGTTCAAAACCTACCCATCATTCAAGGCTGAGATTAAGTGCTATCTCCTACATGAAGTACCTTTTATTTCTTCACTTACTCCTTGAACTCTCATTTAAGGCAAAAATAACCATAAATATCCAGTATTTTATCATAGAGTTCAGTATCAAAATAGAAGATGATATTGAAGTTAGTAGTAGTCAGACATAACTTGCTCTATTCCCTACAAGTACATAGGACCCAGTGCCAGTCCCCTATAGCTTGGGACTACCCAATATATATATGCCTTGCACAGGGCAAGGGCTCCTAAATCAATCAATTGCACTAAAAAAGGGGAAATAACTACATTGAATAAACAGTTGTTTTCATTCCTAAAAATACTGAGGTTAATTACAAAATGGATTTCAAAGGGAGGAGATCAAAGTATAGGAAAAGATGTTATGGAATGCTGTATCTGCTTCCAACTAGGAAGGCTACCAAAAGCACAGTTGTCAATTTAGTATGTACTTTTGTAAATATTTTGTCATTTTTCAAGTTTGAGAAGAGTTGATTATAATCTTATGTATAGGAAGTATGTTTCAAAAAAGAATTTATTAATTCATTACATTTTTTGGTGTAATTCATTACACCAAAGATCTGTGCCCTCACAGGACAAGTTAAAATCTATCCTAAGCTTGCAATAAGCTTTCTCTTGGCACTGAATCTTTTTATGTAATATCAAAACGAACAGTTCTTGTTCACAGCTCTAGAATATAATAATTTAATTTGAAATTTCATACAAAACCTAGCGAGTCAGTTCTGATATATCCATTTCCAATTGATTGACCATTTTTCCTTGACATGTACATTGTAAGGAGGGCTTTACCTTACATCAAATTTGAACATTTGGTCCAGCAAATACATTTTTATTTCCCAAATTAGAAAGGATTCTAAGAAAATTTCAGGGAACTTTATCAGAGAAAATGCAATTTAAAAGAGGATTTTAACCATATCGTGTCAAAAATACAATGACCCCTGAATGTAAACACTAATTTTCATATATACCATTAGAAAATAAATTCTTTTCATTTCATCTTTTTAATACTACCCCTCGGTTGTGATTTCAGCCCCTGTACCAAAGAATGTGTAGTCTTTGTGTTTCTGCCTGATTTCTACAACTGGAGCCAATACTTCCCACACTGCCAGTCACATATGCTAGACTGGAATAAGCAAACTGTTCAAAACAACAGGGATATTTCAAATAATCACCATGGCATATTGGGAGATTTGTTTGGGTAAATTGGCACAGCATTCACCAGTTCTGTTTATATTATTTGCCTGCTGATTTTGTTACTGTATTTCTTATTGTTTAATATAGAGCAACAAGCTCAGGCACCTGCAGAGATGCCCCAAATCAAGCAGTCTCCAACTACAGAAAAGCATTTTCTTAATTCAAATAAAAATTTATTTTCTCCGGTTTTTCAAAGTGTATGGCACAGCATGCCCAATTTCTACAAAATTTCATCCAAATAATGTTGTGGTAGTAATGTTGATTTTTCAAGCAAGATTGCTCTGAGGAGAAAAAATAATAAACCGGCTTTCTTTTTATTGGGACGAGCCCTGAAAACACAAGCATCTTCTCCCAGACCACACCAGGTGGGCTGGCTTCGCTTTCCAGAGGAGCAGCAGCATAACCTAGTGGAAAGACCCCAGACTAGGGCAGTAGGTTCAAGTTCTCAAGACTAATCTTGAGAATGCTAATCACTCACCGAAGCTATGTCTCCAGCACAGGGTGAAAAAACTAGCCAGTGTAATCAGCTCACGGAGAGAAAAGGAAAGAAACTGAAGATTTAGCATTAGGTAGATTCTAACATCTAATAGAGCCTTTTAAAAATCATAATCAAGATAAATCATAGGTGTAGTCACATTTCAACTAGCTGCTGTTCATAGTGTTCACATCTACATATGTAACTTAAAACCCTGGATGAGTGCATACATATTGAAATAAATTTATTTGTCTCAGTAGCTGGTGCTATATACATGATTTTGATATTTTACTTTTAAAATATTTTAAAATGACATATATGTATTTGTGTATCTGTGGATGATATATACATAATGTATAAATAATAAACTTATATAATATAAAATCATAGGTCTTCTTTAAACCACATGGCCTATTTTCTTGAATCTAAACCTAACTTTATTTTGGTGTGAGTTAAGGAATATGTTTTAAATTTGTCATTGTAAGGGTTATAATCCTTAGCAAATGATTTACCTTTATGTAAAATATTGATATCTTTATGTAAATTGTTGCAAAGATTTATCCAGAAAATGTTTAGGACAAGTAAGGAGAAAAAATATATTTTAAATTTCTTTATTCCTCAGGAAATGAACTTAGATTATTTATCTTCACTTCAATACAACTAAAATTATTCACAAATATGTGATTAAAACATAAGGGCATTTGAGACTGACAAATCTCAAATCTTATCTATATATTAAGAAATAAAGACTAGCTGCATTGACAATCTCATCCACATATTAAGAAATAAAAGCCAACTGCTTCGACAATCATAAATATTCTATATTTAATCTATGAATTCAATTGAGATATATTGCAAATCTCATTTTTGGATATGGAATTTAGGAGCGAAATATACTAGAGTATCAGTGCATGGGTACAGGAGAAATAGAAAAGGTAGCTTTAAAATTATAGCAATCACCTTTGCCATTTCTATCCCTTTCTGGATGAATCTTTAGTCAGTGGTTCATAATTTCACTGGGATTAATTTGCCAGCATTCTGAAGACACTTATCTTATTTTCTGGAATTCAGAAAGGGATCAGCCTGCACACAATCTATTTCACTTATCTTTCAGAACAGCAGCACATGATGAAAGGAGATTCATGTTGAATGAATATATTTGTCATTGTCCGTGGTGCCTAGATTATATGAATATGACCCAGATGATTTTTTTCTGAACACAATGGGACATACTTATGCATAAATAAATCCTATGCAATTTAATAATTCTCAGTCTTATTAGTTTCCTTTTTGTCATAATTGATGACATCCTTACCTTGGCTGTAAGTTATTTGCCTATAAAGAATATTTTCTTCATTATTAAAAAAAAGTGAGAGCTTCCTTTAAGCATTAGTGCATAAGCTATTAAGTGGTTTATTTGGACTTAATTATGTTTGGGCCAATTTTAATTACAACCCACCTTGCTAAAATAGCATCTATGTCAATGTCAAAAGACACATTACTGAGCTGGAGTTGTGGCTCAGTGGTAGAGCTCTTGCCTTGCATGTGTGAGGCACTGGGTTTGATCCTCAGCACCACGAATAAATAATAAATGAATAAAATAAAGGTCCATCAACAACTAAAAAAATATTTAAAAAAAGATACATTACTGCTATTTTTTAGCTGTATATAACACCCACACACACACTCCCACACACATAAACTGAATAGTAGAGAACTATATGTATGAGAAGCATTTCTAAATATTTCTGTTCTTCCTTTTACTCAACTGAACATGGTTTCTGTGGATTTTCCTCATTTTGTAGATGAAAAGGAAGAGAGAAAGCAAGGGACATGCAGACTCAATAAAACATAAATCAAAGTGCTAAACTTGTGAAATCTTGATAGATGCAACTTCTCTAGTAGTGACAATATAAGGAACGCATTTCACTTTTAAACTTTTTTCCATTAGTTTTTTGACAGGAGTACACTAGTTCAGCTTTAATGAGATTCTAGTGTAAAAACTTCAGGGCTAAATAAAAGAAACAAATCAAAAGGACCGAATGATTGCCATTTAATGTGAAAGAATGAAAGTGCAAACAATCATTGTATGACATCTAGCTGGACTAGTCACTGCAGAATGACAGGTAGAACAATTCAAAGTTACTGATCTAAAGACGGAATAACAGCTTATATGTTTGAAGTGCTCAGAAGATGAAGAAATAAAACAGACTCCAAGATAAGACATGGTTAAACCTTTTAAATTCCATGCCCTATTGTCAATATCATTTGAATGGTTTGTACACATTTTTTTCCCTAAATTCATGTGATAGAGGGACTTAATTTTTGAGCTTATGTTTTTAAGGCTTTAGTCGTCAGAGATTTTTAAACCTAAATAAGAGTTTCACATATAATATCCTTGCATAATCAAAAATTTGTTTTATTGGATGCCGCTCTACATTATATGAAGCCATATTTAGGTCTATATTGGTAGGTAAACTTACAGCATCCAGATTCCACTTTGATCTGAAAGATTATTTTCATACTCAGAAATAGTTTTAATTTTATATTTTCCTCTTACTTGTTTATTTCTGAAAATAAAGAAAATCACCAATTCTTTCTTTCCATGAGCCTTTTTAACAGTGAAATAACCTATTTTAGTTACTGCTGGAAACAATAATCTGTAATTGCTGCTTTCAGTCCTAATTTGTCCTGTCCCTACTTTTTCATCTCAATCTAATCTAAACCTATTTGAGCAAATAAAATGATATTTACCTCATCCTCTGTTACAAGCTTTCAAGATTACAGGCTTCAGGAAAAATCAATACAAAATACCAGCTTAGCAGCAGGTTTGTGCTCAGCAAGAATGCTAACTTTCCTTCTCAGTATTTCTCTCAGCTATCCTAGAGTGAAAGCAGAACTCAGACCATTAAAAAGGAATAGGAAAAAAAAAAAAAAAAACACTTCAGTGATGGGCTTGGTGCTGGATTAGAAGCCACTTTCAGTTTACAAGCCAAAGTGGAGTGTGTGGTCAAGCTCCCAACCTTTAACTCTTGTTTCTGCATGACACATCTCATGGAGTTCACAAAAAGGAGGTTCTTGACCTCACAGATGATTTTTTTCGGACTCAAATACCATCTTCATTTATTATTTATTTGCTTCAAGCAGTTGGGACTTGAGGTATCATCATACCTGACTGGTTGATTTAAGGAAGTGGCCACCTCTCTGTGGGGGAATCTCATGAGAATAAAATCCTATTACTTTCCAAAAAGATTACTTCATTTACTTCCAAGAATAAGCTTTTGATGAAAACATTAGAATGTTGAGTTTGTAAACAACCAAGAATTCTCAGAAGTATTGCCCTTTTTTGATGTTTCAAATGGAAGCTTATTTTGCTTTTTTTTATTTGTGTGTGTGTGTGTGTGTGTGTGTGGGTGTGTGGGTGTGAGATCTTTTTAAACTTAGGATTTTGTAAAAACAAATAGGTTGTTGAGCAGAGTTCTTGCTAGAATATTGAGCTATAACATGTTGATTATTTTAATAATCTTAAAGGTAGAACTCATTCTACCTTTTCAGATTTTTCATAGAATTTTTCTCTTCCTCTTCTCATCCCCATCTATCAACTTTCTTCCAGTTTGAATACATTTGCTTTGAAAGTTTTGTGGATACAAATTACTTTGTCTCTGCAGGATGTTGAGATGCATGATTAGAATGCTTTCTCTTTTAAAAAATCAGGTTGTAGACAAGATTTGTTGAAAAATCATATCTTTTTTTTCCTATCCTTCCCTTTAGTAAGAAGAGTAATGAAAAATATCTGGTAATTTTTTAAGCACCATAACAGAGCAGTGAATACAAGAATTCTTAATATTTGAATAAGAAAAAAGTATTATTTTTTCTATAATTAATTGGCATTACTTTTAAGAACATCCTATTGTATGAATCAAATAAACTACAACTTAAGGAAAGCTAATACTAAGAATATTCATTTCTACAATAGAGACAAATTCCAATGTAAAACATACCATTGTATGGCTGCTCCTATAATATCTGATATTAGAAAATATACCTTTCAATGTATTCTCTCTTGAAGGCTATTATCATAAAAGTGATTTTAAATCTTTCAAATAATGTCCTTATATAGTACTATTATATGATCATTTATCTCTCTCATTCAACTGATACTTATTAGGTTTCAAAAAAATTCCACTATTTTCTGGTTATATATTCTTTTATGTTAAGGAAGGCACATACATTTAGTAGTAATCTCAAGTTAAGAAATTTCTAGGTATAATTTATTGCATCCAAAATTTTAGAAGCCATAGAAAAAAATAATAATACAGTAAAGAAAAGTAATTTTGGTAACCTTTGTTTCTTTTCACAGTGCAGTTTTACATCTGCATGTATGACCTAAATTACTGGATAAATCCAAACATTTCCAAAATCTTCCAACATTAATTCCTGTGTTATCACTAAATAATCAAATCTCAAAATGCTCAGAATGTAAAATTATACACAATATCTGAATACGTATGTAATATGTTTGTTTTGAAAAATCTAAAACTGAAGCATGGACAATTTAAAACTTATATAAGTGAGAAAATTCAGTTTTAACTTATTTTCTACAATAATAGTCAAAAATTGTAATATTTGGCAGCATGGCATATCATCTAAACAGTCTGAAGCAGTATAAAGCAGAACTGAAAATATATACTCATCCATATAATCTCTAACTAAATTCACTAAAATGTCTTAAGTCTTATGTTAAAAAAGTCTAAATACAGAATAGTAATTTCTATGATTCTTTCTAGAACCTAATCTTATATGTCAAATTTCATCTATGTGCTGTCTTAAAAAGTTAGCCAAAGGTGATCAAATAAAAGGAGCTTTTTTTTTATTTTAGAAAAACCATTTATAAGATATACAAAGGCATTTTTCTTAACATATAGTATAGTCTAATGTAAAAATCACTAAGTTAAGCATTATTTGAAGGTAAGCATTTCTAAAATTATTTAAATCAAGCTAATTAATTCCACATTGTGTGTGTGTGTATATATATATACATATATATATACACACATATATTAGAATCACTCTAATCCCATAATCTATATCCCATAAATATATACAATTATGACTCTTTTTTTTTTTTGTACTGGAGATTGAACTCAGGGGCACTCGACCACTGAGCCACATCCCCAGCCCTATTTTGTGTTTTATGTAGAGATGGGGTCTCACTGAGTTGCTCAGTGCCTCGCTGTTGCTGAGGCTGGCTTTGAACTCGTGATTCTCCTGTCTCAGCCTCCCTAAGTGCTGGGATTACTACAATTATTACTCTTTAGTATCAAAATTAAAAAATTTGTGTAATTAGAAAATAAAGTTGATATCGAATAGCCAGAGTATTATAAAGTAGCTTTAAGAAAATAATTATGACTTGAACAATATTTTGATCTTCTGTAATTAGATTTTTTTGTTACAGAGCTATTTCAAGAAGTCTGATAAGTGTCATTGCTAGAATCTATTTCCTAATATAAGTACTATAAAAATAGTGTCTTATGATAGACAATGATTATAGTTAATGTCAAGATTATACTATGACTTTTGATATTGTGGAATAAATTGATTTATAAAGTTTGAAATCATTCTTATTAGAGCTTTTGCTTTTTAGTGGATAAGAAATACAAAAGAAATTATCAAAATAATTTCTCATAAATTTCAAATTATTAGTGAAAATATATTTCTAAAGGTTTCAAAAGTTCCTACAGATTTTATCGTCAGTTTTCATATATCTCTACCAGGTAAGCAATAAGCACCAGCAAATCCATTGTCATAACCACCAATGCAAACAAGAAAGGAATTAAGTAACTTGTCTATGGGCCATATAGTAAATATGACTACGATCTGTTCAAAACAGACCAGATCTGCTTCTGGCTCAGCAAGACCCTTGAGCAAAATGGATTGAGGTGAACACTCAATTAATGACATACAGCCAATAATACATTGGTGAACTGGTAAGGGTATGGGAAGCTAATAGAAAATAGAATATTGTCATGGTTTTAGTAACTTGGATATTACTATTGCTTAATCAATAAAAATACACAGCTTTTGTAAATAATTTTTCCTAATTTGTTCATGACACTACAAAAGGAAAACCCAATACCTGATTACTCTTTGTCAGAAATAATAACATTCTATAAGCAGTTTTTTTAACTTCCCCAAATGATCCTTTGTGATTTGACTAATTTCATCTGACATAAAATTATAAGTTTTATAGTTATAGGAATTGGGATTCTAACAGGAAATTTGAGTCATGAGAGAATGTGAGAATTGTGTCTAGTAATTATATTAAAGAACTAAAAAGAATAAAAAGTAGAAGGGAAAAATAAACAATCTAGAAATAGTTCTATCAACATGAATATAATTTTGAATTACCTTTTATATGAACACCATGAGAAAGCAAATAAATAATATCCGTATGTATACCCATACACACATACATATATGGGAACATACGCGTTACACATCACTAAAGTTCAGTGGAATGTGTTCTATGTTTGGCCATTCCAGTGTGTGAATTCCTGAGCATTTGGTGCTTATGTGAATAGCACACGTACTATTTAATGGAATTGACATTGCTTTAGTCAGCTTTTTCATCACTGTGACCAAAATACCTGACAAGAACAATTGAAGGAGGAAAAATTTATTTGGCTCATGGTTTCAGAGATATCAAATCCATAGATGGCTGATTGCACTGCTCTGGGACTAAGGTGAGGCAGAACATCATGGTGGTAGTGTGTGGGGGAGGGAAACAGAGCTCAGAGCATGGAAATCAGGAAGCAAAGAGAGCTCAGCTCACCAGAAACAAAATATAAGCCCAAAGGCACACCCCCAGTGATCCACCTCTTTCAGCCACACCCCACCTACCTACAGTTATCAACTAGTTAATCCATAGCAGTGTATTAATGCGCTGATCAGGTTAAAGCTCTCATAACCCAATCATTTCACTTCTGAAAATTCTT
>CM053400.1:130234677-130254296 GCA_028644305.1 Xerus rutilus
GTTAGTGACTGGGCTGTTCTTCACGTGGTTTTAGTAATCATGGATGATTATTATCCAGGAGTACATTTTTAGTTTTACACAAAATTACAAAATGATTAATTTCAATTTTATTATTCTCTATGCCTTTGACAACCAGAATTTTTAATAAAAGAACTTTCTCTCATTGTTCTAAACCGAATGCCTCCCTACCTCACTAAAAGTCATATGCTGAAGTCTTAACCCTCAATGTGATATTTGAAGTTAGGCCTTTGGGAGATAATTTGGATTTGATTAGTTCATGAGGATGGTGCCTTCATGACAAGATTAGTGCCCTTATAAGAAGAGTCAGCAGAGAGCTCACTCTCCCTCTCCCTCTCCCTGGTTTTCTCTCTCTCTCCCCCTTTCTCCCCTCCGCACACATAGGTACCTGAGGGAAAGGTTGAGAGAATACATGGCAAAGGTGTTAGTCTATAAACCAGGAAGATATGCCTCACCACAAACTGAAATGGCCAGCACCTTGATTTTGTATTGTGCAGTCAGCAGAATTGTGAAAAGTAAGCTTTTGTTGTTTACACTGGTCATTCTATGGTGTTTTACTCCAACAGTCAAGCAGTAGATAGTCTTCAAAAAGTGTTGTTACTGTAAAATACATGTTCATATAGAAAAAGGAAAATGAATGTTTGACAATTTCCTTTTATTTATGAGTTTTCATAAAAATTGCTGATTTTCTAGTAACATCTAATAGCAATGGATCTTTTAAAAATCTCAAGTCCTCAGAGTCTTAAAAACATTTGATATACATCAATGCATTGCATTCAATTTTAAAGATATACACACACAACTTTAAAATGTTAATTGTTAGGTCATAGAAACAATTTAAGCCATTTAGTTCATTTAACATGAATCTACTGGTATTTGATGACTTTTTTGGATACATAAGATATTCCTATCTCATCCTTTATATTTTCCACTCAGGAATTAGTCATTGGTTAGTTATCTCTGGTTCTTTTCTGTGGAAATTAGTATTTACAGATCACATATCTGAATGCTAGCAGTAGAAATACTTCTTTAAGAAAAACAATTTGTATTACCATTTCAAATTTAAATTTAGAAAGATTATTTTGTTGATTTGTAAGTAAAAGATTTTCTCATTAATATACAAAGATGATACCATTCATATAATTAGTATGGCATAGGATCATAACATTTCATTGATTCTTCCACACTTTCTTGCATTTATTTTGTGCTTAATGTTACACTTAATCAAGATAACTGACCTGGATTATGAAAGAGTTGCATGGCTATGGAAAAGGAAAAAAATAGTGATCCATGCAATGATCAGATTCATTGCACAAAATTCATTAAACCATAGCCTTTTTGAGTAGGAAATTATCTAAGAGAACAACATATCATTGAATAGTGCTCATATTCCAATATTCAGGGAAGAGGAGTAAGGGATATAAAAGGTACAGGAATAGATAAAACAATGAGTCAAAAACAGAGACTAGAAATAAGAAGATTGACTGCAAGGAGTCCTGAGTGGATTTGCAGGGGTGAATAAAATGTTCTATTTGTTGTTTTCTTGGTGATTACATGGGTGTTTTCCTTAGGAACATTTATAAGAGATTAATAGTAGTATATGCAAAGTATACTTCAATTAAGTTGATTTTTAAAAGTCTTACAGAGAACTTACTCAAAATTCTTATAGGAGATCCTGGGTAGGGCTCTCCTAAGTGATTCTCTTCAGGACAAATTACTTAATTTTACAGATGAAATAAGTGAGTAATTGTGTGACCATAGCCATACAGTCAGCAGCTAACCAAGACTAGGATGGGTTTCCTGAGTCAAGTCCAGTGTTTTTCCTACATTTAGAAACTGAACTTGCTGGCCACCTAGTCCTTAATTGTAATCTATGAGTCCTGTGGTAAGAGGAATGTTCAAAAACTATCGTGAAGAACAAGAAATCAAACTGGAACTGTTGTCAAAATTAAAATTTATTTTGTAGGAACCTGTGGATAATATATTTTTAAAGCAGAGGCTCATGTCTATGTATATATAAATAAAAAGCTCCTGGTATCAGATGGTTTTCATGTAATTTGAAAAATATGTATCAGTATTTTTAGGAGAGCAAGTGCTTTCATAAACCATTTATTAGACTATTTTGCCTAAATTAAGATTTGGAGAAGGATATAAAGTGAAGAGATAAGGCAATGTATGTAATTCTTATAAGAATGTGAATAAGTTTGAGAGAAATAAAAAACAGTAAATGTATAAACAGTATCAATGTATTTGACATTTGTACAAATATCACAAAAATAAGGAAATGAGGGAGTTCAAGAAAATTTGAATTCTATGATGATGAAACAAGACATGTGGTAAAAAGTTTTATATTTGTTTAACTGCTCTTCATACTTAACATTATTGATGTTCTGATGTGAACTATGTTAACAAAAGACTTGTCTAAATACTGGTCTCTGTTCTTTACATCTTGGGGTCAGGTACCTTGACTTCACACCAACTGCCACGAGATGGCACTCTAGAACTCTTGGGAGCACAAACTATAAACTAGGCACCAGCTTTTTTGGTTCAGAGAATTTAGAAATACTAACCATCTCCCCCAAAACAAATTACCTTTTTAAATTTTTTCCCCTTTTTCTCTTTTGGAAAAATATATCCATTGAAATAGTTAATGACTTAATGTTCTTTCAAGTCTTTCAAAGTTTTTTTCAACTTTCCTTTATGGTACTTACTGACTACATTCTCACCATGGTACTTAGCTTTAGTTGGCAGTAAATTCTTGTGACGTTTTAAAATATTAAGTAGTTTCCACTCTGCTAAGTATCTGTGGAACATATTCCATGACAGTTAGTTCTTAGTAACTATAACAACAAAAATATTGTTTATGGTAATTTTCTGGGATTTTAAGTAAATGCATATTCAAAAGGAGAAGGAATTATATTCTAGCTCACTCCTTGAAATACTTCCTGAAATTCTCTCAGTGCAGTATTTCTAACTGTAACTATTATTTTTATTTATGTAATTCCTATGACCACCAATCTATTTATTGATTTCATGAATCCAAAGACTTTGTAGAAATAAAAAAAATAATGGTGTCAAGATATCATTTTTTTACTTGATTAATCTTAAATTTACCACTTATACCTATTAAAGGTATAGTGTTAAAATAATCTTTTCTCTTTGAGCCTTCTCCAACTCTTCTACAAATTCTAATGTGTAAGTCAAAATACATGAACTTCTGTAGCCTCCTAAAAATCATAATGTCTCTATCTACTCCTTAGGATATGGTTTAGTCAGCATTTTTGCTGCTATGACTAAAAGATCTGACAAGAACAATTAGAGGAGGAAAAGATTATGTATGGGTTCACAGTTTCAGAGGTTTTGATCCATTCTCTGGGGCCAGAGATAAGACAGAACATCATAGGGGTAGAGTATGGCGGAAGGAAGCAACCCTCATGATGAGCAGGAAGCAGAGAGACTCCACTGGCCAGATACAAAATATATACCCCAAAGACACACCCCCAGTGACGCACCTCCTCCAGCCACATCCAACCCACATTCCGTTACCACTCAGTTAATCCCTTTCAGGGGATTAATTCACTGATTGTGTTAAGATTCTCACAACCCAATCATTTCTCCTCTGAACCTTCTTCCTTTGTCTCACACATGAGCTTTTAAAGGACACCTCACATTCAAAATAAAAAAGGATACGTGGGACTAGGATGCCTTTGATGTGTATAACCTACATTTGATAGAATCTTTGATATTATATTTGTGACTCGCACTTTAAATATGGAAACAATTTAACTATTTAAGACACTGTGGTTAAAGTCATTGACAAATCCACTAAAAGTGAGATATAAAATGTCTTATTCTGTTTGAAAAACAATCTACTTGTTAATAAGAACTTTTTCTACCCTATTACTCAAAAACAAAACATAATCAATGACACAAAACCAGCATAGGCAACAACACAAAATACCATTTACACCTCAGTGCCTGCCATCAGTGAGTTAGCAGAAAAGCTGTTTAGGCTGTTCATGCTTAAAAAAGATAAAATATTTAGTTCAGATACATTTTTTCCTCCATTTTATAATTGTATGCATAAAAGTGCAAAGGTAAAATATCCAGGTAGACATTTTAATTGGAAAAAAAACCAATGTACAACTTTGTAACTTAGAAAATTATATAAGTAAAATTTCTGCTTCAGTATGTTGGAATTACCTCAACAATATTCATATGAGCCCCTGATTGCATTCTAATTGAAATGAAATGAGCAGTTTGGCATCATTCTTGATTTCTGGAATGGCAAGCCAGGACATTTTTGGAAGATTAGGACACTTATGTATCTCTTTATATCATCTGTATATTTACTGCACTAGAGATAACTGTATATTCCTGTGCTTATGACTTTATACGTGCCTTTCTTTCTACCTTATTTCAGTAACAGGCATTTCTTGATATTCAGATGAAGTATCCAGTGAATTCCGAATTCTACTTTGATTTTGCTTTTGTTTTTGTTTTTTGCTTTTCAATACCAAAGATTCTTAAATGAACTCTCTATAGGACTATTTAGCTAAAGCATGTCTTAATGAAAGGATGGAAAAAGAATCACCAATGACTTTACTGGGAAAGTTCATAAGAATGACAGACATGAAAGAGCTAAAGGTAACAGATGTTTTTAAAAAAGCAATATAAAGCCCAGATGTTTGGCACATTCACATATTAATTGTACAAGTGAGAGTCATATTTTCCTTTTTCCAATAATCATTATGCTTCCCCTATTTAAAATTTTTTAAAAAGTATTGTTGGTAAGAGAAAGCAGAAATGGGAAAAAGAAAAACAATATTAATTTATTGTCCCTTACAGTTTTCTATGATTATGTGGCAAATTCAAGAGAGAATGTAAATATTCATACTTAGGGAATAAATATTTCAAAAGCATTACTGAAAATGATATAACATGAAAGGAAAGAAATATTTTATTTTCTGAAGTTATTACATTGGACATAATATGGAACTAGGCTAGCTCAGTTAATTATTCTATAAAATATATTCATTTCTATATGCCTAGACAGGAGAACACAAGTTTTTAAAATCATTTAAAAATATGTCCCCCTTTCCATTAGTGGAACAACGAACTAATCGTGTGAATACATGAATGTACACAAATAAGACAAAACTACTACCTGCCTTATAACATCTTCAACTGATATAAAAGAGTATTATTCACAACTTTAAAATATTTAGAATATTTTACTTTAAATCATATAGAAAATTTTTTGCATCTGACTTGCGTATTATCCATTGCAGAATGAAAAATTAAATACAACAGTATTTTAGATTTCTCAACCTAATTTTTGTCCATAAAGTCTATTTCTAAATAAAATGATTTCCAAGAGATTGTTGAACACATTTCATATGCAATTTTTGATTTTTAAATATTCTTTATGTTGAAAAACTGAAGGAACAGAAGAAAAAAAGAAATAACTATGAACTATGCAATAAAAAATGCATTAAAATTACACTTCTGTGTGCACTAAAAATTACACTTATTTAAATAGACTCAATATAATGTTCTGAAATATAATTTTATTTTCTTTATGGGAGGAAAATGAAGTTTTTCTTTTAATAGACTATGTATCCCAAGATGATTTTAAAGTATTTTCACTTAGGAAAGCTAGCTGCTATTACATATGAATTTTCAAAGCTGGCCAAAGCTTTGGAAGGAATGATGAAAATTACTATTGCACGACCTTCAGGTTTTCTTTGTTTCATAAAGAGCTAAGATAGCATTTTTGTCATTTTTCTTTCAGCTCTAGTCTTTCATCATAAATATCAAAGCATGCAATTATGCCTTCTCAGATCCCACTATATTTTGCCTGTTTTTCTATGGATGGTGATGGTGTTTTCTCTGTTTTTCACAGACTTTTCAGTTTGTTTACTGAAACTCTGAAAAAGATTTCATAATTTGTTGAATAAAATTAATACAGTGAATATAAGTAAAGGCAATGATTATTAGACCGCTAAAATATTATTAAAACAATAATGATATTTTATCAAAGGTACCATCAAATGCTGAAAGATTTTTCCCCTAAGCTGTGTATCACACGGACCACATCCATACAGGAATAACTTGACCTACAGGTAGGGCTTTCTTATTAATGTTTGTTATGAGAAGCAGCCTCATGTGTACCCGATGCAGACTTCAGCCTTCCTAGTAGCTTCACCTCCCATATTAAACCTGCCTTCTGAAAGAGTCTTTTTATTTTATCTCAATATATGGTCCAAATATTTTACCCTTGATCTATGGTTCCTGAATGTTTATTTATTGTACTTAAATTGGAAATACTCTAAAAGAGTCAAAGTTGTAAATTAGCACTAGTTTTTTTGTTTGATTCCAGAAGCCAACTAATGACAAAACATGCAAAACAAATGATGTGTACCTGCAAAACAAATGATGTGTACCTACAAAACAATAGATACTTTTTTGTTCTGTATTGGATATGATCTTGCAAAGTTATAAGATGGATGAACATATGCATTAAAATCTATTTTCCAAATTTGTTTCCATTAATATTTCAGAGATTACATTTATAGGAAGATAATTTGACCCTCAGTTTAATAGAAATCATTCACACAACTCTGATCATTCATCTGAAGGAAGAATTTTAGTGTAGTTTAGCTCTAGAGTTGGATAAACATGACTGAAATATCTGTTTCCTCTCTCATGAATGAATGTCCTTTGACAAGTTCCCGAACCTTTCTAAGTTTCAGTTTCTTACCTATAAAATGGACACAATAATAGTGACTACCTCAGGAAAAAATTGGAAGGATTAAGTGAAAATATGCAGGTGAAGAATCTGGCTCAGTGCCAGAAAGTAAGTTAAATTCATTATGATTTATTAGCTATTATTATTTTGTTAGTCTTGTCAGTTTGTCATAGTTAATGTATGTGCGAAAATCCTGACATAATTATACAACTCAGGTATATTTTATGAAGAAGGATACCCTTTTCTCATTGCCTCAGTAATAAAAGCTGACTTTAGAAAGCTAAACTAATACCAGAATGGAGTCTGCTGCTTTGATCTAAGGTAGGGGGATTCTGCAAGGAAGGATAAGGAAGAATGAAGCAAGAAACATCATGAAGACAGCAAAGCTAAAGAGTGTGCTAAGCTTGGTAGAAACTGGGCAACTTCCAAACACATAACACAAGAGAAGTACCACAGTCATGTTGGTATTGAAGAATAACTAAAAGAAAAATGTATGAATGAAGGTTTTTTACAGTTAATAATAATAATCTGTTACTTGCTGAGTTAGAGAATTTAACATGATATTTTCTATTGTACAAGGTCACTAAAGATATGCTTTATGGGGAAGAAAGCTAGGTCTACATTCAAGGGCTTCTGCACTCTTACCACCTGGGTCTGTTTCAACAAGTTAACAACTTCTCTGATCTTGTTTGTGGTAAGGAAACCCACGGGGGGGAGGGGAGCAAGAGGAAAAGGAACCATCATCAGGAAGTGACACTAACACAGGGATGATGGAAACTGTGATATCCCCACAACAATTTGAGTGGAAAACTTGAGACAATCAAGAAGTCCATTAAAAAAGAATATTAAAATATTTAATCAGACATTCAGAGTATTAAAACTTATGCAGCTTCTGTAAGCAGCTGGTATTTTCTGTACTTCTCAAAAACAAATGGGAAAACTGGAAATTCATATGCAGCAAAATGAAATTAACCCCTATCTCTCACCATGCACAAAATTCAACTCAAAGTGGATCAAGGACCTGGGAATCAGACCAGAGACCCTATACCTAATAGAAGAAAAAATAGGCCCAAATCTTCATCATGTCAGATTAGGACCTTACTTCCTTAACAAGACTCCTATAGCACAAGAAATAAAATCAAGTATCAACAAATGGGATGGATTCAAACTGAAAAGCTTCTTCTCAGCAAAAAGAAACAATCAATGAAGTAAACAGAGAGCCTACATTCTGGGAACAAATCTTTGCCACATGCACATCTGATAGAGCACTAATCTCAAGGATATATAAAGAACTCAGAAAACTTAACACCAAAAAAACAAATAACCCAATCAATAAATGGGCCAAGGAGCTGAACTGAAACTTCACAGAAGAAGATATACAATCGATCAACAAATGAAGAAATGTTCAACATCTCTAGCAATTAGAGAAATGCAAATCAAAACTACACTAAGATTTCATCTCACACCAGTCAGAATGGCAATTATCAAGAATACAAACAACAATAAGTGTTGGCAAGGTTGCGGAGGAAAAGGCATACTCATACATTGCTGGTGGGACTGCAAATTGGTACAACCAATCTGGAAAGCAGTATGGAGATTCCTTAGAAAACTTGAATGGAACCACCATTTGACCCAGCTATCCCACTCCTTGGTCTATACCCAAAAGACTTAAAAACAGCATACTACAGTGACACAGCCACTTCAATGTTTACAGCAGCTCAATTTACAATAGCTAAACTGTGGAACCAACCTAGACGCCCTTCGATAGATGACTGGATAAAGAAACTGTGGTATATATACACAATGGAATATTACTCAGTGATAAAATAGAATAAAAATATGGCATTGGCAAGTAAATGGATGGAGTTGGAGAACATCATGTTAAGTGCAGTAAGCCAATCTCAAAAAAACCAAATGCCAAATGTTCTCTCTGGTAAGTAGATTCTGATCCATAATGTGGGGAAGGACATGGGAAGAATGGAGGCATTTTGGTCACAGGGGTGGGAGGGGGCAGAGTGCATGGGGACAGTAAAGATGGTGGAATATGATAGATATCATAGCCCTAGCTTTATGTATGACTGCATGTATGTTGTGATTCTATATCACATATAACCAGAGAAATGGAAAGTTGTGCTCCATCTGTGTACAAGGAATCAAAAGGCATTATGCTATCATGTATACCTAAACAGAATAAATAAATTATTTAAAAAACAGCAAATGTTTATGTTAGAAAAATAAAAACAACAGGTAGTAGAGTATGTATATAATTTATTTATTAAAAAAAAAGTTTGAAGCCTGGCATGGTGGCGCAAGCCTGTAATACGTGCACTTTGGGAGGCTAAGACAGGAGAATTGCGAGTTCAAAGCCAGCCTCAGCAAAGGCGAGGTGCAAAGCAACTCAGTGAGACCCTGTCTCTACATAAAACACAAAATAGGGCTGGGAATGTGTCTCAGTAGTTGAGTGTCCCTGAGTTCAATCTCCAGTACCAAAAAAAAAAAAAAAGTTTGAGAATATACAGCAAAATATTGGTAGCATTTAAGTCTCAGAATTGAAAAGAGGGAATAAAGGTGGGAAACAATTTTCACTATACTTTTCTCAATATATTTCTGTAAGTTAACTTTTTAGCAAAAAAAGAGATTAAAGCACCATTTAACTGTTAGTAAATTATTTATATTTACATTGACTTTGCCCACCTATTTATACTTTATATTACAATCTTTGAAAAAGCCAACATTTCATTTAGATACCAAAATTTGAAAGGCTGCTGAGTCTTTCAAACAAATCAAACAACAATTAAGTATCACAAGTTACCAATTATACATGTAAAGATTCATAAGATTCACTATGCCCAGCACTGACGTGTATAAATCAATTTAGAGGTTAACCTGACCATATGTATCAATGTTTTAAAAGTACATATCATTTTCTTCAAGGATTTTGCAACTATTCTATGGAAATACATCATATGGTGCACTGTGTCTTTAATGTACACTGCAGCATAATTATTTTTAATTGGAGAAAAATTTACATTTTCTTCACTCAAGAATTTTTAATATGTACATATGTATAAAATAAATACATATGCTTATGTATTTATATACATATTTATATTATGTTAATAAATAAATATATATACTTATAAATAAATGTTTTAAATACATATACATATTCAATGTATATGCTTATATATTTATTTATATGCATATTTATATATGTAATATTTGTAGTATATATGAATATATAGGCAAAATATATAAATAAATACATTTAAATATTTTATATATCATACAACTGAATACTTTGTAGAAATTAAAAGTAATATGGCAGTAGTTTATGCTCTCATGTAGAAACATGCTCATGATAATTTTGATGTGAAAAAGTCTAGAGGCAAATGAAATTTAAGGTATGATGATATTTGCATTATGTTTGTAGTTTGAATGCATAAATTTATAAGACTGACCAAACTGTTGTGATTTTCTCTGGCATATGAGATTACAGGGGTATTGATTTTCTTCGTTTACAATTTATTACTATTTGTGTAGACTTTTAAATTGAGTTATATTATTTAATAATTTCAAAACAACAAAAAAGACCATTTTGGAATAAAGAAAAATGAGGTAATATTTCCTTCTTGCAAAACCTAAGAACATTAGAGAACATAATCACTGGTGGGAAATGTCTGTTGACCAAGTGAAGAGTAGGGACAGTGTGGTAGGCACATGAGACAGAACAAAGACCAGGAGTCCAGGGCAGTAAAGCCAGTCTCCACACACTGGAATATTATTAGGGAAAAGTGGTTCAAGGTTGGAGGATAAAGACAGGAATATAAAGAAATTTTCTAAAACAGGACTTTAGTCAGCCAGAAAAATGAGAAATGAGTCTTAACACCTGAAAATAAGAAAAAAAAAATCCAGGTTCCAAATAAGGGAGATTTTTCATCATGTGAGAGTATGGAATTTTTTTTCTTGGGGTGGAGAAAGCCTAATAAAAGTGATAATGACATCTAGTAGTGAGCATTAAAGAGACCAGCAATTCGTATAGCAGCTGAAACAAGGAGACTTTGTTATTTTATTTTATTTTATTTTTTGGTACTGGGGATTGAACTCAGGGGTACTCAATCACTGAGCCACATCCCCAGCCCTATTTTGTGTTTTATGTAGAGACAGGGTCTCACTGAGTTGCTTAGCGCCTCACTGTTGCTGAGGCTGGTTTTGAACTCGCGATTCTCCTGTATCAGCCTCCCTAAGTGCTTGGATTACAAGTGTGAGCCACCGCGCCCGGCTGAGACTTTGTTATTTTAGAACAGGAATTCTAAGGTCTCAGGAAATAAAATAATTTTAAAAAGAAACAACAACTGTGGAATGAATATGAGTTCTGTGTACATATATGAATTTACCACATACGTCCACAGACACTAATAAAAATTTTTTTAAAACTGTAAGTTTTTAGATCAGTAGAATAGAGGGAAGGGAACAGGAGGAAGGAGGAGGAGAGAGGAAGTACTAGGGACTGAATTAGAACAAATTATATTTCATGCTTTTATAATTATGTCAAAATGACATAATGTCAAATGTTATGTATAACTAAAAAGATACCAATAAAAATGAAAAAAATAAGACAAATTGACAAGAAATGGACAATTTTTAACAAAATTAACTTCCTAAGAGGAAAATAGGACTAACATTAGTTTGATTCTATAATACATTTCTTTAGGTGTGATTTTTTTTTAGACCTTTTATTAACCAAGTAAACCTGACTTCCAATTCTGGAAAAATGACAAATTAGGAATTAAAATTATCACACTTGGGAATACCTGGAAATTTTGAATAAAAAGTAGAAAAGAAATGCTTTCAAATGCAATTTTGGAGGGCCCAAGAAATAAAGGGAAATTCCTCAGTCCAAAAAAGTACATAAAGAAGAAAAAGCAAATGTGGATGAATGCTAAAGCTACTTCTGTGCAGTGGGTGGATTTCCATGGCTACAGGAAGAGAAGGATATAAGATATAGGGCTGACACATGGGAGAGTGAAAACAATGATTCTTTTTCACAGGTAGAGATCCTTAGGGCATGATAGCTGGAGTGAACTAGGAAAAACTCTATCTGATGGCCAAGGAAGAAAATAGGAAAACAACCCTTTGCCAGCTCATTGGATAGGCAAAAAAAAAAAAAATCTTGCCACTCTGGATCTCTAAGCTTATCACAGTCCTTATGGAGAATTCTTAAGCCCAGACTATTCCTCACTTGGCTTTGGAATTTAAATAGCACAACCTAAATGGACTGGAAAACCTCAAACGTGAAAATTATATTGAAGTAGATTCTTAGCTTCCGGTAACCTACAATAAGGCAAATTCTCTCTGAAGGAACATCCCTTTGACTCAGATCTCACAGTTTCACAGATTTAGATCAGGTACATATGACTTGCAAACATTATTAGAAAAAACAAAGAAACACAGGGACTATGATTAGGAGTCAGCCAAACAAAAAAGCAATATTGGACTCCTAAAAACGACAGATACTGGAAATTTCACATACAGAATTTCAATAAATATGTTTAACACATTTTTTTAAATGCAGGTAAAATACAATCACAACTAAGTTATAAAAAAAACTATGCAATAAATAAAAAGATTAGTAAAAAGTCCATGGAGAATTTGTAGTAATTTTTAAAACACTGCTGACTTTACACAGAATGGACTGGTCAAGTCAACTATCAGATGTACCAAGAAAGAGAACCATGAACCGGAAGACAGGTATAAAATGGCCCAAAGTATGCAAAACATGAAAAAAGTGGGAAAAAAGATCAGGAGACCTGGAGAAAAGAATGGAAACAACAAATGACTAATTCAAATCCCAGAAGGAAACAATAGAAAGAATGTGAGAAATATAACATTCAAATGGCAGAGATTTCCAGATTTAATGAAAGACATAAATCCTCAGATGCATGAAGCATAAGAAAATCTCAGTCAGAACAAATAAAAATAAACCTACATCTAGACAAAGTCTAGTGAAATTTTAAAGTGACAAATACCAAAATATAGCATAAAATTAATTCAAGATCACTGTTTAAACAGATTTTTTGTTTGTTTGTTTGTTATTCTTTTGTTTTATTTAGTTTTTTGGGTTTTTGTTTTTGTTTTTGTTTTTTATTGATAATGACCCTGGCCAGGAGCTCAGTGCTTTATGTATTCCCTTTGGTCCTCTCCCTGATAAAGGATCTGTTACAGCATGAGTAAAGACAGATAGAAGCAGAGTATAAAAATCACTCTTAAAAGTTTGGAATTTAGCTGGGCACGGTGGCTCAAGCCTGTAATCCCAGCATTTAGGGAGGCTGAGACAGGAGAATCACTAGTTCAAAGCCAGCCTCAGCAACAGTGAGGCGCTAAGCAACTCAGTGAGACCCTGTCTCTACATAAAACACAAAATAGGGCTGGGGAAGTGGCTCAGTGGTTGAGTGCCCCTGAGTTCAATCCCCAGTACCAAAAAAAAAAAAAAAAATTTTGGAATTTGTCCTTCAAGATATTTTTCTGCAAAGAGTGTAAGAGAGCAAGAGATGCAGAGTCAAGTACTTAATTACTACATACAAACAAAAGTATATAATCTTAAAGGAAAAATGCTTTTCCTACTTGTTGAATTTACTTGTTTCTCATAGTTAATTTGAAATTTATACCTTTTATTTTTACTAGAAAACATATTTAAATCTATGTTTTATCAATGTCAACAATTAAATTGTATCTATAAGCCATGGCATGCACCATACAGCCCAATTTTATACCCATCCTCCCCCATATAATTTCTCAAGCCCAAGGACAAGATGAGTCCCAGAACTGAACACAAAGGTTACTCTATATGGTGGGAGTAATGGGCTGTATTTTCAAATGTGACAATAATGGCTAGTGTTAATTACTACATACCAGACATCATGCTATGTGCTTTACATGGACTGACACCTTTAATTCTTAGAACTGTCATGCCATTTTTACCTCATATCATAGATAAGACAATTGATGCTTAATTCAACATTTGCCTAAGTAGACAACTACTATGGAAAGGATTCAAACTAGAGTGTCTTATTCCAAAAGATGTGCAATAATATTCCACACTGAAATTCAATGAGTTGTCATTATTCTTGTTTAACCTATAGTTATGTTCTATTTTTAAGCCAGGTATTTTCTTCTACAATCCATGCATACACATTTTATTTAAAACATTTCACATATATTCTGATAGTTGATGACAGAAAATGCTATTCTCAAAAATGTGCTTTAGTTTAGATTATCAATTAATTATGTTATAAATGAAATCTGATGATTTTCACTAGTTAACATGCAACAATGTCAATAATTGTATTCTATAAAGAAGACAATTTATTGGAGGGAAGAGCTTCCGCAACGTATACCATTAGAAAGTTTTAGAGTATGTTCTTATGGTTGAAAAACATGAAAAAGTAATTCATACTTGAATTCTGTAAGTTTATGATTTGCATTTATTTTCACAAAAATATGAAAGAAAATTCATTCAGATAGATTCCCCAGATACTCTAGCTTTTAAAGTTTTCTCATATTTCCCAGGGAGTCCTGGGTTCATGTTCTTGGACTCTCTAACAAAGAATTGAGTGAGATGACAGAGGCTAACAGGCAAAAGCGGAAGTAAACACTCTGGAATTTATTGAAAGCGGAAGTAAACACTCTAGGACAACATAGTGAGTGGGAGCCGCCAAGTAGCTCCAGGTGCCATCTATGCAGTGGAGCTCCCTTTTATTGGTTTGTGCTAGTTCTTCTCTTTATCTCCTGGGTGGATCTGGGGTTGACTGACACCTTGGTTGACAGCAGAATTCGACAATTTTTTTTCTTTTCTGCTCATGCATAAGTTTCATTTTCTTCTTAGAAAACGCAAAGAGAGGAAGCAAACAGCAATACATTAACTAGAAACGAGTTAACTTTAGGTCAGTCCCTAGTGCTATAGCACATGCTCAACTTTGGGACTTCTCCTTCAGTATCTTGAATTCCCCTTGTGGTTGTCTTGCTTCCTCCCTTTAACCAAGATGGCCCAGTTTCCCCTCACAAGAAAATGTTAGGCCATGTTAAAGGGCCCTAACACTTCCCCCTGTCCTGTCCTCCTACATAACCATGCCTCCTGTCCCACTCTTTGGTTTTGAAATGAGACTTTAATTTCTGAGAGCTTAAATAATTTTATATATATAGTAGACTTTCTTTTATGACTTAAACTTTTAGTAGATGATGTATGTTCATTACCCTGAGTGTGATGTTTTAACAGGAGTGTGTGTGTGTGTGTGTGTATGTCCAAATTTATCAAATCTTACATTTTAAACACATTCATCTGACTATATACCAATTATACTTGAAGATGTTCTGGTGAAAATAGAATCCACCTTTTTTATTCATTAGCTTCAGTTACTTCTTTAACTTAAAACAGGCATCATTATACTTTCTATCTTACAGAGTTGCCACTATGGTCAAAAGAAAAAAAAATGCATAGCATTTTTAAAAATAACCGAGATATAAAAATAACCTAAGTGTTTATTGATAGATGAATGACAAAGGAAGTGTGGTATGTACATAGAATAGAATATTATTCAGCCTTAAAAGAGAATATTTTGGCATTTCCAATGTGAATGAACCTGGAGAATATTATGCTAAATGAAATAAGCCAGATCCATCTGGACAAATACTGCCTGATTTGAATTTTGTGTGGAATTTTAAAAAGCCAAACTTAATATTAACAGAGAATAGAATAGTCACTACCAGAAGTTAAAGATTGGGGCAAATGGGAATATGTTGACCAAAGGTTACAAACGATCACTTATACAATGAATGAATGCTGTAGACCTAGTGAAACCTAGTGTGCATTCTGGTGGCCATACTTAAAAGTTTCAAATTTCATTTGAAAATTGCTATTACAGAAGATCATAAGAATTCTTACACACACACACACACACACACACACACACACACACACACAACTCAATGCCAGGCACAGTGGCTCATGCCTGTAATGCCAGCAACTCAGGAGGCTAAAGCAAGAGGGTTGCAATTTCAAGGCTAGCCACAGCAATTTAGCAAGACCCTGTCTCAAAATAAAAATTACGAAGTGCTAGTGATGTAACTCAGTAGTAAAGTGCCCCCGGATTCAATACCCAGTACCAAAAAAATGAAATAAAAAAAAGGATATTGCTTCACCAGCTGTCACTGTTGGAGTGCTGAGAAGGTACACTAGATTTATTGTGATTATCACGTATGTAGTATAATTTTAACAAAATATCATCTCTATGCCTTAAATATGTATAATTTTTGTTTGTCAATAATTCCTCAGTAAAGCTTGGAGAAGAAAAGAACGCTATATAAAATACACATAGCACTTGGTGAACGCTCACTAAATATTTGCTTTTATTTTTAAGTATGTTAGATTATACATTACTTGCTCATTTTTACACCATTATTTTAAATGTTTAAAAAACCCAACATTATGAATCTAAATATATTTCTCAGAACTATTCTTTATTATTTTTTATTTCAAAAATGTATTTCCTCTTTCTGCTTAAGGGTTTTTTGTTGTTGCTTTTTGGTTTTTATTTTTTAATATTTTTTTTTTCACCATCACTAAAAGGATACCATTACCATTTTCATTGATGGCTATTTTAATTGAAATTGCATTAACTTGAAATTATTTTGAAGAAGAAATGTTATCATTATAAATATGTTGTTTGCAATTAGCATTATAATTACTTTTATCAGAAAAAATTAACTAATTAAATCATGTAATTATTTTTTTGTCAATATGATACCAAATGCCTGGTTTAACTTAATTTTTAGCATTTACTCAAAATTGCTTTACTAGTTTGGATTTAATATACTTGTTAATTATGTGAAACTGAATCACCTGTTTTGAATTTAAAATTGCTTCTGTGATACTTCATTTTATACATCCTGCCACTTGAGCCTGCTTTGGAAACATTCTGTGGGTGCATGACAAGCATCACTGCATTTAGTTATTAGAAAATCATTTTTTCCCAGATTCCCACTGAAATCAAACAAAAGACCAAGCATAAATTACGGCAAATCCCTTTGAAAACTCAACATATTTTGCTGATCTCTGTAACATAGTCCACAGTTAGCAGTTAACACATCACAAATAGTTCTTAATAAATGCCAGCTATTATAGCATTTCAGTACAAAATTACAATAAAATTGAGGTTTTTTAAATGTGCTCCTGTAACAAAATAATCAGTGCACATGGCCCCAGCTTATTATGGCACCTGCTGTGGCTCTGACTAAAGTCAAGAGGCTGATAGATGAGCTTTGCCTATCTGGGTCTTAAGGGCCTTGAAGTCACTTAGATGGATGACTGCTTAACGAGAACAACATAACATTTTTGTACAAGACAAGAAATCTAGCTTGGCGCCAATAGACTGCAATGCTTGCCTAAACTCAATATTCAGATCATGACTATTTAATTTATCTGTCAATGACTTGCTCCTGATTTGCATTACACCTATTTGGAATGTCTATTCAGACAGTATAGCAATTTTGTTTTCAATGTAATATAGAAGAAGTATTCTGAGCATTCAAGAAACAATATTTTTTAAATCTATTTTTTATTTCATTGAGGCACTTATGTTTTAATTGCTGTGGCTAGAAATCAGATATGGTGACATGTAAAATGAAACCCATAAATATTCCAGTAACTTGGCAGTCTCAAGGTAATTTAAATTAAGATATGGGATTCAAGTGCTAAACCAGCACGTCAAACAAAAGTGAATAAGAAAGGAAGATAATTGCAAAACAGGTTTAATACTAATACAGAAGAATAAAATTTTAAATTTTTATCATAAAATCCCATGTGTAACTTAAGAGAATATAAGGCTATATTCTTGCAAGTTTTTGAAATAATATGCTCCTTATAAATTATAGAACTATGCTAAATCATGTATTTATTATATCAAATCATAATTGGCAAAGGCCCTAGATATATAAAAGCAATGTTTGGTTTTATATTATTTTAATAATCTATGCTCATGATAAAATATTATTCACTTACTTCCTATTGATATCATAGATGTATGTAAAGCTTTAGAAAACTGAGAACCTGTATACAAAATGATAGGAAAATAAATTTATCACATTTACATTGTGATAAATGTAATGTCTTAGTCTATTTTGGCTGACAGAAACAAAATAGACTGGATGATTTAGACAACAGAATTTATTTTTTACAGCTCTAGATCCTGAAAAACCCAACATCAATGAATTTTCTGACTTTTGTCTTGAGCCACATATGAGGTCACAAGACCTCGTATTTGTGCATACAAGCAAAAAGAGAGAGAAAACTCTTCAGTGTTTCCTCTTAAAAGAATGATAACCCTATTGGACCCTCATAGCCTCATTTAATCTTAATTGCCTCTCCAAAGCCCCATCTCCAAAATCCATCACATTGAGGATTAAGATTTCAACAAGTAAATATTTAGGGGAAAAAAACCAGTCTATATCATCTAAAAAGGATTCATTGATATAAGCATTTATTATTTTAAAATGCAATTTTATAATTACCAATATACCATTATATTGATGAACTTGACACAGTTCTTGCCATGTGGGAATTTATAATCTAGTGGAGAAGGTAAACATTTCTAGAACTACCTTTCATATGAGTTAAAATATATGCCATGATGGAAATACAAGCTCAGTGTTATCACAGAGCAAGATTACAAAAAATTGTGTTGCCTAAGGAAATCAGGAATGTTTTACTGGTCATGAGGTTACCTCTGCTTGCCTGTTATGGTTTGGGTGTTCCCTTGGAATTTGTGTGTTCAAAACTTAATCTCCAAAATTATATGTTAATGGTATATGAAAGCACGGCTTTTGAGAAATAGGATTAGCTGAGGTCCTTAGGGTAGAACCCTCATGTTGACATTAGTGGTTCTATAACACTTGGAAGGGACTCCAGGCAGCATGCTTGCTCTGTTTTACCATGTGTTGAATTCTTTGTCATGCTATGATGCAGCAAGAGGGCCCTCCAAAGATGCTGTTACTATCCTCTTGGACTTCCTAATCTCGAGAACTCAAGCCAAATAAACTTTTCTTAATAAATTAACCAGTCTGGGGTATTCATGTGTAGCAACAGAAAACCAACTAAGACATTACCCTTAAAGATCAAATGGAAATGTTATAGTAACTGAACTGAGAAGATAGCTAAATGATCCAGAATTAATCCAATTGAAGCAAAAAACACTGTATATTAATTCAAATTTTAGTAAGAACTGCTAATTTTGCTAGTTTGGAGATTAATCAACATACGTGATAGTAGACAGTCATAGTTAGGCTGTGATCAGTTGCGGAGGGAGCATTTTATTATGATTTAACATGTGATTTTTCTCATTACATATTTGAAGGGATTTTATATTTTTATTAAGATGTGTTCACATGTTGACAATAAAATGAGGCTGTGAGTTATGTAATATGAAGCACACAAGTAAATACACACGAACATGTACATTCATGAACATATATGCACATACATGCATAAAAATAAGTGTGTTTATATGAATATACATATATCTCCAAAACAAATAGCACACAAGAATAACCTCAAATAGTAGTAAGGCAGCATCAAACTGGAAATATCATTATATTGTTAAAAATGATAAATCTTCAAATTTGAAATTCCAAAGTAAGTGTTTTCCTGATAATATAGTTTTAAAAGTCACAGTTAATGATATTATCATCTTTGTGATAAAAATATTTAACATCTACCTTATCAGCAAATTTTAAGTATAGAATGCAATATACTTTATATGTTTATTTCCACACACATTGAGTAGTATCCATTAAGTAT
>CM053400.1:130254796-130284974 GCA_028644305.1 Xerus rutilus
CCCAACACTAGAAATCATCAAGCCTTATGCAAACCTATTGGCTATATGGTAGAAGATAACCAAACTCATAATTTCTGTTTATAGCAACAAAACTATAAATGCCAAAATAGAAGCTAATTGATTTATGGCTGCATATTGGTTATATTGGGTGCTGTAACATAGATATCCCCCTTAAAGGTGAGGTATAGATAACCTGCATGGATACAACAATATTATAGGGTAGAAGTTGCAGTACCTCAGATCTGCACTGCAAGAAAGGAAGACACATAGACAACATGAAAAAGCAAGGGAGGAAAGTACCTCAAACAAACCAAGATACTATAACATTAGAATCCATTGAAAGAAAAGTAGATAAAATGTCAAAGAATTCAGAATGTACATAATTAAAATGATCTGTGAATTGAAGAATGACCAAAGTGAGCCAATATAGGCAAAAATTGATCACTCCAACAAAGATATAAGAGAGAAAATACAAGTACCAAAAGACTACTTCCAGAAAGAGATAGAGATTCTGGAAAAAAAAAAAGAAATTCTTGAAAGGAAGAAAACAATAAACCAAATTAAAAATTCAATAGAAAGTATCACCAACAGACTAGATCACTTGGAATACAGAACCTCAGATAATGAAGACAAATATATAATCTTGAAAATAAAGTTGACCACACAGTGAAGACAGTAGGAAACCATGAACAAAACATCCAAGAATTATGGAATAGCCTGAAAAGACCAAATCTAAGATTTATCAAGATATAAGAAGGCACAGAGATTCAAACCAAAGGAATGCACAACTTTTCAATGAAATAATATCAGAAAATTTCCCAAACATGAAGAATGAATTGGAAAATCAAACACAGAGGCTTACAGAACACCAAATGCACAAAATTACAACAGATCTACACCAAACACTTTATAAGAAAATGCCAAGCATACAGAATAAAGACAGAATTTTAAAGGCCACAAGAGAGAGGAATCAGATTAAATATAGGTGAAGATCAATTCTGATCTCAGCAGATTTTTCCACCCAGACCCTCAAAGCCAGGAGATCCTGGAACAACATATACCAAGCTCTGAAAGAAAATGGATGCCAACCAAGAATCTTACATCCAGCAAAATTAAGCTTCATATTTAATGACAAAATAAAAATTTTCCATGATAAACAAAAGTTAAAAGAATTTACAGCAAGAAAGTCTACACTAGAGAGCATTCTCAGCAAAATATTCCATGAGGAGAAAATGAGAAACAACAATAAAAATCTTCAAAGAGAGGAACCACACTAAAGGAAAGGTCAATGAAAGGAGAAATCAAGTCAAGTTATAAAGCAAAAATAAACCAAAATGACTGGGAATATAAACCATATCTCAATAATAACCTTGAATGTGATTGGCCTAAACTTATCAATTAAAAGACATAGACTGGTAGGTTGGATTTAAAAAAAAAAAAAAACCCAACAGTGTGCTGCCTTCAAGAGACTTGTCTGAAAGGAAAAGGCACCCATAGACTAAAGGTGAAAGGATGAGGATAAACATAACACTCATGTGGACCGCATAACAAGCAGAGGTTTCAATCCTTATTTCAGATGAAGTGGACTTCAAACCAAAGTTAGTGAGAAGAGATAAAGAAGATCATTTCATACTGCTTAATGGAATCATATATCAACAAGACATAACAATCTTATATATCTATGCCCCAAACAATTGGGCATCTATGTATATCAAACAAAACTTTTTCAACTTCAAGAATCCAATAGACCACAACATAGTAATACTGGGTGATATTAATATGCCTCTCTCACCACTGGATAGATCTTCCAAACAAAAATTAAACAAAGAAACCATAGAACTCAATAAAACAATCAATAATTTAGACTTAAGAGACATATATACAATATTCCATCCATCAATAAGCAAATACACTTTTTTCTCAGTAGGACATGAATGCTTCTCCAAAATAGACCATATGTTATGTCATAAAGCAAATCTTAGCAAATACAAAAAAATAGAGATACTACCCTGCATGCTATCTGACCAAACTGGAATAAAATTAGAAAAAAAGAAAGAAAAATTAAAAAAATAGGAGCTACTCCAACACCTGGAGACTCAATAATATGCTATTGAATGATGCATGGATAACAGAAGATATCAGGGAGGAGATAAAAACATTCTTAGAGACAAAAGAGAACTCTGACACAACATATCAAAATCTCTGGGGCACTATGAAGGCAGTGCTAAGAGGAAAGTCCATTGCATTAAGCTCAATCATTAAAGGAATAAAAAGTCAACAAAAAAATGACCTGACATAACAACTCAAAGCCCTAGAAAAAGAAGAACAAACCAACACCAAAAGAGGCAGAAGACAGGAAATAAATAAAATTAGGGCTGAAATCAATAAAATTGAAATAAAAGAAACAATTTTTAAAAATCAACAAATCAAAAAGCTGATTCTTTGAAAAAATAAATAAAATTTACAAACCCTTAGCCACACTAACAAAAAGGAGAGAGAAAACTCAAACTACTAAAATTTGTGATAAAAAGGAAATTTCACAACAAACACTATTGAAATACAGAAGGTAATTATAAATGATTTTGAAAATTTATACTCCAGTAAAATAGAAAAACTCAAAGACACTGGCAAATTTCTAGAGGCATTTGAACTACCCAAACTGAAGCAGGAGGACGTATACAACTTAAACCAATCAATTTCAATCAAGAAAATAGAAGAAGCTATCAAAAGCCTACCAACCAAGAAAAGCACAGGATGAGACAGATTCCTAGCCAAGACCTACAAGGAAGAATTAATACCAATACTCCTCAGATTATTCCATGAAATAGAAAAGAGGAGAGTCTTTCCAAAATCATTCTATAAGGCTAGAATCACCCTGATACCAAAACCAGACAGAGACACATCAAAGAAAGAAAATTTCAGGCTAATATACCTGATGAACATAGATGCAATAATTCTCAATAAAATTTTGGCAAATTGAAAAAAAAATAAAAAATAGAGCACCATGATCAAGTGAGGTTCATTCCAGGGATTCAGGGTTGGCTCAACATACAGAAATCAATAAATGTAATCCATCACATCAATAGAGTTAAATATAAGAATCATATGATTTTATTAATTGATGCAGAGAAAGCATTTGACAAAAACAGCACCCTTTCATGTTCAAAACACTAAAAATCTAGGGATAGTAGGAACATACCTCAACATTATAAAAGCTATCTATGCTAAACTGAAGGCCAACATCATCCTAAATGGAGAAAAACTGGAAGCATTCCCTCTGAAAACAAAACAAGACAGGATGCCCTCTTTCACCACTTCCATTCAACATAGTCCTTGAAACTCTAGCAAAAGTGATTAGACAGACAAAATAAAGGGATATGAATAGGAAAAGAAGAACTCAAACTATAATTATTTGCTGATGACATGATACTCTATGTAGAGGATCCAAAAACTTCCACCAGGAAACTTCTAGAATTAATAAATTAATTCAGCAAAGTATCAGTATATAAAATCAATACCCATAAATTAAATGCACTTATATACATTAAGTGATGAATCCTCTGAAAGAGAAATTAGGAAAACTACCATATTCACAATAGCTTCAAAAAAATAAAATACTTGGGAATCAATCTAACAAGAAAAGTGAAAGACCTCTACAATGAAAACTACAGAAAACTAAAGAAACAAATTGAAGAAGACCTTAGAAGATGGAAAGATCTCCCATGCTCTCAGGTAGGCAGAATCAATATTGTCAAAATGGCTACACTACCAAAAGAGCTATTCAATTCAATTGCAATTAAAATCCCAATGTCATTTCTTATAGAAAGAAGAAAAGCAATCATGAAATTCATTTGGAAAAATAAGAGGCTCAGAATAGCCAAAGCAATCCTTAACAAGAAGAGTGAAGCAGGAGGCATCATGATACCAGAACTTCAATTATACTACAAAGCTATAGTAACAAAAACAGCATGGTACTGGCACCAAAATAGACATGTAGACCAATGGTACAGAATAGAAGACACACAGACAAACCCAAATAAATACAGTTATCTTATTTTGGCCAAAGATGCCAAAAACATACATTAGGGATAGCTTCTTCAACAAACCATGCTGGGAAAACTGGAAATCAATATGCAGAAGGATAAAACTACACCCCTATCTCTCACCATACACAAAAATCAACTCAAAGTGAATCAAGGACCTAGAAATTAGATCAGCTTCCAACACTTAGAGAAGCTGAGACAGGAGAATCACGAGTTCAAAGCCAGTCTCAGCAAGGGCGATGTGCTAAGCAACTCAGTGAGACTCTGTCTCTACATAAAAAACAAAATAGGGCTGGGGATGTGGCTCAGTGGTACAGTACCCCTGAATTCAATCTCCAGTACCAAAAAGAAAAATTAGACCAGAGACCCTATGCCTAAAAGAAGAAAAAGGAGGCCCGAACCTTCATTATGTCAGATTAGGCCCCAACTTCTTTAACGAGACTCCTAAAGCACAAGGAAAAAAATCAAGAATAAATAAATGGAATGAATTCAAACTAAAAATCTTCTTCTCAGCAAAAGAAACAATCAATGAGGTGAAGAGAGAGGCTACATTTTGGGAGCAAATTTTTGCCACATGCACATCAGATAGAGCACTGATCTCTAGGATATATAAAGAACTTAAAAAACTAACATCAAAAAAACAAATAATCAATGAATGGGCTAAGGAGCTGAACAAACACTTCTCAGAAGAAGAAATACAATTGATCAACGTATATATGAAAAAGTGTTCACATCTCTAGTAATTAGAGAAATGCAAATCAAAACTACTCTAAGATTTCATCTCACTCCAGTCAGAATGGCAATTATCAAGAATACAAGCAACAATAAGTGTTGGCAAGGATGTGGGGGAAAAGGCACACTCATACTTCGCTTGTGGCACAGCAAATTGGGGCAGCCAATCTGGAAAGCAGTATGGAGATTCCCTAGAAAACTTAGAATGGAACCACCATTTGACTCAGCTATCCCACTCCTTGGTCTGTACCCTAAAGACTTAAAAACAGCATACTACTGTAATGCAGCCACTTCAATGTTTATAGCAGCACAATTCACAATATCTAAACTATGGAAGCAACCTAGATGCTTCCTCAATAGATGAATGGATAAAGAAACTGTAATATATATATACACAATGGAATATTACTCAGCAATACAAGAGAATAAAATTATGGCATTTGCATACCTGGTAAATGGATGGAGTTGAATAATATCATGCAAAGCGAAGTAAGCCAATCCCAAAAAACCAAAGGCCAAATGTTCACTCTGGTAAGTGGATGCTGATCTATAATGGGGGCATGGGAAATGTGGAGGAACTTTGGTTAGGCAAAGGGGAGGGAAAAGAGGGGAAGGGAAATAGGGGCAGGAAAGATTGTGGAATGAGATGGACATCATTACCCTAGGTACATGTATGACTGCACATATGGTGCAACATGACATCATGTACAACCAGAGAAATGAAAAGTTGTGCTGCATTTGTGTATAATGAACCAAAATGCATTCTGCTGTCATATATAGCTAATTAGGATAAATTAATTTTTTAAAAGAAAATTCTATATGATTTAATCACTAATAGATGAAATTAAATTCAAAGTGTCTCCTGGAATTAAATCTCCAAATAAATTCTAAACTTATTTTTGTTAATAACATTAATATCTTCTTATTCAAGCTCATGTCAGTTTTATTCTGAATTACTCATTTTTCATTCAAACATGCAGCTTTGGTTCTGTCATGTGTTTCCTCTTATATTCATTCCTGCTACCAACAATCTAGTTCAGGTCAACAATTTATTCTCTTTGAGACTTCATATAATCATATGCTCAGTTATGTTCCTAAACCCATAGTGCAATGCCTTGAATATAACTGACTACAATTGTTCAATAAAGAGGTATCTGAAATTAATGAATTTTTCATACATAAGCTCACCTGTTTCCAAGCCACTTCTAATAAATTTTTCTTCCAGCAACAAAAGGTCTGATAATGCATTTTAATGCTTTTAAAATTTCATAATGCAGTTAAAAACAAAACTGAACATTACAATGGTTCACACTACTTCATGAACAAGATCCCAAACTTTCTATTCTCCAAAATCTTTCCCAAAATTAACCTTGTTTTTCTGAACCATGATCCCATTTGTCTTGCTCTCCATTCCTAAATTTCTGATATTAACTTGATCATCTTTTGAGTACCCATTAAAACTGGAACTCTTACCCACATTTTGCCAGTCTCCTTTCCAGTAATTAAAACTTTGATTTTGACTCTATAGCAGTGAGTTAAAGTGTATGTAATTCCTAAGAAAATTGAACTGCCAACATGGATTCTCTATTGGTTGGCATTCCTGCAACCTCACTCTGCACATGCATTTCTATTTGTATATATCAAGACCAAGAATAGCCATAAATTGTAAACACCAAAGTGCATTTGTCCACCGATTTGCTTTTGGCACAAAAATAAACTAGTTTTCTGTAAGAGGGTGAATTTGACTATCATGTCTCACTTCTACTTTGCCTACAATAATTGAATTTATCTGAAGGTATCTTTCTTCTGCTAAAATACCTTAAAACATGCTCCATTTGATTTTTATAAAAATATGATGTTTCCTTGTATTAATTGGTAAATATTTCTTATAAACTTATAGGACTATAAAATGATTAAAGGTAAGGGGTATTGTTTGGTCTTTTGGGAGCCATTCACTATAATTTTGACATTGTCTCATACGAAGAAACTATCAAATATTTGTCAAATAAGTCTTATGCTCCTTTCATCATGTTTTTTTAACCCCTGTCATGCAAGTAGGTGGAAATTGTCTTTTTGGCTCTTGACTTACAGAGGAAGTAGATACAGCTATTTTGGCCATGTTTGCTCCATTACTTAAAATATTTCCCCAAATATCTTGATGTTAAGAAATGAAGAATCACAGTACTTGAACAACATAGAAAAGATAGAGCATTATTGATAAACTTTAACATTTTGATAAATTTTAAGAATAAATTTGTCTTTCATAGGACATTGTATAGTTGTTTAATAACATTTTAAATTGAGGACATTTTCATGCATGTGTAAATTTTTTGGTGTATGCACAGTTAATATATTTTCAGTTTCTCTTAAAATTCAAAAAGTGTGGAGTTTTAGTAATAGTACAAATTTTCATTTTGCCAAAGAAAATCTAACAGAGAAATAGGGTAACTTCCCAATGCCAAATGGTCCAGAACTTGAAGAGGTATAAGGGAAACAGAGTAGGATTTAATTTTCAGAAGAGAAAAGACTGTGAGAGAAATCTTTGAAATAGAAAGCCTTTTTCCCTGGGTTTACATTCTCTTATTATTATTTTTTATTAGTTATGTGTGTTCACTTACATACAGGATATATTTTCAAGGGTCCCTAAAAGTAGGTGTGATTATGTGATTAAATTGCTGGACTTCTCATCCTCTTTACATGCATTTCCATCAGTTGGAATCCAGATCTGATTTAAATGGAAATGTTAGAGAAACAGAATAGACATAAACAAAGAGCCTCTATGAATTTATAGAGAAGAACTGCCTGCTTACCATCAATTGCTTCCTTAAATCTGAAGTTACACAAGGAATATTTTTCTGAATGTTTGAGTCTTTATACTGTAGGTCTTTTTGTTACAACAGCTTAACTTATACCCTTATTTAGTTATCAGACTATCCGGGCACAGACAACATAGAATTTTCGTGATAAATGAGACCTTAAAAAAGATTTGCCCAATCACTTACCTGCTTGTTGATAGATAAGAAATTAGGCAGTTTTCCTTCAGTACTTCTGTCCTACAATTCAAGGAAGACATTTATCAGCAAATTATCTTAAAATTTACTCACCATGCCTTCCTCTATTTAAGTGTTATGATAAAAATATCTGCCAAAGAGAACAACCAATTTGTGTGTGTCGCTTAGCTATTATTACTGTAGCACTACCAGCTGTCCCTATGCAGCATGTTGTTGTGGTTTGTTTACAAGATGTTTCCCAAAGGCTCCTGTGTTAATGCAGGAATATTTAGAGGTGACATGATTAGATTATTAGAGCTATAACCTGATTAGTTCATCCTAGTTTAAATGGACTTACTGGGTGATAACTGTAGGCAGGTGGGACATGGCTAGAGGAGGTGGGTCACTAGAGTTTTTCCTGGAAGGGTTTATTTTCCTTTTGTCCCTTTCCCCTCACTCTCTCTGCTTCCTGGCCACCTTTAATTAAGTAGTGCTCCTCTGCTGTGCTCTTCCACCTGCTGTTCTGCCTCTCCTTGGGCCCAAAGCAATAGAGTTGGCTGACCATGGATAAAACCTCTGCAACTGTGAGCCAAAATAAACTTTTCCTCTTCTATGCAGTTCTTGGTGAATATTTTGGTTCCAGTGATGAAAAACTGACTAACATATATATATTTCCTTTCTTTCAAAATTATCACAGTGTACTTCTGTTCCCAGAACTATTTATCTATTCAAACACTGGATCTCAAATAGTTAATAAATATTAGTTACATAGAAGGAACAGTGCTTAGTCAAAGAGATAAGTGTTCCTAAGAGTTCCTGTCTTCATGCTTATTAAAATAAAAAACAGTCATTAAAAATAACTGAAAGACCAACTCTAGTCAACAGTATTAAGGAGAATTATAGGCTGGTATTGGGGTGTGAAACAGGAGGATCAAATATGGCTTGGTGATTTGAATGCCAAGTATCTTGTTTAGATACAATGTGTTGTAGCTATAAAGTTCTCCAATTTTTTCCTTTCATTTTGGCTGATAGTAAAGTTCTGAAGACATGAGGAGGAATGTAAAGACAATACATCATCTTCCATGGGGTGGTATTACTATGGCCATGGAGAAAAACACCATCAGGATTTTATGTATTTTGAGGGAGTGGTGGGAGATGAGGAAAAATCAGTTAGTTAAAATCAGAAGTGGAGCAGAAGAAAACACAAAAGCAATTTTTGGCAGTCTACCCAGAGAATGCCTGTTTTCCAGCTGGCTTTAAATAGGCTAAATAAATATAATTATATCATGCTTTGAGTGTATGATTGATACATACTTTGAGCTTGGGGGTTATTGGAAAAATGAATATGCATGTGTGAAGGAATTTTATGAAAGATGTATCCATTTTAATATGGAAAATGTATTTCATAGATTTGATTTCAATAATTTCAAATAACATGTAATAACGAGTCTCACATTCCTAGACAAGAAAACACAGTGAAGACACCAAATTAGAATGTGAATGAAGGCATAGCTCACCTAAATGTTGGTTTGAAATTTCAAACTCATGATTGCTAAAGCAATAACCACCACCACAAGAATAATAGTAATAAAGGAGGGAGAAGTAAGTAGTCCTTCATGCTCACCCTTTTAAACTCATATCTGTTCTGTCAGATGTTCTGCAAAAATGAAAAGGGAAAAAAGGACAGATGGTAAGACAGAACCCAACATAAGGTTGGATAGTACTTACCCAGAGGAAAACGCTTTATAAATGGAAAATACTATAGTGAAATATGTTAATTCACATTTCAAGGATTTAGGAGTCAAGGTCCATCTGGGTGAAGCAAATATGACTAATAAAGATGTTTTCCCACCCGGGTTATAAGAGACTCAAACAGTGATTCAGACCACATTCCAGAAACAAAGCATATATAGAAAATTCTTTCACTTTTCAAGGGCAGTTGCATATTCTGTAGGCATATTTTCAGAAATGATAGAGAAGATGCTTTTAAGAAAGCCTTCATTATTCATTATTAATATAGTAATATTAATTTTCAAAGTCTTCTCACTAGTCTTTTGTGTGTTGTTCCATATACAAGCTCAGGATACTTTTAGAAGTACCATTGAAACTCTCTAGAATGACATTGTTATTTTGTAGTTACTGGATTTTGAAGGATTCAAATAAAGACTCATATATACATCTAATAACCTCTCCCCTCATTATTCCCCCTTAAATAAATTCTGGAAGCTTAGAAAAAACTATAACTTGCTATCTTTGGGCACTGTGAAACACAAGTAAAAATATATTTTGAAATAGAGCATTGCTCACACAGAGATTGTTATTGATTATGCAAAGCAAGTCTGCCTGTCAAGGTGCACATTTTGTGAAGAAAAGGCTATACTGTGTGGATCATGTTCTTTATTGATGAAAAACATGTACCTGTTTGCAGCTATGAGTCCAAAGGCCCAATTTGCTAAAAATTAGTGATCCATCAGATTGATAGGCATAAAGCAATCTGCACTTTTGGTGCCTTGAAATTTCTTGCATCAGTCACCAGATCATGATTTACTAATAGGGTTTCAGCGCTTGCAAAATAGCACAATTCTAACCACATATTAATATTTAATCTGGCATTTTAAGTGCACCTAACAAAAGACCCTAGAGCTGCTGACAGGACCCTAAATTGTGAATTTTTAAAAAAGGGAATTGAGCAGGTCCACAGTGATTTCATGAAAAAAGAAAAAGGAAAATAAATGTGCTTCAACATTTCTTATGTAGACCTCACAAGCCAGGGCTTTCATTTTTCTTAAAAGTATTTATCATGCATTTTTAGATGTTTTACTAGAGAATCACAAGATTGAGTCTGGCAGCTAGCTGCAAAATCCACAATTAGATGACAGCAGATGCATTTTGGTTAATAAATTTTATATTAGACAATTTGCTCCTAAAATAATTCATTGGCACTTCCAAAATGTTGCTAAATGAGAGAAGATATAGCCTATAAATCACTTGAATCACCTTATTACTTGCTTTTAAGTAACTAAATCTGTTCTGAAGTGGTAAGTTGAAGAAGGTTCTCAGACACATGAGTTTGCTTTGCAACCTTATTTTCAGGGCTCAAGATGATCATTAATGCCAAATTCCAGAGATATCCAGATCCATTTCAATGAGAGGCAGCAAAAGAAGAGAAAGCAACTTTACCTTAAAGACATGCGATTACCATATTTAATGTGTATGAGGTGTGTAGAGCATAGGTAAGATGGTACTTCTGTTTGTGATGAAAATATACCATAATTTATGAAAGATGCTCCTGTAATAACAGGATGCCACCTGTAATAACAGAATGTTTATTAGTGCACAAATGAGGGTTATAAATGATGTTGCTTATCTATGGAACAAAACACAAAAGACAACTTATTAGCAAAAGATAAATTGCTTAGCAAAATCTCAATGAGATGCTAGGTTTGTCATGAAGAAAAAAAGCTTTTTATTTGCACAGACCAATGCCTTTATAATCCATTTAAAATAATATACTTGCCACTAGGTGGCTATTTCTGATCAGATCATTTTACCATTTTAATTACATTTTTAATATCCTGGCTGCATAAACAAAGATAAATTACAAGCCCTGCACACTCTGGCTGCTGGCTCAGGCATAGTCAGTAATAATATCAGCTTTTGTTTGTGCCTCCCCTAATTAGATGCTGAAATCTAGGCTTTGTCAATCAATAATTTTAATTTTAGAATCGCCTTTTGATCTTGCATTTCATGTTTGTTTGGAAAAATGATCAGTAGGACAAAGCTGATAATTTATGCAGAAACAATCTCTCAGCAGAGCTACATGCACATTCCTTCCCATCACCAGAAGCCTGCAGACTAAGCTTGACACAGGTCTAATTAGCATGCAGATATGTGTCGCCTCATTGGCAATTCAAATTGCTTTTTTATAATGTACCTCAAATTGTGCTACTCAAACATTGTATTTGATTTCCAAAGCCCCCTGGGCATCCCATAATGTCTCCCTTCATCCTGGGTATGAGGCATTTATTGAACAATCTGCTGAGACTGGCTGTCTTTTCGAAAACACCCAAACATCATATCCCTGGGACCAGCTTTTCTTCTTGTCAGAGAACAACTTGTTCTGCAGAATTCCTCGTGCCACGTTTGTGGGTTTTGAGATGATACGTTCTCTCATGAGTTGCTTCTCCCACGTGGTTGATCTATAGAGGGCTTCACTCCTATGCCACTCATTTTTAAAGTGGGGGAGGAGGTCTGGTGAGCACACATTAATATGCGGCACATAACCACATTTCTGAATGCCAGTCTTCCATTCTTCATTAAACAAAAATGGCTGGATTGCAGGAATTGTTTTTCCTTTCTTCCACATACATATGCACACACACTTGCATTTGCTTTCTCAGGCACACATACATGCACACAACCACATTCACACACACCTATGCACCTACCCAAGACACCCAGAGCAGATCATTGTCAGGATTGAGTTAAGTGTGAAAATTGTCTGCTTTACACATGACAAATAAGGGGATTCCAGCATACACTGGGGCTTTTTTTATGCCTTTTTTTCCTACCATGCAGCAACAAGTGGCAGAATCAATGGTGTACAGTTATTCAGCAATGTAATTCATTTCACTGGCTTTGGCTCCTAGCCAGATCCGCCATCTGTCTCTAGCTCTCCCTCTCCCCCTCTCTCCCTCTCCCTCTCTTTCGCTTGAATTTGTCCTACATTTCGTAATGTTACGTGCCTGCCATCCTTATCCTATGCCAGAAGTACAACACCAGTCTCACCCCCATTCCGGCGTGGAGTTCTCTGAGTTCAGTGGCACTTGGGATATTCCACTTCAGTGCCATGGGAAGAAAAGGGTAAGCAAAAAGCAAAAGGATTACTGCAAAAAAAAAAAAAAATTACAATGTTTTGGTATCCAATTGCTTCTGCTTCAGCCTTTTATCCAAAGCCTTGAGATGGATCTGCCTCATCCAGGAAGTTTTCCTGCTTCGTTAGAATATCTTCGTTTTCTTTATCAGACGCTGGCACTCCACGCCAGTGCACGGCTCCATGGAATGCCTGCTGTTGGACACTTGCAGAGCTCTGCCACCAAGCAACCTCCTGCATTGGAAATCGGGGGACTACTCCAGGATCTTATGCGTGCTTGCTGTTTGAAGCTGCAGAAAAGTGAATAATCAATTAAGTATTGATTTCTTGTAAGATTTGGTAAATTTCAAAGGCAAGACAAAGAGGATGGCTTAAGGAAACACTGCAGGGACTTGGCGTAAATTAGACTACTAACGGAAGCGCAGAATAAAATAACACCTCAACTGAAGATTTCCTTGGAAGAATTAGCACTAGCTATTGGAAGACAATGGTGGATTTAATCAAAACAGCAGGCATGCAAGAATTTTACTCGTGAACCAGAAAAAGGAGCTAATTATAACCACCTTTTTAATGGAGCTAATTTGAGTGAATGGATGCAAATGTGCTTTATTTATGGATGAAGAAGCAAGCCTTACTGCATGATCTTGGGATCATCGTATCTGCTAAGCTTTGCAGCTCCTGTTACCTTCAGTAATTTTTATTTCCGGAGAAGGTATTTATATGTAAACAACAGCTAACCAGGCAAAAGATTCGTCGGAACAATATACTATGGTATATGAGATATAATCATAATTTTGTAGCCTCTCAGGATTTCCCCTAACTTGGGGGTTTTGCAACCTTTGCGTGCAATGGGTTATGGTAAACAATAAATGAATGATGTTAAACTGTTGTGATTTTTCAATGTGTAGTTTATTAATTTTAGTTTCCTTAACATGTTGATTCTGGATTATTTGGCAATAAGTCCATAATGAAAGGGAGGGAATTGTTGGGTGGGGTATTTTTATGCATTTGTAGTCTTCTTAGAGATCAGAATATGTAGGTCCCACCAGCCCATGAGCTCTATAATTATAAAAGAATGGTAAAAAAATTTTGACAATTTGAAGAATTGGTTTTATAATGGGAACAATGTGTTATAATCAGTAAAAAGAGAATTGTTGTTTTCTGTCTGGGTAGAATGTTCTTGAGTGGTTAACTCCTCTGCTGCTGAGGAGAAGTAAATATAACTGGCAAGAAGGAGAGAATGTAATGACAATGCTTTCTTCCTATCCATCCTCACATTTCAGGCTGAAGTGCATTTTAAACATTTCCTTCCATTTCTATTATTTTCCTTTCTATTTTTCTTCTTTTCAACATTTCTGTCTTGCGATCTACATTCCCTGAGCAACCATAGGAACCAAGTTACATTAAGCTTCAACACAAAGACCTTGTAAGAATAATGAATCCTCATTTGCATCGACATTTGTATTCAGATTTGCCAGGCTATAAACTTGGCAGATCAAGCGGAATATTAAGTAGAGGCTTCCATGGTAAATTGTGGCTCTTGAAATTGCTAAGTACGCCCTCCTCTTTTTCTTTTTCCTTTTTTCCCCCTCTATCTGTGGTGGCAGGTGAAGTCCCATGACTACTGGCTTCTTAAGGAGCACATTGGCCCCTTCCTCTTTCAATGAATGATGTCAGTTTCCAGCAGACGAGGGAAAAACCAGTAGCAGGTATTCTGGTTGAAGATATAATAAGACATGTGACCAGAGCATTAACTCTAAGAGGCCAGACAACAGGACAGAGGGGTCTTTAAGCAGTTGAGGTCAGAGGCATATTAATTATTATATGTGAGATAAGCCTTATTTTTCAGGCATGTTCCAAATACATTCATGTCATTAAAAGGTCACTCTTAGTTTTTAAAGCTTCTAAAGGTTACTGTGGACCCAGGTAGCTCTTTACTCCCACAATTATTCCATTATGCCATTCTGACTCATCCTCACTGATGTATTCATGCTCATTCTGGAAATATCTTAAATGCCTTATTTTAATAAGTCCTTATGGATAGATTGACTTAATCCTTAGTTTTGCTTTGTTCTGAAATGGTAAAATAGGAATAGTTATAGTTACTTCAAGCAAACTTATGAGTCAGAAATATGTCTTAGAAGGTCATGTCTACAGCACAGCAAAAATGCAGACTTCAATTTCCATGCTCAGTCCACTCTATGTGATGCCAAACAAGTGAGTAATTTAAGTCATTTGTGCATGACTTAAACTTTCATGCATCGTCCCATTGTTTCAGACTCATAAACAAAGCCTAAATCCATGTCCTATTAACAAGCTCCCACTTCTGGCCATGCTTTTCTCCCTAAAGAAACCCTTCACAAGTGGGGAGCAAGAAAATGTATTAAAAGATCAGTCTTGTAACAAACTTATAATTGACATTTTAATTCTATTTTTAAGCATAACAATTCTAATTTTTAATCAATGCAAATTATGAGATGTCATGTGGGTTTATTATACATCCATCCCTTTAGAGTATATTGTAAGAAATGGTGAACTTATAGCAACTGCTTTAAGCAACTGACTTAAAGTAACTCTTACTTTAGGTTCAGGTAGGGTTTAATTATATGTGGAAACATAGAAGAATGTTTTATGAAAGATGCTAGACTGGTTTTTGTTCTCAAAAAACATGTACCAGCAAACATTTAGACTAAAGGATAATGTTTTCTAAGCTTCCATAAACTTGTTAAAATATTTATAAGAATCTTGTCATCATGTATGTTAATGATTTATGTTAATACGTCACAATGATTCCAAAGTAGGTTTTAGATATTGTTTATTATAACTGGGTTATAGAATCTGAAGAGATAAATACAAATTATGACTTTTGGGGAATTTTCATATTTGCATTCCAAAATCTTACCATTTTTAAGAAAGGAAACAAATTATTAAATAATTTGATACTAATCTTATCTATACTGATAAACAAAGAGTCTTACCACTATCTGGCAAAATCTTACTTTCATATTTACTCTCTCATATGAAAAAAAAGTGTATGCATGATAACTGACATAAAGTTGCCCTGATCTAGAATAGTTAAGGAGGGAAATAGACAATATTTAAGTGGACTTCCTTGGGAGCCTAATGAAAGCACCTAATAATGAAGTCAATTTTGAAACAAAATGCAAACAATAGAGATTGATATATTACTTTGAAATAGCATTTTTTATAGAAGTCAAGCAAAGACATTAATGTATTTTTTAACATAATAGGCTGAATCTGAAACTCAACTTAATAGGCTTCAAAATGCCATTTTTACTAAAGCAGAAGTGAGTTTTGACCTTTTATTCAGAGAAAAAGTAAGAATAAACTTCCTTGTATTCAAAAAATGTATTTGATTGTATATTCAAATAGAATTCAAAAAGGAAAAGATTCATATTTATACCTTTCTTCAACACTGCCCATCAATTTGAAACTGCCTTCTTTAATAAGTGCTAATGATTTGGTTGATTACGTTTGTGCATATACTTACCCTGCAGTTTTGGGAATCAACCACTGATGAATCTCTATCAAGAGAAATTACAGTATTAGCTCATTTGCTTTCTGAACAGCAGGAGTGATAATTCTATCCAAAATGGTATTAGTGATGTTTTTTAACATCCATGCAGAAAAGCATGTTTTATTTCTTGACTTCCATCTCAGTGTTTCTTAGATAAAGCTCACATTTATTAGCTATAGTCACTCTTTTTCTGTATAGAAATACAATTGGATGTATGCTTTAAGCCATAAATGCAAAACTAAAACCAAAAATGATTGAAAATTGAGGTTCTAAATTGAAGTTTCTTGTCCAAGTTTGAGAGCTAGTGAGCATAGGAAAATCACCCAGCAGCATGCGATCAGGGTAATTTCACTTTGTTCTATTTGTTTGTATCAGAGTACTTCGTACTAACTGGTCAAAATGCACATTACCAAGGCGTTTCCCTACCATAACTTCATTAGCCACTGTTAACTAATTAGCAAGGTTGTTAAGGCTCATGAACAATGCAAAGGGGACATGGCTGGACATCCCAGGGCAGGCCAGTCCTTGCATAGATTAGAACAGCAGAACTCTGTGTGTTTTACTGAGAAATTGGGCTGTGGTGATTTTACAATTAACGTGTTCCATTGGTCATTCTGAGGTGGGGGGACTGAAGGCTTTGACAGATTCACAAGGCACTTGGAATCCTGAGACCTAATCCATGATACTTAGAGTCCATGTGGACTCTTGACTTGATCTTGAAAGTCAGTTCAAAGTTTCCACTTCTAATGAGGGGAACCATAAACACTGCTGACTTTATTATATTTTCTTGAGTTTCTGGCAGCCAATAATGAAGGAGATTTTCTAGAACTATTTATAATCATAATTAGGAGATATTTATAATACAATAATTATTTCTCCATTATGTAGAGATATGAATAGACAGATATGGAGATTTCAATATCATCACTTTTCTCTCTGATTTTCAAGTATATAGATAATTCTTGATTATGGAAATAGTAACAATTCTTAACTACAAACTCTTTGAATTAAGAATAGAAAAGTCTGTGTACCTGTATGGCATATGCATTTGTTTACATATACGTGGTCAAAATATGTTTCAGTAGTAAAAGTGAATGGTTGCTATATATACAAATTATGATATAGATGGCAGAAGATAGAAAACAACCCAAATAAGTAGGATCAGAGAAAAAATATGCTGGCATACAGTATAATTTTCTGGGTTTTTTTTCAATTAAAGGCCCAGGTTTAGCAATTATATTTCAATGTTTACTCTGCTCCTTTTATAGATGATTCATGCAGATGTCATCCCAGGAGTGAAAGATTTAACTACTATTTCTTGTAATTTTGAAACTGTTTGAAGGATTTTGGTCAATCATGAAAGAATATATGATATTTTGTTAGGACTGAAATGGCATTAATGAATGAATGTGTACTTAATGATTTGCCTTAAGAGTTTCTTTTCATACTTTTATTTCTTGAAAGCAAATCAGAGTGAGATTTTATACAAATGATATCTGCTTTATGTTACCAAATATTACTCTAAAGTTTGTACACAAAAATTCAAATTGTCTTTTTAAGAATAGATCTGTTTCTGACTGAACTCAAAGTTGTTCACCATAACAACTCCCACCTAGGTAACCATAAGAAAGCAGCTAAAATTCCTGTTTTTATTTTAAAACTATTATCTTTTTCAAAGTGTACCCTACACATTCTTTCCAAACCATGTTAGACATCAGATCAAACATTACTCCCTTCCACATAAACACTCACCCAAATCCAGTTTAATTTTTCTTTCAACATAATAGTCATGGGTTGGCTTCTTTCTCACCTGTTGGACATTCTGACATCAGTAGGTATGGCTCAATTTCAGGACTCTATTTGAGATTGATTTCCTTTCAGGAAATTCTCTAATTTTATAATTTTGGTTAAACTATGAGGGTAGTCAGCTCCCATTTCAGAGGTGCGGGAAGGAATTTCTATCCTGGACTGTAAAATACACACAACCATCTTCACAGTTTCCTCTGGAGTGTTATGGACTTCTTCCTTACATACAGTAACCACCTCTCAGATGCATCAATTTTCCATCTTCAGCCAATGGCTGTGCTCTTCATAACTAACCTCCTCCTTAAATGAATTTACCTCCTCCACTAAAGTATTTATTATTTTTGAATAATATTTCATGCTGTCCTTTAGTCCCCTGTTATTTTTACTACTACTGATGCTTACAAGTACCTGTCTTTACTTTTAAAATCTTACTTTATGAAGCTTTCCTAACTGAGGGGCTAGAAAATTATTAGCATTTCACACAGCTGAATTTGCAGCAATCATCAGCTTTATGTTCATGCTATATTTATTCAAATCATCATAGTGGCTATGTGATTTTCATGTATTAATCAGAACACCTCCTTGTCTTAATGTCTATGCTCATTCAGTTATTCCTCCAACACAGTCCCATTGAGCCCCTATTTTATGACATGCACTCTTGCAGATGCTCTAAGTCTACAAAAGTGAACTAGACAGAGTACACAAACTCTTAATATAGTGAATAATGGAAAAATCTGGCCAGGAAGATGCACACAAACCTGAGATTAGGCATTTTTGTCCATCCTCATGGACATATGAAAGATCATTTGAGATTCAGATTACAATTTGAGATGTTTCTAAATAAATATGCTAACATCAATAGTATACTAAACTAAAATACTTATATTTTCCAAAATAAAAAAAAATGCCTTTGTACTACACTTTTTGGAATCTCATCAATGTGTGGCTTAAAATGCTGAACTGTATTTGGTATTTTGATATGTTATTTGAATTAAGGAGATGAAAAAAAACCCATCTTCTGCAAATATGTGATCGAAAAAGGTAAGAACATTTTATTATAATTTTCAACTATGGTGAATCTTCTTCTTTGACATATATCAAATGTCAATAAGAAGCAATCTCTTAAGAGTTAGCTTCAATGTGAAATGTGAAACTATATCAATGAACTTTTCATTCTTCTTTATGATAAAATCTATTGTTTATCTAGCATTCATAATGGATCTTGGACTTATGCCTCATTTTCTAACATCATGAATTGGTCCTTTAGAAAATATTAGTTCACTGAGTTATGCAGATTTTTCAAATAATGATATATTTAATTATATAGTATCAAAAATAATCATTAATATAATCATCATGATATCACCAGAAATATCATTAGAGATTAGGAATCTCTGACCCTTTAATGTGACAGATTCACTTTTTAAATTTTCAAATAAATACCTATGAAAAAGGGCTTAGCTCAAATTCAGTCACATGTGCCTTACTATGAGGTGATTATCCTAATTTACACTTCAATAATCAACATTTTTATGGACATTTCCTATTCTTAAAGTCATTGCTTAATTAATTGAGTCATCAAAGATCAAAGATGGGGAGCGTTGTGCACACACACACAAGCGTGTCACCGTTGCATTAAACGAAGAATACAATGGCTTCTGGTACAGTTTGTTGTTACCTGAATTCTGCTAAGAAGCCAAGACTGCAGAAACTTCAGCACTACATGCAAATTTAAACCCACTGAAAAAACATGTATAATAACATTATTATTATGAAAATAATTTTGACCATAAGAATTACCTGAAAATACTTCAGGGTTCTGCAGAAGTCTGGGTCATTCATTGAGAATCACTAACCTACAAGAACCCAAAACATAGCCATAATTGTATATACACTAACCCTTATCTAATTTTCAGTATTATCTAAACTTTAACTGAAACTCATTACCACTCATGATGATAACACTTAACATTTCAAAGTTAAAGCAAGGCATTCTATGTGTGCAAACAACGTTATGTATATACATATATGAACATATATTCATATAATGTCTATATCTATTTTGTTTAATCTTTCAAAACCCAATAAACTCTCACCATTTTTATAAAAGATAAAATTGTAGCTATATCCAACAAGTTTTCAAGGTCACAAGACCAGTAAATGACAAGATCCAGATTTATATCCAGGTTTTTCTGAAATACAGTGTTCTGTAATCATAGCTGCTCAATATAATTTTTTTACAGCTTCCTAAAACTTAAGAAGTGAACAAATCTTGCACCATTAGTTTTTTAGTGAGTCTCTTTTTAAGCACTATGAGAACATTGTGTGTGTGTGTGTGCGTATATGTGTGTGTGTGTTTGTGTGTGTATCTTATATGCATTCCAAACAGTTTATGGCATGAAAGTCCCATTTTACATCTATTTCATCAGAATCACAAACTGTATTAAAGTTATATATCCCTCAACATGCCTAGTTAGTTTTTTAACTATTATAATAATCGATAGCTGATTGGGTCATATATATATTTCATGGTTCAATTATTCCAACCTTCAAAATGACAATTTCAAATAAAGCATGCTATTTAATGAACTGTGTACAGATCACCTGCAAGTGTGATGACCACAAGAACTTATATAAGTTTTTTGGAGTGCAGTAGTACAGAGAACAGAAGTTTAAAAATAATTTCTAAAATGTTTGAAGTGCTCTGATACAAAACTTTGTTACTCAGGACAACTGAAGCCCTGGATCCTAAACTTGTTGCTAACTAATTAGTTATGTGAGCTAAGAAAATACTTGCCATCACCATGTTTTGATTTTCTTGTGTATTTAATGAAAGTAAATTACTATGTGATCTCTGGATTCCCTTTGGATTTTAATATTGTATGATTTGACATGGAAATAAAAGTACTTCCTTTTTGACATTCATAATTTATAATTTTCTTAACTTATAAGTTTTCTTCATGCCAGTCTGACTTCAAACTCTATACTAAATTTTTTAAATAAAATTCATTGCCCAAATTTACATATAAAAGCTTTATAGAAACACTTTGTCAGTCATGTAAGCCTCCTTAAGTATTACATTTAATAAAATATGCTCAAATTATGTTTTCTTCAGTAATCAAAAATGAAACTTTTTTCATGATATTTATGTTATAATAAATTTGGAATGGGACTTATAGAGAGTGATTTCCTCTCCTGAAGATAAAGGATAATCATGCTGAAATATTAATAAGAAACCAATAAGAGCAAGGTTAGAATTGGGGGAGGGGAGAGGGGCAAGTTTTTATGTTTGTTTGTGATTATTGAAATTACAGAAAAAGAGGTTTTCCAGAGACAGAAACAGAATCACAATCTGGCCTGTAAAAAAATGTTCTTATTTCTGCAGCCAGGATAGAAAATAATAGGTAGAGGGAGCCCTTTTTTATAGAGGTTTCTCTTTTGCATACTGTAATATTTGCTGTTTATTTACAACACATTCATCCCATTGTATGTGATATTGAAATCAGAGACCCTTAGAATGTGTTTTTAATTCAGACTGTCCTCTTAAACATAGACTTTACCATGTGCCAACCACAAGAGTGTTGTAGGAGACTTATCTCTAAAACTCTATGAAAAAAAATGAATGAGATTTCTCTGGGCAGCTGAAGGACATTCATGCAATACCTTAGCGATCACGTCACTGCTATGCCTCCAGCATAGCCTTATCCTCCTCTGGATAATGAGAAACGAACAGCACAAGAAAGGGTCTGGCATATAGTAGGTACTCACTATGTAGTGGTTCCCTAGAATGTTCATATCCATCCCTGACACTAAACTGCACACTTTTAAAAATGGAAATTGCATATACAATTAGAAATACAAAGATAGAAAACAACAGTCTTGTAGCTATTGTTGAAATTATATACATAAAACAAATAATGGGAGAGATCACTGGTCATCATTAGCGAATTATTAAAATAAATTAAGGTACATAAATAAAACAGAATACTATGTAGCAATTAAAAATAATATAGACTTATAGTATTATAGGGTGATTTCCAAGGTATGTTAAATGAAAAAGCAAGGTGCAGAAGAATATATATAACACGCTCTCATGAGTGTAAAGTTACATAAATACATATATTTGAGTGTAAAAATAATCACAAACTGATTAAAAGCAATTGAATGGAGGAATACTTAATTTTCACTGAATATATTTCTGCATAGTTTATTGTTTTTTTAACATAAGTACATTAGTTTTTAAAATATAAAATAATTTTAATGTAAAACAGTGGTGATTTATGTATTTATAGGGCAAATCCTTGATATAACCTCGACCTAAAACCAAAGTTGAGAAAGAATAAGTTAATCATTAGTTGCTCACATACTGGAAAACCAAAAAAGGGCTATTTTTAACATTTAACCCATGAATGCATTAATTCAGAACAAATAGAGTCAAAATATATTGTTAGTAGGACTGCCAACAGATAAAATACAACATTTTTATTTGCTAAATCTGGCACCTTTAATTATTGAAAACTATGCGATGTTCTCTATTCCCAAGATTCTCTAAAACATTTAATGTCAAACATTAGGATTGTTCCAGATGGTCAATTTCCGATCACTATTTAGCTAAAATACCTTTTTGTTTTAACTGGATTTTTGAATAATATTTTTAGAGTTAGACAAAACATAAAAGATGATTATCCCAGGTTTAAGATATTAAAATTCATGTAACATGTACTTCTGTTCTAATCTACATTTTCATAAATATCTCAGTTATATCTCAATACTTTCATATTATTCCACTATGTTACAAACACATTAATCTTATCTGTTATTCAGCAAACGTGAGTTATCCGTATGTACTACTGGGCTCTGACTCTTCTACCTTCCTATCTGTGTTCCTGCTGTTCATGGATCTGAAATGTCCTCGAGAGGCCTATTCTAACTGCTTCAATTGAAAGGTCCTTTTCATTCTCTGATCTCATTTGCATAGCACTTGTTTTACAATGTCATCTATTATTGTAGCCTGTGTACATGTCAGTGTCCCTAATAGATAAATTGAAGTATCACAAAAGTAGGAAGCAACCACTTCATCCACATCTTCAATCTTTAATCACTACATATGTGCCACCAGTCTGGCCCAGTCTCTTCAGACAGGACATATCCAGTGGAATCCAATAGATGTGTGAGTGAATGGCAGTGATAGTTTAGCCCCTCTGAAGATTAAAACTCTAGTCAATTTAGACTCTCATAAAAAAATAACTACCTCAATTCAACATATAATAATCCCTATTTATAATTGAAGATAGTTCCTAAATTGATCCTTAGACATATTCTTTCCAGCTTAAATAAAGCTAAATTCTATGTCCTTTACTTAACATTTCCATTTTATTTTTTAATCCCTTAATCATTCGTGCACTGCTTGCATGAACCCCCAAGTTCTTCAATTGTTCTTTGGACTGTGGAGTGCAGAGCTGACTTTCTTTTCCAGTGAATCAGACAAATGCTGAATAATTTTCTTCTTCACATTAAATTCCTTTGAATCTTCTCAGTATAATTTTTTTATTAAAGAGCATATTAATTGCTCTTTAGTCCTATACATAGTCATTTCCTATACTATATTTGAACAATTTAATTCTCTTTTAAGTGATCCTTATTAAGTGATCCTTGCAGATTAATTTACTCCCCCTCCCACTTTTTAGCAAAGCCATTTTGATTGCTAATCCTAACTACAAGGGGCAGTTTCTCCACTACCTTGATACTATTGTACAATATCCTTGGTGTGCAATTCTTCCTGTCTTCCCATCAATTATGTTTAAAACAATGATTCCCAAATCCCTGGCTAGTACTCTCTCATGATGAAGTTTCCACTGTTCCACATGTAGTGGAATAATAGATATATTGTAATGAGTTTTTTTAAAATAAGGCTTGACAAAGTTTTTGTTCACTTTCTGTATCTTAAAATATTTCTCTCATAGATACTCTTGGTACTCTCTCTTGGTCCTAGACAATAGTCATTGTTTTTCAACAATCACTAAAATTGTAGGCTATTTAGACCAGGCCCCTTCTTTTATTCTTACATTTGTTTATGAGTCCATGGAATACCAACTTTGGGAACCACTAAGTTGATATCTGTAGAAGTAGTAATGTAAGAATAGATAATAATAGCAATGTAGTTAATATCTACAGAAGTAGTAATGAAAGAATAGATAATAATTAAAATTACCAATAATACACAAAGGATTGTTACCTATTATGTGCAGAAAGCTGTAGATGTTAATGTCACAACTCCAAGTAATTTACTATTATTGTTCAAACAATAGTGATAAAGTGATTGAAATATAAAGAAGTTATATCCAAAGCCACAAAATCAGTGCACAAAGAAGCTGGAATTCACTGGAGAGTTCCTTTAGAGTTTATGCTCCTAACCACTGCACTGAAGTGCAATGAGTGTTACATTTCAAGCCATTTTTGATGTCCTAGTATTAAAATTGATCTGTTAAGTTCCTTCAATTCTACTGTGTAGGCAACTAATGATGTTTTTCTGCATTTTAAAAAATATTTTGAAATCTTTCATATGAGATAGAATCCAAAGTCACAATAGATTTCTGTCAGTGTCTCTGATGTATAAATTCCTTCAGATGTCATGTCTCTGCTACAACTAACTATATGTTGATTGTTAGGATAATTCATTCAGGAGTTTTCTCAAAGGACAAAATAAAAAATGTGAACTGCAAACTAGACTGGAGCAAACCAAATAGTTATCCTTGGGTGCTAAAAAAGCACATAAACTTTTAAAATAAAGATTTTGAAAAGTTGCCATGTCATTAGCAAAGGTTATTAATTAAAATAGGAGCAATAGTGCCCCATCAGAGATGACTGAGTAGGCCCATTTACAATGTAAGTACAAAACACAAACATATAATAAAGAAAAATATGTAGGTGAACTAAAAAAGAACAATTGATGCTACAGAGTAATAAGTAACCAAGTTCATATTCTTGGCATCAAGGGATATCTTATTAGATGTAAGCTCTAACACAATCTTTTGTTGTTGTTGTTGTTGTTTGTTTTTTCAATGCTGGGGATTGAGCCCAGGGAAGCTCTCTATCAATGAACTACATTCCCATCCCATCGGTCAGTATTTTAAAGGTCATGCAGAGATGAAACATCTTGAGTTTGGTTGAGGCAAGAAGCATAAACCTGGAAGTTAATAGTTCTGAGTTGGTAACATAATAGAGTCTGGAAAAATCTAGTGGCTCAGAGAAGCAGACAAGGACCTACCACTGTCTGGGGCTATGTATGGGGAAACAATCCTCTTTTTCAAATAAATTAAAATCTGAAGCCTGTATAAAATGTGCAGACAAAAATAAAGTTGTCCCTTTCCTGCCCATCATGAAAGATCATGTGCAATACCCCTGTTACAAATGGCAGGTTAACAAGAGAAAAGTATAACAAATGTATTTGATCATGGTTTCATGTGACATGGGAGCCTTCGGATTGAAAACCCAAAGATTCAGGGTGAGCCATACATTTTTATGCTTATATGCAATGAAGAATCAACAGCTTTGTAGAGATATGACTAGCAAAACCAGGTACAACTGAGCAATGATAGACTGAAGAAAGGAACTCCACCAAGGTCTGTCCTGCTTGGATTCTTCTTGATCTCTCTCTGCAGCATCCTTTCCTTCTGACTGTAGAGCAGGATCCTTTCTGAAATGGACATCTTATGAGTTATAACCAAACAAGGTAGGTCAGAGAATTTCCTTATGGCCAGCTCTCACAAAGAAAGATTGGGAAAACTTAGAGTGAATTATTTAAGGTTTTTTTTTCCCCTTAAGGAAAGGGGGTCCTATTTTCTGATTCCCCATAGGGAAGAGGAATTCCAGTTTCTATGGCTTGTCTCAGGGTAGAAAAAGGCCAGAGGGAATCTGTGCTTCTGAGGCTACATCTAAGGTCTTCATTTGGGTGTTTTCTGAGTCCTAACAGATACAAATATGTGGAGTCTGAATTTATCTCACTCAAACTACAGCTCTCCCAACCTGAGAAATTAAAGAAAAACGAAACTCAAAACATAAAATTTGTAGGCCCTTAGCACTTATTAATTATCAAGGTCTCATCCCAAGGAATTTGGGATGGTAGAGGTAGACAAATCAGCTCTACCAGTAAATAAATTCACATTGAAAAATCATGAACTATACATATAAACTTATGATACGTCTCTTAGAACTTGAGACAAAAAATCTAACAGATAATACTCTGTAAATATTAATGGAAAAGATAAAAAAAGAAAGGGAAACCTTAATTAAATAAAGCACACTATGGAGAAGAATAAGACTTTCAGAAAAAAATGATTATTGAAATTTGAAGATAAATGAATGGTTTACCAGATTAAATATAGCTAAAGAGCAACTTCGCAGTAGAATCTGTATCTAAGAAATTTATCCAGGTTGAAAAATATGAAAGAATTTGTAGTGTGTGATTAGATAGAATAGGAAGACTCAATATATATTTAATTGATGCTTGAAAGAAGTAAGATACAAAAGATGAGAGAGGAAATATTCAAAGATATAAAGATTAAAAATTCACAGATTTCAAGAAAAACATCCTCAAACATAAGAAGCTTACTAGCTCATGTTTTAGATAAAGTTTAAAAATCCAACTCAGATACGTTGAGTGAAACCGATGATTAACAAAGACTAGAAATATTAAAATCAAACAGAATAAGATGACAGAATTTATAAAGAAACAACAACTATGCAGACAGCAGATTCTCATCAGTAATAAAGGGCAGTAACAGAAATAAGAAATCTAAACTGCCAAGAACAAATGACTATCAGATGAGATATTTATATCCAGATAAACGACCATTCAAAACCAAAGTCATTTTCACACAATGTTGAAAATTTTGTACATGATCTTCTACACAGATCACAACTGCAAAGACACTAACATGTGTACTCCATTAACTTAAAGGGGAAAATGAACAGAGGAGGTAATGTGCATGAAGCAAGTCTGAGGGGAAAACCCAAGTCTAAATAAACACTGAGAAAAAAGCAGTACAGATGATAATTTTTAAAATTTCAAGAGCTTAAACTATGTAACAATGACATGAAGGATGGGAATGGCATAATGGGTATTAAAGTTATGATGCCTGTGTTGTTTACATGTACATATTTTTCTACGCTATATCCTTAATACCAGCTGTGTAGTCTATGCTCAATAAAAATTTCTTGAATGGATCCCAGAACCAAAATTCTGTGGCTAAAGGTAACCACACACATGATCTCCAACTACATTCCTCAGACTCTGAGAGTACCATGCATTTTGCTCAGGGATCCAATCAATCAGCGCACTTGGTGTTTGAAGGCTACCAACATTTCTCAAAGTGTCCTGGGCATGCAGGTACATCACACCCATCTGCCTGCACCTGCAGAGGCAGCTGACAGTCTCCAGGTGCATCCCATTCCCCTGAGTGGTAGTGATGAGGACCTCTAGATGCCATGTCTGCCCAAAGCAAGACTACTCAAGTGCAAGCTTCATTAAATGGAAAATCTATTAGATGCTTTTTACATCTGCCTTAGTGTGATTAGCTTAATAGCACTGAGATATCCTTTTAAACAAAAGTCCTTGGAATATGACATACTTACTCAGTCCACATCATAATTTGAGAAAGTGATCCAGTCCTTAGAACTTTAAAATGTATTGCCATTCTATAGTGTGGGCATGAACTGTATCACATGGACATTCATATACTGACATTCTTCCCAATCTTTTTTTTTCCCATACCTGGTATTGAACCCAGGAACACTTAATTACTGAGTCACATCTGAGTCCTATATATTTATAGGACTTGGTATATTCCTGCCTCAGCCTCCTGAGTCGCTGGGATTACAGGCTTGTGCCTCTGTGCCTGGCCCTTCTAAATCTTTAAAATAATAGACATTGATAAAATCTCTGATCCATTTCAAACCTTGCCAGCCTTTCCATAGGATTATTATATTTGTCAGTCATGTGTATTTCATAATAGCCTCATAACCTTATCTCTACTGTGATGCAGTTACTGTATACTGTAGTAACAGCTGGACTACACACTCACTCTGATATTTTGAGTTTAAATTTCCCACTCTTGACAACAAACTCTGATGCCTCCTGCTTACTCATGCCATTATGTCATTGAACTTTTTTTGTCTTTTCATTACCTCTAGCCATGCACTCTTCTGTATTCTTGCTTTGTATCAATACACTGCTATCTTTACCTTCCACTGTATTCAGCCTATATCCTATGATGGATCATTTCAATCGTTTTTAAGTTTTGAACTTTTTTTTTTGTGGCTTGAAACAGCCTGTAAACAATACTATGCCAGTAGAATAACAGGATGTCAATAAAGACATAGTGAAATACAGAACTTACAATTTTTCTCTTTTTTCAGAATGAGACCCAGAATCTTGTGCACTTGGTGAGATGTAACCATCACTGGCATAGGCCTATTGGCTATGAAAAATATAAGATAATTTTTCTGTTATTCACTATCCAAAGCCATAATGTTTCATTATGCATCTTTAGATATGTTGTTTGTATGCAACTCTATTGAAGGTCTATTATACATTATGCTACATCAAAATTGATAGTGCAGTGGCAAGTTCCACAGACAAAACATTTTTCAAGGTGATTCTAAGTTGTAATTTACTTAAATAATTTTCTTTGGTTGCTTTAAACACTTGGTTTTCTTTCTACCATGTCTATAAGAGGCCAGCTTCAGTTTTGAATTCTTAACACAATCTTTAGTAAAGAATGAATCAAAATAAATTACAGAAAGCCCAGCTTTTTTTTTGTATTATCTTTCTATCACACAATTTGTTCAAGAACCAACAGTTTTTTTGACATTTTTATAGTTATGTTTCTCTTTGGTTCATTACTGGAGCCACTAGGATTGGAATACTGTGAATAAAACTCTCTCTAGTACTATTTCTTATGAGAACACTGTCCCAAAGTATTCAATATTAACTTATATACATTTTAAAGGTAGTCCAGAAAGTATGGGAAAATCATTCAAAATTTGAAGTCGCTAAAGACGCCCCTGTCCACTAACCTCTTTGAGGTTATTTAATTACATATAGAAGCACATTGGTTGGAGTTATTTATGAAAATCTTAGTTCCTAAAAGGTAATCTAACAACAAAATAATTTTAACCACATAAATTATCCAGAATTTATGCACTATGAAAACCTCATCTTTTTGCTCTGCCATTTCTCTCTCCAAGGCATAATAAATACAGTGTCCATTGCTCCATCCTTGCTGGCTCCTCCTATTTAAAGCCAACCCGAAAATTAGAAGACTGTCTATCTTGTACTAATGTTAGAAAATTTTACTTTCTTTTTGTATATTTTCACAAATTATAAGGTAAGTATAATCATTTCTATGAAAGTAATTTGGTATCATAATAGAGACATGAAAACTTAAAAAACCAGAATCCATATTGGGCAGAAAGAACTAGTAATATTCCTAGAAAGAGGATGGAAAATAACAATTTTCATATTTGTTCTGGTAATAAAGGTAAAGACAGTGGTATCTTTATGCAGATCTTCCTTTCATAGAGGCTTATGACTTGTTAAACAAAATGAAGCTGGGGTTCCTGCTAAAAAGTAAAAGTCCCCAAATACAGAAGATAACATACACACAAAATAAACACTTATAAGATAAAGCCTTGTTCCAAATTCTTTAGCCAAAAAACATGTGGAATCCAGACTTCATAAGTTACTTTAAATTATCCTTTGATTCCTGTTACTAAATCACCCATTTGTAAATAGGAAAAGTGATACATTTTGTAGCTTTATCTCAGCCATATGATAGAGACCTAAAATAGTGTTCTAAAAATAGATGTTAACTGAAAATTGATTGTAGAAATTCAGCATTATGTACACAACAACTGAAAGAAAAAAAGATATTCTGTTATCCTGTGTAACTACCTAAGCAGCCTGGTGGCCTGTGAATGTTTTGAGACCAAGAAAACATACAAACATCTTTTTCCCTCTTCTGCTACAGTTTTCATATTTCAGTGCTCCAAGTCAATCCCTGCTCAGAGAATCACCAACCAGAGTACACAAAACCCAGATGTACTTACCACATAAACCTACTCCTGACTCTAGACATGTTATTGCAAATCATAGAACAAATAAAGAAACTGAAAAGTCTCTCTGTTGCAACAGCCT
>CM053400.1:130285474-130343614 GCA_028644305.1 Xerus rutilus
ATATGTTTATAACATCATTTGTTAGAGTCTCTGCCAAGAAAGGCAATCTCTCCAGGTAGGAATACAAGTTAAAGAACTCATTTGGATTCACCTAACATCTAAATGACAGAGTTGGATTCAGAGCCCAGCTCTTAGCCCCATTTCAGTGTTCTTTCTATCAAAGCAATACTATATATAATATTTTAAAAATACATTAGAGGGAATCAAAAATGTGCATAAATTCAGATCTGGTTCATGTAAGCAAATGTTAGAATGTGAATACCAAAATAGGAATAAAGGGGGGACCAAAAAGAGGCAGGAGTACTTTAACAAAAAGAGCAAATGATTCTGAGTTCCATGTATTGTTTGGTAGGATTTGCATAACAGATTCTTCTATCTCTTTGCTTCTCTCAAAACCTCTCTTCCGCCAGACATAGTGGCACACGCCTGTAATCCTGGTGGCTAGGGAGGCTGAGGCAGAAGGACTGCAAATTTGAAGCCAGCCTCAGAAACTTACCAAGGCCCTAAGCAACTCAGTGAGACCCTTTCTCTAAATAAAATATAAAAAGGCCTGGGGATGTGGTTCAGTGGTTACGTGGCCCTGGGTTTAATCTACGGTACCAAAACAAAAACAAAAAAAAAAATAAACCCACTTCCCTTCACCAGGTCTTAGTAGTTCAAATTGATGAAACATTACTCTAAGAGCGAGATCTCACCAACAGAACCTGAAACTTATAAACACGGAGAGAAAGACAAGTCAAAGAGAGAGACAGAGACAGAGAGGAAAGGCATGACCAAGTACTAAAAAGGACTCATAAATTAACTTGACCACCCCTTTCGTTTTCAAAATAAAGAAAACAAATTCCAGGAATGCTAACAGTTAATGGCACCCTAATTGGTGGTAGAACTAAGTCTAAACCCTGAGCTTGCTGACTTTCCATCCATGGAGGTTTCCACAGCCTGTGGCCAAGAATCATAGACTATATTCTGCCAAGAGGGAAACTGAAAGAAGGAGGGATTCACCACAGTGCCCATCTGGGACTGGCAATGGGAAGGAGGCAATCTACAGCAATGCTTCCCAGACTTTCAGATTTCGTGGAGCAGCGAAATTTCAAATAAATATATAAGTTCCATCATGGAGTTGCCAACATTTTAATTTTGCCAAGAAAAGACATTTAAAAATAAACAAAGACAAAACAAGTATAAATGACTTTCATCACCATTCCACACAAAAACAGACACTGCTATGCCAAAATGTGGAACACCCTTATTGTGGAATAAAGCCCGCTTTATGAAAAATTCATCTTTTTGTGGCTTTTCTTCATTTAGCTGAGGATTAATAGCTATACTTTATCATGGACTAGCCCTGGGCTGCTGGCCAATATTTCAGAACTATCAGAATGTATGAATAAGCCCCATATGGAGGGTCAGAAACCAGGGTTTAGTCTCTATCAGTCAAAACCTGTCCATTCTGGGTCAGGTAGCTCTTCAGTTCTGGATCTCAGACTAGTTCAATTATCAAATTAGAGCTTCCAGCTGGCTCTGGAGGTCTAGCATGCTACAAGGAGCTAAATGTCTAAATCAGACCAATGCTGCAGATGCTTCTGGTAGCACTGGGCCTTTAGAAAGCTCATTCCCAGGTCTTGTCCTCCTCAACCTCAGGAGAAAGTGCTGGCAGGTGAGGAACAATGGCTGATGGACCTGGCATGAGTGCTTCAACTGAGTTCACTACTATCTTTTAAATCACTTTCCATGAAAGAAAATGTCAGGCTGACCTGCACCGCTTATTTTTAAATTCTAAACTATCCTATGATTTTATGACAACTATTATTTTTGATGTCATATTGCTGCATACTATCTGCAAAGCAAAAAGGCAACAGAAGAAGGAAAGACCAGGGTGTCAGGAGCAGACACTAAGGTGTATGAAGCAAGGTAAATAAGGGACATGTCTCATAGAATAAGCTTTATTTAAAAGTAATCCACATTAGAAATGACTCTTTACAAAGGGTCGCTTGTCTCAGAGTCACTGCTGGTACTTTCAACCTTTACATGTCCATAAATGAAAAATATAAGCAAGGGATCAAAACAGAACAATATAGTGTATTAACAAATGAATAATCTTTCATTCCTTTCATCCAGGGGACTGCAGAAGTGAGAATAGAAATCTGCATATCCAGTTAAGCCTTAACAAAGTCTTAAAAAGTTAAGTTTGAGTCTTTGGATCAAATACAGTTTAAAAGTTGTGGAGAGAAACCACAGAAAATGTAGAAACAACAAGGTAGTAGCAGATTTAAGTAACACTTTCCTTCCTTAGTCTCTTTTAGTCACACCCATAATGTAATTATATCTTAGCATTTGCATTTAATTATACAGTATTGAGAAACACTCTGAACTTTATAGCAAAGCTGAACTCTTTATTGCCAATAGGTTTTGTGCTTCCATCGTGAGGAATGAACTTTAGAACAAGCAAATACAAATTTTGGCTAAATAAAATGAAATGAAGATGTCTACGGTCAGGCCAAACATAGATGTATTTTGCAGGGAAAAAATGGTACAAATAAACATTACAAATTTGCTCAGGCAAATAGTAAGTTCTCAATAAGTGTTAGGTGTTATTATCATCCTCATCATTGCAAAAAATGATCCCAAAACATTTTTTTCTATTTTTGCTTCTATGCCAATAAAATCTACAGAAGGGTTAGTGTAAGGTTCTAAAGCTACTTTTTTAAGGAAAACCCACAGCATTCAGTAGAGTCATATACACCTCCTTTGGTGTTATGCCACTTCCTCTTTTTCTCTCCCAAACTCCAGAGGTGTTAAAAAGAGGGTAAGGTCCTTCCTTGGGGTGGATTTTGTGGTACCAACCACAGGAATTTCGCATGACTTTAGTGCATAAGTAATTGGTATCATGAAAATTCCTGATTTTTCAAAAATAAATGATGCATAAAAGGCACATAAAAGTTCAGTTAATAAGTCCCAACGCGTTCAAGAACATATCTTAGCCCAGCCAATGGAACTAGTTTTTTATTCAGTGGAGACCTCTTAAATGCATTGCCTCAGTGCACAGTAAATCTATTCTTTTAGCAGGTTTATTCCTTTATCTGGTAGTCAATTAAGTGGCCTTTCATGAAATGTAGCAATGACATACATTTGTGGAGGGAGGTATATTCTTATAACTTGTCTGATTATCTTTGGGCTTTTGCATGTATTATTTATGAGTGTTATTTCTTGAGCAGGTTTATGCCTTCATCAAGTAATCATGAACACATTTTAAGTATAAATATGAGTCTACAGCAACTGGAAACCACCATGGCTTTAACAAGGTTCATTCTCGCACAAATATCTCATTCAATTTTCAGGGAATTGTATTTTGAGAATAAAATTTATTTTGTCATTTTCCCTCCTCACTTTCCAAATTGTAATACCTATACTACAAAGAAAAGCAATCATCACTCTCACATGCATTCAACTAAATATTTCTAGGTATAGAAATGCCATCAGCTTATTTCATACATCTAAAATGAACTGAGAGAAAGCTTTGAAAATGCAACAGCATCTATGATAATTCCCCAACCTACAAGAAACTTCAGAGAATAAATGTCAGAAAATGTATTGGTACATTTGCCAGTGATGGAATGTAATCAGATTTTTAATGTTTTTTATTTTAAAATTTTGTTCTGTTATTGCTTGTTTTTGTTAAAATTTTAATCTGATGAATCACTTTTACTCCACTACAAAAATAGAGAAATTTGTTATTATTTCAATTTTCAATGATTAAATCTTTAATTAACCTTTGCACAATTTATTTTGCACACAAAGAAATTTAAATATTAGATGGGTCAATATTGCAAATTTTCTATCTTCTCTGGTCACTAAGCTAGTATTTTAGGCAAACTTCCTGTGCTTAATTCAACATGTTTTGAATCATCATCTTAGAAATAAGGTAGCATTGAGGTTAGATATTATACACCAACACTAATATCATCTTTAAAGATAGGCATTGAGCACAAATCTATAGATGAATTAGCTGTTCTTAAATTAAGGAGTATTATGAGTCAGTAATGGTATGACATTCTTTTTTATGAGTATAGGTTGGATTATAATGTGACAAGAAAAAAAAAATAATGTTTCCAAAATGACAGTTTTTTAGATTTGTGTTGCCTGAGGTAGTTCAGCTGAACAATAAACTGTAATTTGATTGATGAAAAATTGAAGTGGTTCATCTAATCTGCCAGTCTAGCCTACCACAGCTTTGATTTTGCATGTATGATGATGTATCACAGTTTTAGAGATAATGTTGTTTGTATTAGACAGGAGATTTTTTTTCTCCTTCATAAAAAGGAAGGGCTTTATTACATAAGAATGATCAAAATATGCCATGTGTTAGTATGGAATCAAATTTGTTGGAATATAAATTTGTAAATTCAAATGTAGAAGGCTAAATTAGATAAACAAAACTTCAGAACACAGTTATTAGTTCAGGGTGAATTGGTCATGTATTGAGCACAGAGTGACTAAGTCTGAGTAGAGTGATACCTGCACCTGAGAAAAGCAGACTATAGCTAACCCAGCTTTATTTTAAATGAATGATGCCCTGATGGAAAGGAACGTTACAAATCAATTATATAAAGATTTCTAAACTCTAGAGAAAAAAATGCATTTAAAAAAATAATAAAAGGGTAATAAACACTGCTAAACACCTTGCACATACGCAAATTTGAGTAACAAATTGATCATCAAAGAACACGAGGCTATTTATAATTAACTGCTGAATATTGATGATTTCACAGATTTAACCATGGCACATTGAAATTAAGATTCCTGAGTTAATTTCAGAGTATAATTCTGAACAATCTGGTTCTAGTTCATCATCTGCTATTATCAGTCCAAAAAAATTGTGAATTATGTATATAATTCAAACAATAAGGAAAGTAGTCCAAATATTTTTGTATTTCTTTAAAGTAGTATAAAAATAAAATCTATAAAAGGGTTTTAAAGTTGCTAAAATTTGCTAACTAAATACAAAAATGTTAGCAAAAAATGCTTTCAGAATATTCTAGATAGGAGTGTATCCATATTCAGTGAAGATAAACATTTTGGAAGGAAAATTATAAGATAAAAATGGATAATTTCATGCACTATTTTCTTCTCTATTCAAGAATGAGCAATAGCCATTGGAAAGAAAACTATTAAAAATTCAGGGGTCTGATATCATTTCTGAACAATATGCTTTTTAAATTTATTTATTTATTTTTCTTTAATTTTCTGATACCAGAGATTGAACCCAGTGGGGCTTAACACTGAGCTATATCTCTATTTAGTTCTTTTTATTTTCTGTTTAGAGACAGGTCTTGTTAAGTTGCTTAGGGCTTCACTAAGTTGCTGAGGCTACCTCAAACTTGGAATCCTCCTGCCTTAGGCTTGCTGTCTCTAGGATTACAGACCTGCACCACCATGCCTGGCCAGTATGATTCATTGTAAAGCTGAAAGTAACAATGGAAGTTTTTTTTTTTTTTTTAATGTACTAATTAAATAAAGCATTTAAAATGTTTATTGACATATAAATAGTTACTAGTAGCCACTTTATTGAAAAGTGAGTGCTCATTTAACATGGATACAAATATGAAACAGCATTACCTTTCTGGAAAGCAATTTGAAACTATGAATACCATCTCTCAAGTGTTTACTATGTCCCAGGATTTGAACTGTCAATTTATTTGCTGAACTAAAATGTTTTTAGTTTCTATAAAACCATAAAATTGCCCATAGCCTATTTTTCATTAGTTTTAATTTTAAAAATAGATCTTAATTTTAAAAATAGATCTTAAGCAAACCTAAAATAAGCCGGGCACAATGGCTTACACCTCTAATCCCAGCAGCTCCAGAGGCTGAAGCAGGAGGATTGCGAGTTCAAAGCCAGTCTCAGCAAAAGCAAGGTGCTAAGCAACTCAGCGAGACCCTGTATCTAAATAAAATACAAAATAGGGCTGGGTATGTGGCTCAGTGGTTGAGTGCCCCTGAGTTTAATTCCCAGTATCCCACCCCCCAAAAAAGAAGAAAACCTAAAATAATATGAGAGAGATATTCATTACTTAGGAAACATTAAGAACTGTAGTGTTCAAACATTTTTAATTTTGTTATATTACTTCCATAACATATTGCAATTACACAGTCACTGAAAATTATTTCATGTAAAATATTTTATAACATGCAAAATACGTATAATGTGTTAGGTTAGAAAAACAAGATACAAAATTATATTAATTATATCATAAAAATGTGCGAACTTTTTAAATTTATTTTTTATTTTCATTAGTACATTTACACTATACATAATATTGCAATTGTTACATAGTTGTACATACACACAATGTAACAATTATTTAGAGAGGATAGGAAAACAGTGTGTACAAATATATAGTTTTCCTTTTCTTTAAACTTTTCTGTATGCTCAAATATTTTTTGATCAGCATGTACTGTTTTCATAATTGGATAAGAAGTTATTGACCCATTTTGTGTCTTTATCCTTTCTTGCAGTAACCATACATGACTCCTCACAAGTGAGTGGGAATTGGTAAGCTTTGGGCTGAGATAGACCTGATCTGGAATACCGGCTTCACTGCTCTATATCTCTGTGGTCCTGCGCATGGTGTACACACACACATATACACACATATATATACACAGGCTTCAGTTTCCTCATATGTAAAACAAACCCATCAATATATTACATGAATGATTCAAAAAGGTGAGACTGATCAGCATTAACCTTAAAGAGGGAGAAAATCTTCAAAGATGTTTGAATAGGAGCATGATGTTTAAGGAGTACTGGAGTCTTCACAGGCTGTGTATATAACTTCTTAAAGCAGAAGGAGCAGAGTGAAAAAGAACAAGAGAGAAGTGATGGAATGATGTAGTCTACTATTTCAGAGTAGATATAAAACAGCTATGAGTCTTGATATTATGTCATTAAGGAATTTTGCCCAAATTTAAAGATCATATTGACTTCAGAAATCAATTTTCATTTATTTTAGTTCCTAAGTTAATTTATTCGTGTTATTTTGGAAAGCTTTGTTTAGATTAACTCTTCTGGAATTAATAAAACATAACCAAATCATAAAAATTGAGGGAGAAAAGAGACATCCCATTACCACAAAGACCAAGATCACCTTCAGCTAGTAAAAGGAAGGTGATCCAGGGATTGAGGAATTGCCATAATGCTTGATTCCTTCATAACCATTTGCAACATGAAAGTTTTTCTTTTTTACTCTAACTATGCAATTTATTTATGTATTCTCAAAATTTTAAATAATAACCTAAGTAATATTCCACTTTAGAAAATTCAAAATTTATTGTGATCACTTCTGCTTTTGTAACAGGCAAATCAATCTGGAATTCTTTTTTTTGTACAAATTTTTGATTTGCACTGGGATTTTTTTTTTGGCCAGTTTATTATAGTTATTTATGATATTTTATATTCATTAATAGTTGATGCGTATTACTGCAACAATTCATCCTAAAAAATTTTATTTATTTTAGACATAACATTTAGATTTAGAAATTGAAGTATCATCTAAGGAAGCCAAACTCAATTTAGCTGTGAATATTTAAAATAGTATTTTCATTGTTTAAAAACAATATCCCATGCATATAGATGAAATTACATCAAGATACATGTTTGTATTCTCATGATCACTGTTGTTTGATGGTAGACTTCTATAGTGTAATTCAAGTATCTGCAAACTATAACCTTACAAATTTAGCCCATTACTTCTTTGGAAATAAAATTTTATTGGAACCCAGCCATAGTCATTTTTTTTGTTTTATCTATGCTGTTTTCTTGCTATAATAGCAGAGTTGAGCAGTGGTGACAGAGTATTTTGGTGAGTAATCAGAAAAAGCATTACCTCTCATAGAGCTAGAGTTATTGCAATTAAGAATTAAAAGCAATCCATTGTAGCCATTAAAAAAGAAATGGTAACTCTGTAGTTAAAACAAAAAAGAATAAAAATGTAACAGCAATGCTTATGAAAAAGCTGATCATAAAGAAATCCAATTTTTAAAAAAACTATATATATATGCATGTATATATATACATGTATATGTATATATATACACACACATGCATATATATGAGACACAGAAACAGAGAACTGCTCTTAGAAACACGTGGAGTTGATTATCCAAGGCACTATTTGCATACCTTCCTTCCATCCTCCAGGAAGAGTTTAGAAATATAGAAGGACTCTAAAGGCTACAGCATAATACTCACTAGCGCAAAGTTTCCACAATGAGTTTACCATCCATCTGGTCCTAGCAATGGACCAGGACATAGGACAGCCAGGAATAGACTTAATTGATTGTCATTCTGTGTAGTACCTCTACCCTTAACTTCCTCTGCCTGGTCACACTATCCCTACCTTTGTACCTCCAGTCCTGTCCCCATAAGAGCAATCATTTAGGAATAAGAGAGATGCTCGTTCTCCTTTTTTCAAGACTTTCTAACTACTTGTATTGGAATTCACTTTGGTGGATCCAGACCTTCAACTCTGCCATTACAGAAGTAAACAGCATTAAAATCATTGTCACTTAAAACTATGACAATTTCTAACACCAATAATTTACTAAGAAAAGTTCAACCTTAAAGTTTCAATTTCAATTTCAATTTTTTACAAGACAGTATTCTGTGACAAATCTATTCTTAGCTCTAGTTAACAAATCTACATTATTTCACCCTATTAGCCATATTTTTAAACTAAAAAGCTTTAGTAACTTTCCAGAACATTCTAGGCTGGCATAATGTTCTTCAAAAATGTTTTTCTAATTTCCATCAGTAAACTGCACATAGAAGAAAGACAACATAAAACAAAACACCCTTTGATTGTATAATAATATTGGGGAATAAAATGACAACCCCATATTAACATTGAAGAACACATAAGATAGATAAGCTTGACTTCAGACTTTTCCTCATCTTCCTCTCAATCCTTTCTAAATCCCACTAAATATTCCCACCTCACATTTGGATGCACTTTAATGGGAATGTTCGCAGAATACAACTATACTGAAGTCATTAGGTAAATAATGGCATAACATGTTCTGCTCCTCCATGTGCATTGGGGGATCTCGTTAAGGCCACTTAGCTTTTCTATTCTTCAGTGACCTCCTTTTAAAGGAGAAAAAGAATGATTTTCACAAAATAAGGAAGCCACTAAAGTCTACTGTCTTAGCAGCCAGACCACTCACCCTTCACAAAGAAATAGAAATTGGAAGTGAGAATTAGGGAAAGCACTTTTGGAACGCACTAAGCTAAAAATTTTGAAACAGACCAAATTAAAGGGTAAAAGGTTGTAAATAGCATCCAGGTGATTCCATCAGGTTTCTCTTGGGTACTCCTATGTTTCTGTCAGAAGGCACTGTGAAACTGTATGCACTTTTGAACATTTAATTTATTTTTAAAATGTACTTGTATATCATTGGCATCATATAAAAATCATTTATGCACATTTCTGTATACTTACCTATGCATGTAATGCCCACCTATCATGAAGAAATAAGTAGATGGTATCAGTTGGATTTGGGCACAGAAACAGATAAAGAATCACACCAGTAGTTTTAATCCTTTAAGTACAGAGACTGACTGGACATCTGGAAGTTTTACAGGGCAGGAATTGAAAGTTGCTGTGTTAAGAAGAAGGCCTCTTATTATTCAACAGAAAATAAGAGTGACACAATAACATTTAGATAGGAAATTTTTTGTTAATTTTAGAAAACTTATGTTCCAGAGCAATTCAGGGTTTCTGTGTTTGTTGATATTACCATTTAATGTGACAACCATGACACCATTTTCCAAAACAGATGGATTAATGTCATTTTTTTAAAAAAATTACTTCACCTAGACAGGTGTTTCCTGTGTATGTTTGACATGAAATTAAACATAGCTCCAGATGTTCTGTTTGTAGCAAAGCCAGTTAATTTTATTAGAGCATTTAATCACAGATCAACAGTGTAATAGAGGGCAGTGAATGTGAAGCAGAAATTTAACAGAACTTCCTAATGAATTGTGAATTAGTTTATATAGGGAGATCCAGAGGCATGCAATGCTGCTTATGTGAATCCCATAAATGTATTGATTCAAGCTTGTTATTTTTCCTGAATTCTGATACTATTCATATTTAAGAGCTGTGCAGGAATTGTAAAGTTGTGTGTGTGTGTGTGTGTGTGTGTGTGTGTGTTTAAAATGGCAATGTAATAATTACACAGCCACTTATCGTGTGTAGAATCTTTTTATTTTTAAGTTCTATATTTGTGTTGCTTTATAAACACAGCTCCTTAGGCATGAGTGAGATTGCTATTCTCTCATGGGCCTCCCAGTGTATTAGGGTATTACTGATGTCCACAGTGATTGCTCTGCCTGCCATGCACAGTCAAGACAGCAGTGCCGAGCTCCGTTATGCCAGGCTTAAGCATCATTATATGCCTAGTTATTTTTCCTCTAAGATTAGCTATAGATTTCCCATTAATTATAACATCAGGTTGATTCATCATTAATAAAATAAATCTCAGTGAACTGTCACTGATTTCTTGACTAAAATGAAAACAAATGAAGAAAACCCAGTTCCTGTCTTTGTTATACTCTTATCAAATTTGTCTTTGTAGCAGCTTGGTCATTCCAGAGGCAGAGCAAAATATTCATAATTTTCTACTTTGAAATATTAGTGTGCCCATATGCAGTAATAAAAACTTAAAGCCCTGCTATGATTGATGTTTTTTGTTGGCCCGTCACCTCATTGTATAGAAGTTTGTTTTAATGAGTTTCTCTAATGAATATTTTATATTGCTACTTGGATGAATGGCATATGGTAAATGCAAGGTAAATTACAGCTCTTTAAATAAATATTTTTCATAAATTATTTATTTTGTGATGCCTGTATTGGTAAGATGTCATGTCAGATAAAGATTGGAAAGTATTTACTGTAATACTTATTTGTAACTTGAAGAAGTAAAATTTTTTAATTATTAACAAGCCTGCACTATATCCATGAAACTTACAGCAAAATTAGCATAAACTCTATCACATTACAAATTTGTGCAGACAACTTCCATTCTATAATGCAAAAATAAGATACTATCTTAGGTTTGTAAGAATTTTTATACGGTACTATGAAAATAAGGAGGAAATATCTATTTCTTCAAAGATTAAAAAAGGAACATGGTAGGAACCAAAGTTGAATGAGATTTAATGTTGAGAACTACTCAATCTCTGAATTTTGTTATTTGTACAAGTAGAATATATTATTTAAGTAACCTTATAGTTTTATAGTATCTCTTATATTCTGTGAGGGTATAGTTGAGTGAATGGGTTTTTCATCTAGTAAATATTAATAGCTACTATTTATTGACTGCCTTTATAAACATTACCTTATTAAATTCTCAGGATAACCAAAAAAATGTGGTAGTATTATTACTATTTCTATATATAAGAAAATTAAAACTCACAAGGCTAGGAAATCATAAAGACTTGAACCCAAAGTAGACTGTTTGCAGTGTCAATGGCTTTCCACATAAATCATCTGGGCCTAAAACCATGTTACTTCCTACAGAAAAGTTTTACACATGGTAAAGCCAAATATCTTCTATACTTACTCTACCTGATGATTATTAATACTACTAGCTGACATTTAAAGAGTGATTTCATTGGGCCAAGTAGTGTTTTACCTGTATCCACTTACTGAATTCTATAGCAATGCTCTGTGATGGTTACCATGATGCCCCCATTATACAGAGGGTGAAACTAAGGCACAGTTTATTTAGGCACTTGTCCAAATCCCAAAGCATGTAAATAGCGATGAACTATTATCCTGCTGAAGTCTGTGTTCTTAATAACAAAGCCTATCATATTATGCTGAAGCATGTGTCATTGTCACTCCTGACTTTATAAGTTATGAGTGTGTCTCATTCATGTGTGTAACTCTAGTACCCACAACATTGTATGGGAAAAAGTAGACAATCAGTATTTGTTCACCTGAACAGACTCACCAATGTGTACTGTTTACACACATATTTTAAAACAGATTTTTCTCCATGCTTTAATTACAAAATGAGGAAAAATAAGCCAATGCTAATAGGTGTCTGTTGAAATTCAACCATGTAGGATTCCACCGTTGCTCTGCAAAATTAATTAATAATTCAATTGCTTAGATGCAACAATTATTGTAATAAAAAATGAAAATATGATTATACCTACTTGCATTTTAGCTACACTGATTCTGTGTGTGTGTGTGTGTGTTCATGCTACTATTGCTCTGTATACACTTAAGGTTCTACCTCAATACCTCAAACACATTAGGATAGAGCATTGTGAACCCTGTGATAATAATTACATTAAGGAAGATAAGCAATTGAACTTTGTTCCCTAGAATGGTGCATAACATTAGCACATAATAAGCATCTTAGAGTAATAAAATATGAAATCAGTTCTTTAAATGGACCAGTAAGTAGAAACATCATTATTAATTAAATTAGTTTGATACATATGAAATAGCTAAGATTCAATCACTGTTTACCTGGAAAAAATGGCACTTTCATGTTGTTCAACCTAAAGGTCATTGTTAATTTTTATGCCATACCTGAATTGCTGATTTCAGAATATATCAAATTATTCATTCATTTATACCAAATAAGGTACAACTTAATCTTACTTTAGTGATTCTAAGGGAACTTAACGATTTCACATAGCTCCAGAGATATCTTTACCAAAGAACAGCTTTATAAAAACTGTTTTAACTGTTGTAAGGACTGGGGTTGTGGCTCAGTGGTAGAGCGCTTGCCTAGCATGTGTGAGGCACTGGGTTCTATTCTCAGCACCACATTCAAATAAATAAAAAAATAAAGATTCACCAACAATTAATAAAAAATTTAAAAAAAAACTGTTGTAAGCATACAATTCAACATTTGTAATTACACTAACACTGTCAATATTTGGAAATGAAAATTTGCTTTATACTACACATTTTTAGTCCTCATACATGAATTATCTCCTGCATAGGTAAAATTTTACTTTTTATGTTCTGCAATTTGATACTGAGACCCAAATATAAGCACGGGCAATCAAAACCATGTACTTTGGAAACATGTTTTGAAACCAGATAAATAAATTCTTTCATGGGTTGATTGTTGCCTCTCCCTGCCCCCACCCCAATCCTGACAGTTCTCATGCTTGAGAATAATGAAAGCAAACACTGCAAATCAGAAGAGTCCTTATATTTGCATCTTGATTCTGGTCAACAATATAAATGTAAAATATCATTTATTTATTTCAGTTTAAAGTAAAATACAAGAAGAATCCAATCAATTATAATTGATTATGAAAAGAGGGACAAAGAAATAAAAACAAGGGTGTATACTTTTAGCACCTGTGTTTTCTTGTTTAGTGAAAATCATGCCAGTTATTTTGTGAGGAACTCAGGCTGGAGCCTGGTGGGCACATCATGTTTGGAAAGACACATTGAGACACTGCTTTCCCTTCTCTAAAATCACTTTGTTAAAAACTTCAGTTTTCATTGCGATGTATTACCAGAAATCTTTGATTTTTTTTATGTCATATTTCCCTTTAGTGTCATTTTTTATTGTTGACTCAATGATCAGATACCAGGAGAAAAATCTACATAAATATAATGGTTAGCAAGGCAATTGGATATTTTTATATGATGTGAGTCTTAATTGAGAGGTAGGAGTTTTTTCAATAACTCAAGAAAACTTTTAAATATTTATTATAACTGAGTTGAAATTGTTGTACCTATTACACATACATAGAACACATATAGATAGAATCCTCCCCCACAAAAGCAGTGGGAGAACCACATGGAGCACCATATGCTTGTGAGAGTAGGAAGAAAGAATTTCAAGAGGTGTAAAGATCAGGAGTTAATGAGAGGGAGATCTGTCACCCTCCAATCCTGTTCTTCCTTCCTCTCCTTCCTTGCAATATTGGAAACCGAAAGGGAAAATGCTGGCAGACCACAGGGGACACAAATGGCTTGACTTTGGGCAGCAACTAGCCTCACTGTGATGGGGAGTGAAGTTACTACAGCTCTCCACATTGCCTCCAAGACACCAGCAGCGTCTGAGTCTGTTGGAGAGTTGAATACCATAGCTTAATGCTTTGATGCAGGAGTGCAACGGTACAGGGGCATACAGGAAAAATTATATGACTTACTGGAATAAACGATGCCAAGTGAATAAAGATCCAAATTTTAGGAATTATCAAATATAATTTATCCCATATAAATATAGATGAAGGATCTCATAGTAAATGTTTAAGTACAAGTGCTTAATATCAAATAAAACTGGCTTCCTAAGAGTCATCAATATATACCAAGGAAAGGATTGTTTATCCAAGTTCCTGGAGTAATAGCATGTAATTAGATAGATAGGTAAATGATATGTAATATATGTAATTTATCACAAAATTTACATCTCTTTTTTGTCCAAAGTCAATACACAGTGAAAGAAATTCTGTTATTCAAATAGAAAATTCTAACTTGAGACATTTTTTATCTTTCAAAAGAAACACAAACAAACAAGCAGTAAACCTTCAGGAGGAGAAGAAATAGGAGTAGGACGTAAATCAAAGTACTTTGACAATCGCTGTCTTCAGACCTCCTAAATTATGGTGGAGGCTCAATTGTTAGGAGGAAGGGGTAACATCAAAATCACCTGGTCTCTCTTCTCAAATTATAGGCATGCGGTCATTGTCTACACCCTCCCACATCATTCCTGTAGAAAATTATTATTAATCAAAGTATGTCACTCATCACTCAGGTGTTTGAGGGCAGAGGTATCAGTGTTAAGAAACACCAGCAGATCATATTGCAATTCCAAAGACTGTAATTTGTTGGTTAAGGCCATTCTAAAACTTATATTCCCAGGCAGGTGTTCTTAACCTAGCACTACTGGTACTTAGATAAAATAATTATTGGTTGTGAGAGATTGATTTGTGTATTAAAAGATATTAGTAGAGTCTCAGTCTTCTTCTACCTGCTAGATGCTAATAGGTACACTCACTGCCCACCAGGTCAAGATGATAAAAATGCCTCCAGCTATTGCCAATGTCCTAAGCAGGGTGAGGCAGGGGCGAGATAAAGATTACCTTCTGCTGAGAACCACTATGATGAAGTTATGTGGGACATAAAGAATGAGAGGAGTACTGATTTGAATTATGCAGGAGATGTCTTAATGAAATACACATTTGTCACAATTGGAAAGCAAGATAAAAATTGGGATGCCATATTGTGTTGTTGTTTTAACCAGTCTCAGTGTGTTTTGTCAGTACTGGAGAAAAACAAGCAAGCACGGTTGCCCTATGTTTTACTGGAACTTTGAGAGAAAGATGTCATTTCTGGAACACAGATACTCTCTACAGAAAAGAGAGGAGTGACAACAATTTCCTCAAGAACATAGTTTTTGTCAATTAAAAATGAAAAGATTTAAAATCCTTTTTTCCCAACAGAATGGGTATTGTAAAGATGTATATAGTCTTTTGTATGAAAACAGATATTCTCTTTGCAGACAGAATTGTCATAACAAGGCACTAGGTCACAGTGTTTGATATAACTAGTTTCACAAGGATTATCTAGCATAGCGTGTCCCTGAACAGTCTGCATCCTTTGCATAATTTCCTTATGCTTTTGATTATAAGAAATTAGTTTAATCATTTATAAAAAGAAAATTATCTCTAGAAAACACAAATATGAAGCAATGCACAAATGCACCAGAAATTAATAAAATACAACATAAATACCATTAGTGTCTAATTTTCACAAGGTATTAGATTGGTAAATGCCATATTTCATTGAAACTAAGGTACCATCAATTACCAGACACAATTATAATATTATGCATCACAGAAATGCAAAAACATTGTCAATTAAAACATCATATATCATTGACTCTAACACATTCAAGTTCCAGAGCTGCTAGAAGTGAATAAAAAGAAGTGACTCTAAGAAAAAATGAGATCTGTACTTACACCAAGCACAGCGGCTCCCACCTACAATCCCAGTGACTCTGGAGGGTATGGCAGGGGGGTAGCACATTGGAGGCTAGTCTCAGCAATTTAGTGAGACCCTAAGAAATTTAGTGAGACCTTGCCTCAAAATGAAAAATAAAAAGGGCTGGAGATGTGGCTCAGTGGTAAAGCACCCTGGGTTCAATCTCTAGTACCAAAAAAAAGAAAAAAGAAATCTGTAAATCTGTATTGTCTAAATCTATATTGTCCAATGTTATCAAGGGTATGGAAAATAGACATGTTTCTGTAATATTTGTGGCAGGTTTTTGGAAGGAAATTTGACATACTCTGTGACCTAGCAATCACATATCCAGGAACCTATTCTATGAAAATACAGGCATTAGAGTATAAATTAATTGGAAACAGGAGTAGGGAGTGTATTTCAGCGGTAGAACATGCGCTTAGAAAGTACAAGGCCCAGGTTCAATCCCACCATTGCAAAGTGTAGGTTACAGGTGACCCAAGATTGTTAATACAGCTTCTAACATGCCTACATTGGTTCCCAAATTATAGCTAGAATATATTCTATATAGATTACCTAAAATCTATATTAATTCCAAACCTCACTTCAAAGCTGCTAGATTAGTGAAAGGCCTAAAATCACTCTTTACAGCAAGCTAAGCTGCCAAGTATAAACCATTAAAATGGCTGAAACTTCCACATGAATATTATGTATTTATCATAGCTTTCATACATAAGTTATACACACAGGCACACACACACACATGCACATTCTATATGTACACAACTATAACTGTCATATGTAATATTGACCCATATATTATAATTATAATAACAGGTACAGAAAAGATATACCTAACTGCATTATTTAAGCCAGAAGTATAGAATTTGTACATTCCATATTTCTCAATGGATCAAAATATTATTAAAAAATACAGTATGTCAGGAAAGGTGGGATTAATATTTTAAGTAGCAATATTTGTATTTTATTTTGCACTGCTCTGGGTACCCTAACAATGGACCAGGAAAATGTGGAGGTAATGGAACATGTAGCCAGAGTTTGGCCATTCGAGTGTCTTTATGTCTACCATTCAGTTAGAATATAATTAAAACATCACACAAACAATACTTCTGAGAATAATTGTAATACACTGAAATGCACATCATGTTTTAACTAACACGTTTTCCTCTTCAAAGTGCTGTTTGGTAAGCCTCACCAAGCCCTGTATACTTCTCTCTGAACAAGCTTTACATCAGTTATATAACAGCTCCTAAAATCTATAGCTGAGTTTTGTGTGTATCAAATTGAAAGTATCATTGAAAATTAGAGAAATGCAGTGAGTGGCTGTAAATTGCACATTTTAAAAAAGAAAACCTGTTTTTAAAAGTATTTTGAGTCCAACAGCTCCCTTTAATGCCTCTGGACAGTATTTTCAGAACTCATTTGTTTGAGGGGTTTTTAATCTGAGGACATTGAAAAGTTACACCCGCTGTGCTGTCGTCAATCACGCCAGGAGGAAAAATAGTGGCATGATTTGTTATCTGTTATTCCCCTTGCTGTGGTGACTGTCTCCCGGTGCCAGCTCTGTCCTTAAGGCCATCACTTATAGGGACCACTGTCTGTCAAAACCACAGCCAACTTTAAGGGCTGCCTTTGTTGGAGCGGACAAATGAGTATGACCTTTAACAATAAAATAGGCACCTACTGAGAAAGATGAAACAGCAGCTGAAATTAAGAACACCATATAGCCATTTCAAACACTTGAGAAAAGTTAGAAGTTGAGCTAAAACTTAATTATAAGAGTAAATGTGGGTAGACGTTGTCAATAATGAAACAGACATGGTCAGAAGTATCGATTCTCAGCCTGGACTAAAACTTCATCCAGGAATCCTCCTACCTTTCATTAATAATGAATTGTATTGATGGGGTTTATTTAAAAAGGGGTAGGGGGTTAAATTATGGTAGCTAAAGGTTTATCAAGTGGTGATATTTTTCTGTGAATGCAGAGATATACAATTTGTTTATGAATATTCTAGAAGGGCAAAGGAAAAAAATTAGACCCTGCTAAACCTTTGATTTACGCTAATAGGTACTTCAAACGATTTGCAGCAAAGTGCCTCCGCCTGGGTAGGTATTGGCTGTGAACTGCCCATTGATATTTTGTAGTGTTTCAAAGCTTCGTGTAAGCATTCCAGGCATTGCATTGTTAAGACCGCAGCACAGTTTGTGGTTTGAAAGGCTCTTGTAACCCAACCTGGCAAGTGGTCAGTGGAGACTACATTTTACAGAGAACACAAATCAATCTTATTGAGCACTTTTCAAGTAATATAATATTCTGCCTGTGACAATAATGAAATTAGTCTATGGATTTTTTTAAAATATTGAAATACCATTTAAATATTTAATGAAATATAGAATTTTATAGAAATATCTGTATTTGTGTTTATAAAAACATTTTCAATGATACTTAGAAAGGAATCATTGAGAATAAGTCTAGAAAATTTCCTTTATTTAAAATTAGTATTATTTGTTAACTGAGCAAAACATGCCTGAGATCTTTGAAGAATTAATGGATTTCCCAACTACAATCCTGTCAGCTCTTATGTGGAACATATTTGGATTGCTCTACATTTTGAGTTCTCCTCTTTTGAATTGTGTGGGGGTGGAAAGGGTGGTCATTGAACTTCTACATCTCCTTGATATCCTTCAGCTGATGAAATGTGTGAACATGGTATGTCATTTTCAGATAAATATTTATATTGGCGTATATAAGATGTATATAAGGGAACTGCTTCTTCCCTTGCCATGAATATAAAGGAGAAAAACTTGTGTTGATATTTTGGGGAACTTGTACCACTAAAAATGTAAGGCAGGTGCCTGCAAGATCACAAAGGCTTTTGTGAGGAGGAAAAATAATAATGTTCAAATTCATTTGGATTTTGGAGTTGTTTGTTACTATGTATAACCTTGCTTATCTTTCCTGACTAATAAATTCTGTGTGCTTCTTTAAATTTTTAAATTCCCCAAATGCAGTATTACCATGACTTCTTTTATGTGACCTATTCTTGCATGAATATATTGATATAATTATTTTAACATGAAATATTTTAAAACCTGTTTACAGTTTTTTCTACATTCTCTGAAAACCACATATCTACTATCACCTATGTCTGTACTTTATGAGTTTAACTCAAGTTGGTTTGCACTGTAACTCTTCTAGCCCAAATACAGTCAACATTTTTCAAAAAGGAAAGGATCTAAGGTCTGAGTTCTAATCCTAGAATTGGTTTCACTTGAAATAAGTCCAGGGCTAACAATATAACCTCCAGTTCAGAGGTGTACATCATCAAAAGTACATAGAAATTTTTTTTTATAATCAAAAGCTTACAATGATGTAAAGGCCTAGTTTTTTAATAGGTTTGGAGTTTCAATTGTAACCCCACTCTGAAGTGGTTATCTTTTCAGCATAGGGTTAAAAAGCTTTGACAAAGCACCGCAGGGAACATTGGATTGCCCTCACCTGCATTGTACCTAGCTTGGGATGGATAAATACAGTCTCATTCTCTAATGTTCCCGACTGCCTCTAGGAACACTAAATTTTAAGAGAGAAAAACATGAATCCTGTATTTCAAGAGAGGTGGAACTAAGCCATTGTTAACTCCCCTTAAAAAGGCTATTCCGTGGCCAGTTCAGATTGCCCCTGAGACACCTAAAGCTGCATTAAGTACTTGTGAAAGTGAAAATCCACTGGGAACCCAATTCCAGTGTTTAAACCTCAGCATGAATAGTGGAGTTCCTAGCAGGGTGCACTTTTACATGTCTTTATAAGCACATTCAGACTTACTGTATGCAGTCAGGCTATACTATTTCTATTAACCAATAGCTGACCATAGTCTTCAATAAAGTAAGCAAAGCAAGTACCAGATATCACATAATTTCTATGAAACTAAGAGGAAGAAGCTGAAAACACCTGAAAATTCATACACTACACACCATTTAGATGTGTTTGAACAATAAAATATAAAATATTTAAGCTCTTAAAAATTCTCTAGGCCCTGTCTCCCTACCAAATATATTATAATATAAATTCTCAAGTTTATTTTAAAACATATCAATTCTAACTTTTGATTTTATCATTTATATTTTTAATTAGTACTTTATGTATGTACTTTATCAATATACTGTTTGATTGCTCTCTGCACAATGTATAAGCAACCGCTCAGCAGCATAAAATGATTCAGAACTTAGTGGGTATATGATAAATGAAATTTGTTAACTTTACAACTTCAAATAAATACTTTAAATGCCCGTATATTTATTTCTTTTAAAAATACATGACTAAAGATAGCCAAATTTCAAAGATTTGAAGTACAGACCCAAGCATTCTTTCCATTACGCTCCTTGTTCATATTTTAAGCTTATATTTGCATGACTTAACAACTATTTTACTAGCAAGTACTGAGAAATCTGCATTTCACCCTATAGTGCTTAGCAAATGTGTTTTCTTCTTTAAAGTCAGTTTTTAAACACAGCATCTTGATTGCTATTTGACAGCAGAAGGTCAAGCATGAGATATTTTAGATCCTATTAAAATTTTTCAGGTCAAGCAAAGGTGATGAAAAATAACCACTATAGGATCTTTATTGTATGTGATGGGACCACAAATAAACTTTGCATTCCTACTCGCAATGTGCTCAGACTTGACTGAAAGCTAAAGGGTGAGCTTATCTATTGATTTTCACATGTAAGCTAAGAGGTAAAATAACCCCAGCTCATTAAAGGTGCCAGTGCAGAGGATGATTTCACGCCTTTTATCTTCTGAAAATAAAATCACCTAAATCTTAGTCATTATGGTGGGGTTGTTAATAGGAGAATGGAACAACTAGAAGTGCCCAATGCAGGGGCCCCAGTTTCATAAGCGCTCAGAGCTCTGCCATTGATTCTTAGGTTTCACTATTTCCCATCTTCAAAAGTGAAGTTCCTTGGGGGCTGGGATTATGGCGCAGTGGTAGCGTGCTCGCCTAGCATGCGTAAGGCACTGGGTTCCATCCTCAGCACCACATAAAAATAAAATATATTCTGTCACCTACAACTAAAAAATAAACATTAAAAAAAAAGTGAGGTTCCTTTTTAATCATTGTCTTTCAAGCATGTTGCTTTATTTTCTATTAGTAACATCATTTCCAAAATTTGGTAAATGATTCCCAAATGTATTATTTGTTTTACATATATATATAATATATATATATATATACACACACATATATATAATTATATATATATTTGACAAAAGTATCTACAAGAACTTTTTGAATGGAAGTATTTTATACCCTATGTTTGAATCTCCTTTTTCATATCTAGTCCTTAAAAACACAAGGTTTTGTTTTGTTTTTTTTAAGTATACTATCAAGCATAATCCCTCCATTTGCATAAAAAACAAATAATTAAGATGATTTTTCCACAAGTGTCAGAAATAGTTCCAGTGGACTTCCCCTCACCCTAGAGTATTCCTTATTTTTCCTCCTTTTCTGTGAGGTTATTTCTTTCTCCATTTTATAGAAGCTCTTTCACAAACTAAACATTTTGTGTCACATACTTCAAAGAGAAAAGATGGTGAGTGATGAACTGGGGAAATAGTCTGAAGTGCAATTTAAATTAAATGTGAGATCATTAACTAAACAAAAAGCTGCTCTAACAAAAGATTTTGAATTTTTAAAGGTATTTCAAAGTTAAAGTCTTTCCATTTCTAAGTCACAGAGTGTCCTCTTTAAAAAAAAAAAAAAATCTACTGCAGGTGCACACCTTTTATCCCAGTGGCTCGAGAGGCTGAGGCAGGAGAATCGCCAAGTTCAAAGCCATCCTCAGCAAAAGCGAGGCGCTAAGCAACTCAATGAGATCCTGTCTGTAAATAAAATACAAAATAGGTCTGAGAATGTGGCTCAAGGGTCAAGTGCCCTGAGTTCAACCCCAGTACCCACCCCCACCAAAAAAAAAAAACTATGCAGGTGTGCGTGGGTGAGTATGTGTGTGTGTGTGCACCCACACACATTTCTGGGTGAGGATTTAATGTTTAACTTCAAGATGCCCAAGAAAGGATTTCTTATGAAAATCTTCTTAAGAAGCTATTTACCTTTGCAAACTTATATTTCACATTCCTATATTTCTCTTTCCTAGCAGCTACCTCCCTAATACCGTTCCCTCCTCTTCTTATTCTGCCTTATGCTCAAATCAATGCACCAATATATTGCTACAAAAAGGTGGTTACTATAAAGTTGGATGTGAAGAGCCATGCTAAAAGGCATGAATGATCCTATTTAAAGCATAACTCAGAAAATAATTTACATGATGCAAATATAAAGAAAAGGAATGTTCAAAGAAATAAAGTAAAAAGACGATACAGAAGCCCTACAGATAGACAAAAAGAATGTCAAATGCTCACTCTGCTATCAGGATCCCCTGTCTCCTTTCTTTTCCTTCTTACCACTTCCAAAACCATAAGCCAATCTTTGTTTCCCCCATAGCTGATCAGAGGTGCTTTTGCACATAACCAAGACAATTCAGAGAGGAATATCCTTTGGGACTTCCTGACGGAATTGAGTGTGGATTCTACATATGAGTCACAATGACAAAATCCTGTTCTCCCATTTCAGGGAGAAGCATCTGATTTGATTTTAAGATCTGAAGTGCAGATGGTCATCCCACTAATCCTGTGATCCTGAGCAAGAAATTAACTTCTGATGCTTGTAAAGTGAGTGATTCTAAAATAACTTCAGGCTCTAAAACTCTGATCTTAGTCAATGATCAACATGATAAAGAATTACAAATGTTCAAAGTTCAAAGGAACCTTCAGGGACACTTTTTTAAAAATTTGTTCTAATTAGTTATACATGACAGTAGAATGCACTTTGACACATTGTACACAAATGTAGCACAACTTCTCATTCCTCTGTCTAAACATGGTGCAGAGTCACACCAGTAGTATAATCATACATGTATATAGGGTAATAATGTCCATCCTATTCTACCATCCTTTCCATCCCCACAGTCTCACCCATCCCCTCACTACCCTCTGCACAATCCAATGTCCTTTCATTCTCCCCCACTCCATTATGGATCAGCATCCGTTTATCTGAGAAAACATTTGGCCTTTGGTTTTGGGGGTTCAGCTTATTTCATTTAGAATGATGTTCTCCAGCTCTATCCTTTTACCAGCAAATGTTATAATTTCATCCTTTAAGGCTAGGTAATATTCTCTTGTGTATATGTACCACATTCTCTTTATCCATTCATCTGTTGAAGGACATGGAGGTTGGTTCTATTGTTTAGCTAATGTGAATTCAGTGGTATAAACATTGATGTGGCTGTATCACTGTAGTATGCTGATTTTATGTCCCTTGGGTATAAAGTGGGGAGTGGGATAGTGCACCATGATCAAGTGGGGTTCATCCCAGAGGTGCAAGGTTGATTCAACATATGAAAATCAATAAACATAATTCATCATATCAATAGACTTAAAGATAAGAATCATATAATCATCTCAGTAGATGCAGAAAAAGCATTTGACAAAATATAGCACCTCATCATGTTAAAAACACTAGAAAAATTAGGGATACTAGGGACATACCTCAACATTGTAAAAGTTATTTATGCTAAGCCCAAGGCCAACATCGTTCAGGGACACTTAAAATCTGTTTTAGTCAGCTCTTTCATCGTTGTGACCAAAAAGCCCAAGAAGAACAATTTTAGAGGAGAAAAAGTTTATTTAGGACTCATAGCTTAGAGGTCTTTGTCCATAGATGGCCAAGTCCATTTTGGGGGGCCCAAAGGAGGCAGAACATCATAGTGAAGGAGTGTGGTGGAGGAAAGTGGTTCAAGACAAGACCCTCAGGATGCACAGAGAGAGAAAAAACTCTGCTTAACAAGGACAAAATATATACCCTAAAGACACACTCCCAGAGACCCACTTCCCTCAGCCATACCTATCTGTCTATAGTTACTGCCCAGTTAATCCCTATCATGGGATTAATGCACTAATCAGGTTAGGGCTTTTATAACCCAATCATTTCACCTCTAAACTTTCTTGTATTGTCTCACACATGAGATTTTTGGGGATACCTGTTATCTAAACCATAACAAAAACCTTTAATATTTCACTGAAATATTCACATAGGAAAAGTCCAGAAGACCTAATGAGGCCATCACTATGACCAACAGATAATACAGAGCTCAGTCTCTCTCACCACCAGATTTAAAGAGTCAGATAAGCAAACAAATGATTCAATATTTTTTAAATTTAATAAATTGTTCTATTTGTTGTGAAAATACTGATCAGAATAGAAACCAAAATGAATATTGTTAATGTAGACCAAAATACAGAACTTTTATGGACTACTAGTCTTAGGAAGTATCTTAAAGAAGTATTTAAAATCCTTTATCCATTTTTTTCCAGCTTTTACCTAGAAGCTCAACCAGCAGCAAATAATATCATTTTCCTTCCCTTTGGACATCTTTCACAAATTCTAACTCTTAAATGAAGCCTAGACTTAGTTTTAAAGAAAACTATTACAGAATTAGCTTTTAAAATACAAATGACAGAAAGGGGACTTGAACCACTGCTTACTATTGAAATCACAGACTCAAAGGATTGTACATGCTTCCTTGCTTCAAACACCCAAATTTTTGGTTTGGAATTTGGAAAAAGAACAGAATCTTTTTGGTCCCAGAATTAACTTTTACATCCTACCATTTAGGAGCATTCCCCATACCTTCAACCCCTCCCCTCCTTCTTTCCCCATTCTCTGCTAATGGACTGTGCACCTGACAGAGCAGTACCTCATTGTTTGTAACTTCGGGGCCATGATTGGTCCAAGGACTGTACATAAGCTGTTGTACTTTGGTTCTGCATCTCGCTCCAGGAGAGCAGTTTTACCAGCCCCCAGAGTCTGGGGGAAGTGACTCTGCGACGGACCACCCCATACCTCATCCCGAGGGACCCCATTCCATCCTTCCTGAGGGCCCCTTACTTTCGTCCCCTGAGACCCCAGCTCATCAGCAGACCCACGCAAGGCACAACATAAAACAACACTATCATAAATTAACATGTGCTATTAACTTCTCGATGGGAATGTATTAATGACTTAGGCCCAGGATGAATATGGAAAAAAAATCTAGTTGCTATTGTTCAAAAAGTCTGGTGAACAAGCTTATAGATTGGCAATAGGCTGACACACTACAGAATTGTTTTGTTTTCTACATAGGACTTGAGTAAGTACTTTGGGAGCAGTAATTTAATAATTTTGGGAAAGGAAATGAGTCATAATATTGAGAAGCTGATGAAATACAAATTCACCAACACATAGTTTTATCCTTTTCTGAAAATCATTGATTAACTTCATATTAGTGAAAAAGAAGTTTTTAAATCTGCCTACAGCCATTAAGAGACTTTCATGCATTTATAGAAATCTATGAAACAATCAATTTAAGATGGTTACATAGAGTTTGACACATATGGTTTAAGTAAGTGTAATTTTTATTATTATCATTAATAAATTTTCTTTTTAAGGACAGAAGAAAATCATTCCAAACCAAATACAGGAAATTTATTATAATAGCTAAATATATGCACACCTATATATACACATATATATACACATATATAAATATGTTAAAAGCAGTAAACACATTGTTGGGTTTTTAACCAAATAACCATTAATAATAATAATAATAATAACAACAACATTTATTGATTTCTTAAGGTATGTCAGACTTCATTCTCACAACCACCTCATAGGAGCATAGAACAAATTTCCATTATGTAGTGAGTGAAGTAAACATCAGAGAAATTAAGCAATTTTGCCGGAGTAACAGTGTTTGAACATGGAGAGTGTGCCATGGGATTCTAGAGACTATGTTGTCACTAAGCCATACGTATGTTTCAGTTGCCTCCCTTGAAAATGAGACTCCATAGGACCTGTGTTATACTCTGGGACTTGGTCCATTATCGTAGCTTCTGGATTGTTCTCAATTAAAGAAAAAAAATAATACACTCATGAGAGTCCTACAATGCTGACACATGGAAGACTTCAGATGCTAGTTACCCCCGCATGTAGCTTAAAATTATAATGTGAAAAACTACACAACTTCATAACTTATGTTTCAAAAATATCCCTACTGATAACAAGGATCTCTATTTATTTCAGCATTTTGCAAAATGGTAAGTGATAAAGAAAAATCAAAGTCAAAACAAACAAAAAAGTATACCATTGTCACAGTTCTCAAAGATATTTGTTCTATACAAAAGACATGATTCTGAAAAGTCTGCTGATAATATCTACTGGAGATCAAGATTAAAATGTGTACAAAGCTAAAATGAAATCTTTATGCAAAATATTTTTCCAAGATATTTCCAAATTATCTTACTAGAGCTCTTAAAATAGCACCATCTTCATATATAAAGACTCAATCTTGAAATGATCTTCAGCTCTAGTCTTCCTATATCCCATGGGCAAAGGCAGTGTACAAAGCATTGCAAGTGGACCTCAGACTGCTGTGGAACCTGAGTTTGAGTCCATTCTATGTGTCTTACAAGTTCTGGACATGTTGGCAGGCTATTGGACTCCTCAGAGTTTCCATTTTCCTCTTGCAAAATTGGCAAAAGAACAATCACCAAAAAAATCTAGTTAGAATTTATGACCAATATAGCACATAAAACTCTTAACTTAGCTTGGAGCATATTAAATTCTCAATAAAATACAACCATTTTATTGCTACTAATTCATCTCCAAAGAATCTCTAAGCTAATCCTTTCTCTTTCTTGCCATTGGTACTCCTAGGAAAGGGTGGTTTACATGGGCTAGAAGTGCACACACTTCCACCAACGTGATCTGTGTTGGGTTTGCAGCCCCTGCGGGATTTTCTTCCCTGCCTCTACTTTTGTCACAAGATCAATCACCAGCATTTTGAAAGAGAATGTTCTGAGTTAAACTATCTTCAACAGGATAAATGCTGGGTAAATAAGAATGAGGACGGTAGGAAAGTGAATCCCAGGAGGAAGCATAAGTTCTAAAGCAGCTCTCAAGGCCCATCATTTTGCTGCTCCTGATGACAACTCCTGTTTGGGAATCTTGCAAGTCCCCAAAGGACCTGTGTGCTAAAGGCTTGGTCTCCAGGGTGGTGCTTTTAGGAGGCGGTAGAGCCTTTAGATGGGGCCTAGTGGGAGGTTCTTGGATCATCAGAGGTGTGTCCCTGAGGGGACTGTGGAACTCCCATCTCTTCCTCTCTCTCTTTTGCTTCCTGGCCATGATAGGAGAGGTTCTGCTCTACTCCATACTCACCCTAGCCATGCTCCCAAAGCAAGGGAGTCAACTGATCATGGACTAATACATCCAAAACTGTGAGCCAAAATAAACCTTCTTCTCTGTAAAAGCATCTCAGGTATTTCTTTATAGTGATGGAAAGCCACTCACATCACATCTAAATCGTGCATGCCCTGAGGCTCGCCTTCAGATTGTCCTTGTGAAGGAGAATACATCAGGTTCTCTGCTCTAACTGAACTAGGCTACAGTTTTATTCCCAGTGTGTGCCTATTGTCGTTAATTAATTTATTCAGGAAGCTACTTATTTATGAGTTCATCCATGCATTTATTGAGCATCTTCCCAGTGCTAAGGGTCAAGGACAGGGTCTGAGAGCTCATTATATAAGTGGATAGACAGGAATCTAAACAATTAAGGTAACATAGTGGGACAGTGCAAGAAAAACATGTAGAAGCAACAATGAAGAAGAAACAATGAACACAAGGCTTTGGGGCGGAGAGTCTTGGGAATCTTTATTAAGGAGTTGGAAACTTTTGAGCTGAGTGTTCAAGATAAATCCAATGTTAAACCAATGTTAGCAATGCTCCCTGACCCCTGAAAACCCTTCCAACCTTCTCCGTGCTTAGTTAGCCAATAACATATGAAAACATTTTGTGTTTGTTCAATGTGCAAAAGAAAGAAATGAATTAATTTGGTTTACATTAAATTTGTGTGGCAAGTAGAAATTTTTTAAAATGAATTGAACAAATGCAGTGGAAATCAGTGTTCAGGGTAAATCATTGAGATGATGGAAAATATTCCATACCTAGCCCTCTTTCTCTGAAATGTCTGCGGAGACACCATTCAGCAACACCCTGGAAATTATCATGAACAAGACTAGTTACTTCTTCAGCACACAAGCTCTGGATTCAATGTTTGCATATATTAACAACAATTCAGAATAGGTATTGATCACTCCAGTTTAGATTTAGTGAAGAAATTGCAGTTCAGTGACATGCCCAGGTCACAGTTAGTGACTGAGCAAGGACTGATTAGCCCACTGAGCTAACTTCTTTTTCTCATGCCACAGAGAGGGATCTCTATATTTTTATATCTACAAAGTGTTAAAGATGAAACATGCATTACCACTCAACAAATGTAGTAGAAAGTCAGAGCCATTGTCACTAAGTTTTGATAAATGTGTACTATCTCAAGTAGAAAATGGTCAAATATCCTCATTTCAATTAAAAGCATGAAAATAATTTTATCTTTTAGAAGATACTTAGCTCTTCCCCCTTCCCCTCCTTGAAATAAAATTAAGCTTTGATTTACTGCTTTTAACACAGTCTTCATTGTTCATTGGCAAACAAATAAGAAACTACCCAATTCTGATTTCAAACCATAAGCATCAGGCCTTTATCTACAAAATTCACAGGAAAAGACTTCCTCCGGAAAGGCAACCTAATGACTAATGTTTCATTCCTCATTCCATCAAAGAAAGGACTGAGATCTCCTCCTGACCAGAAGGCCCTATCAGCCTAAGAGTGATTTGTCCAACTCCAAATAAAAACTGCAGATGATTAGGAAGTCCAGCAGGTAGGATAGTGAAGTGCTTAATCAGTGGCTGAGCAATCAATAAACACAAATAGGTCAAATCAGTTGAATTGAATTAAATTGACCTTACATCTTTGGAGAAAAGCCTAAGAACAGAGAGAAAAGCAGGTTAGGGTTGACTGGGCTTGTAACAACCAAGAAAGTCTGCAAGTTGAAGAGTTTTAGATTATAGTTTATAAAATCCTGGATAGAGATGTGAGCATCCTCCACAGGAGGAGGCTTCAAACAGAAAAAAAGCAGTATTGTCTACACAAGCCCAATAATTGCTCATACAGAGAGATCTGTCTGTTCTCTTTTTCCCCGTTTCTCTGCTTCCCTTCCTCTATTGGTTCCTTTTCTCTACTGGTAAACACAGCCAAATCTCTGTCACTGTTGTTCAATTTAATTCTCTCTCTTTTCAAATTGTCTCACTTCCTGTTCTCTGCTATTAGGGTTTAAATATGAGATGTACCCCAAAAGCTCATGTTTGAGACAATGCAACAATGTTTAGAGGTGAAATGATTAGATTATAAGAACTTTAAACGGATCAGTGAATTAATTCCTTGATAGGGATTAACTGGGTGGTAACTGTAGGCAGGTAGAGTTGGCTGGAGGAAGTAGCTCACCGAGGGCATGGCATTGGGGTTAATATTTTGTCCTTGGTGAACAGAGGTCACTGTCTACTTCCTGCTACCATGTCCTGAACTGCTTTTCCTATACCACACCATTCTGCCTTGTTTCCAGAACTGTGAATTTGGCTGACCAAGAACTAAACTTCGGACACCATGAGCCAAAACAAACTCTGCTCAAAACTTTTTTTGTCAGGTCTTTCAGTCACAATAATGAAAAAAAACTAATTAAAACAATATATTTTGGTACATGCAAAATAGGGGGTTTGCTTCCCTGATGGATCTGTGGTGAGAATCAAGAAAAGCAGATAGGCAGCTTTTCAACAAGATGAGCGAACAATCAAGAATTAGGGGGTGCTGGGCAAGGTGGCACATGCCTATATTCCCAGTGGCTGGGGAGGCTGAGGCAGGAGGATCATGAGTTCAAAGCCAGCCTCAGCATCAACGAGGCCCTATGCAACTCAGTGAGACTCTGTCTCTAAATAAAATATGAAATAGGGCTGAGGATATGGCTCAGTGGTCAAGTGCTCCTGAATTCAATCCTTGGTAACCCTCACAAAAAAAAAAGAATGGGAGGAGGCTTTACTGGAATTTAATACTGGACATTCAAAACAGATTGAGGACTCAGATAATCTTGTATAATAAAATAAGCGGGAAGACCTCCAGCCCCACAGCCACAAGAGCACCTGAAAGCACGAACCAGAACAGTTCCTACATCAACTCAGTAAAGCAATAAAGGAATTAAAGGAATCCTCATTCTCAGAAGAGTGAGGTGTGTTGGGGTACAGAGAACTTAAAGATAAGAGACAATGCTTGGAAAAAAACCACTAAGCTGTGTTGCACAATATCCCTGTATGGGAGGGAAATCCCCATCTCTCTCAGCAGCATGTGTGGAGAATAGCAGAGGCACTATTTTGCAGCTGAGGTGCCGGGGTGGCACCTGAGGGAACAAATTACTGGCAGACAGGAATATGGTCTGAAAAATGAGCTGGGCAAACACATGCTGCATGACAGAGAGCGTGCCTAAGTAACCAGGAGAAAATAAAGTGTGGAGAGAGATTTACACAGGGGAATACTGGTCTTGGACACTCACCTAGCTTCCCCATCTCCCTTCAATCGGGCTGCTTGCAGGACCAGCTGGGAGAGAAGCTCCTGACCAGGAATTCAAAAGGTGGGGATAGGACAGAGAAAGTTTGGAGACTGAGCCAAAGACCAGGAATTGGGGGTCTTCAAGCAAAAGTAATGGGTTAATAGGCTCCTACACAACATGAGTGGAACCCAAAGGACATTCCTGGTGTGCAATTTTCCAACATGGGCCAGAAATTGCTGGGCCCTGTAGGTGTACTAACTTAAAATCTCAAGACCAATTAGCACCCAGTGAAGAGACCAGAGCATACCTAAGCCTATACCCCACCTCCAGGAGTTCCACCTCCAGGATTAACCCTCTCAATCTAGCAACCCCACCCATCCTGAGATGGAGCTAGCGTCATATACTAGACAACACCACCTAACTGCTAGCAAGGAAAACTGAGAAACTTTTGAACTCCAATGGAAAAAATTTTTCAATTTTTCAGCAAGATCCTTTTGTTTCTCTCTTTTTTTCCTTCTCTCACATTTCTACTATTTATGAAACCAAGTATTTTTCATGCATTAGTTTATTTAAGACTGGGATGACTAAATACTATATTATACTATATTATAGTTTTGTTGTGTATTTTTTATTTTTACTTTTTTCTTTACATATGTGTGTGTGTGTGTGTATATATATATATATTTTTTTTTCTTTTAATATGTTTTTCCTCTCATTTGTCTGTTTCCCTGGATTCTCTTTCTCTCCTATTTCCTACTAACAGCCAACCTATATTGATTCCTGTTTCACTCTTTTTATAATGTTTTACTTCTATCTTCTGTCCTCCTTTCTCATAAACATCACATCCTGCACTACTTCTGTTCTCTTTGTCCACCATTTTAAAATTTAATCCCTTTTGCAAACTTACTGTTTATATTGTAGACAATATTTGAATACATCATTTCTCTAATGCAACAAAACTGGAAACATCTTTATAGCAGCTATTTGGTTCAAGGCAGTATATTATTTGCATTAGGTGCTGTTATTATTTGTCTCTCCCTTAAAGGCAAGGTACTGGAAACATTCAGGAACACTGTAAGTCTAAAAGGTAGTAACTGTACTGCCTCAGATCCACATTGCTAGATGGGCAGACACACAAACAACATGAAAAATCAAGAGAATAAAGTATCCCAAACAAACCAAGATGCTCCACTAATAGAATCCTTTGACAATATAGTAGAAGGAATATCAGAGAAGGAGTTTAGAATATACATAGTTAAACTGATCCATGACATAAAGGATGATGTAAGGAATGAAAACAGAGATAAATTTTATGAGGTGAAAGAGTACTTAAATAAAGAAATAGAAATTCTAAAAATAAATAAAGCAGAAATCCTTGGAATGAAGGAATTAATAAGCCAAATTAAAAATTCAGTGGAAAGCATCACCTGTTGGTGATGCTAGACTATATGTCAGGCAAAGAAGACAAAATATATAACCTTGAAAGTAAAGTTGACCACACAGAGAAGATGGTAAAAAACCATGAACAGAACTTCCAAGAATTATGGAATAATATGAAAAGACCCAAATTAAGATTTATTGGAATAGATGAAGGTGCTGAAATACAAACCAAAGAAATGCACAATATTTTCATAATATCAGAAAATGATATCAGAAATAGTATCAGAAAATTTCCCAAACATAAAGAATGAAATGGAAAATCAAATACAAGAAGTGTACATGACCCCAAATGTACAAAATTACAACAGACCCACACCAAGGCACGTTATAATGAAAATGTATAACATAGAGAATAAGGATAGAATTTTAAAGGCTGTGAGAGAACAATATCAGATTCTGTATAGGGGGAAACCAATTCTAAACTATCTGATTTCTCAATATAAACCCTGAAAGTTAGAAGGTCTTGGAATAAAATATACTAAGGTCTGAAAGAAAATAGATGCCAAAAAGAATTCTATATCCACCAAAATTAAGCTTCAGAATTGAAGATGAAATAAAAACCTTCCATGATAAAAAAAAGTTAAAAGAATTCACAACCAGAAAGCCTGCACTAAAGAACATTCTCAACAAAATATTCCATGAAGATGGAATAAGCCTGGCACAGTGACACATGCATGTAATCCCAGCACTTTGGAAGGCTGAGACTGGAGAATCACGAGTTCAAAGCCAGCCTCAGTAATGGCGAGGCACTAAGCAACTCAATGAGACCCTGTCTCTACATAAAACAAAAAAATGGAGATGGGGATGTGGCTCATGTGGTTGAGTACCCCTGACTTCAATCCTCAGTACCAAAAAACAAAACAAACAAATCAAAACAAAACAAAAAAAAAATGAAATGAAAAAATAGTGGAGAAAGGGACCAGCAAAGGGAGGAACTACACTAAAGGAATAGCAATCAAAGGAGAAACTGATTTAAATTAAAAACTAGAAATAAACAAAATTAACAGAAATACAAATCATATCTCAATAATAACTTTGAAAGTTAATGGCTTAAACTCATCAATCAAAAGACACAGACTGGCAGACTGGATTAAAAAACAAGACCCAACAACTTGCTGTCTCCAGGAAACTCTCCTCATAGGCAATGATATACACAGACTGAAAGTGAAAGGATGAGAAAAAATATACCATTTACATGGATCATGTAAACAAGCAGGAGTTTTTATCCTCATATCAGATAAAGTAAACTTCAAACCAAAGTTAATCAGGAGGGACATTTCATATGGTTTCTCAACTTCAAAAATCAAATAGACCACAATACAATAATATTGGATGGCTTTAACATACCATTCTCACTACTGGACAGATCTCCCCCAACAAAAAAATAAATAAATAAAATAAAATAAACAAAGAAACTATAGAACTAAATAGTACAATCAATGATTTAGATTTAATAGATATAGAACATTTCATCCATCAATGAGCAAATACACTTTTTTCTCAGTAGCACACAAATCCTTCTCTAAAATAGACTATATCTTATGCCACAAAGCAACTCTTAGCAAATATAAAACAATGAAGATAATATCCTGCATTCTATTAGGTCATAATAGAATGAAATTAGAAATCAACAATAAAAATTAAAAATAGAAGCCTGGAGCAGTGATTCAAGCCTGTAATCCCAGCACTTAGGGAGGCTGAGACAGGAGAATCGCGAGTTCAAAGCCAGCCTCAGCCACAGTGAGGCACTAAGCAACTCAGTGAGACCCTGTCTCTACATAAAACACAAAATAGGGCTGGGGATGTGGCTCAGTGGTTGAGTACCCCTGAGTTCAATGCCCAGTACCAAAAAAAATTTAAAAAATTAAAAATTAAAAAATAAAATTAAAAATACAGGCTACTCTAACATCTGGAGACTAAACAATACACTATTGAATCAACAATGGAAAGTAGAAGAAATCAGAGATGAAATTAAAAAAATACTTAGAGATAAATGAGAATCACACACAACTTATCAAAATCTCTGGAACACTATGAAGATAGTGCTAAGATGAAAGTTAATTTCATTGAGCTCATTCATTAAAAGAATAGAATGTCAATGAATATCTGACCTAACTTTACATCTCAAAGCCCTAGAAAAAGAAGAACAAATCAACATCTAAAGCAGTAGAAAACAGGAAATAATTAAAATCAGAGCTGAAATCAATGAAATTGAAACAAAAGAAACAATATGTAAAAATCAACAAAAGGTTTATTCCTTGAAAAAAATAAAATTGATAAACTACTAGTCAAACTAACAAAGAGAGGGAGAAAACTCAAGTTACTAAAATTCATGATGAAAAAGGAAATATCACTAAAGACACTACTGAAATACAGAAGATGATCAGAAACTATTTTGAAATTTATACTAAATTTAACAAAATAGAAAACCTTGAACATCAACAAATTTTTAGAGACATATGACCTACTCAAGCTGAATCAGTAGGATATACAGAATTTTAAGAAATCAATTTCAAGCAATGAAATAGAAGACGTTATTGACAGCCAACCAATTAAGAAAAGCTCAGAAAAGCTCAAGATCAGATGGATTCTCAGTTGAGTCCTACAAGACCTTCAAAGAAGAATTAAAACCACTACTCCTCAAATTATTCCATGAAATAGAAAAGGAGGACCCCCTTCCAAACTCATTTTTTGAAGCTAGCATCACCCTGATATTAAAATCAGACAAAGACCTATCAAGGAAAGAAAACTTCAGCACAATATCCCTGATGAACATAAATGCAAAAAATTCTCAATAAAATTCTGCCAAATTGCATACAAAAACCTATTAAAAAGATAGTGCACTATGATCAAGTGAGGTTCATCCCAGGGATGCAAATTTTGTTCAACATATGAAAATCAATAAATGTAATTCATCACATCAATACATTTAGAAACAAGAATTATATGATCATCTCATTAAATGTAGAAAAAGCATGTGACAAAATATAGCACCCCTTCATGTTCAAAACACTAGAAAAATGAGGGATAGTAGGAACTTACCTGAACATTGTAAAAGCTATATATGCTAAACCCAAGGCCAATATCATTTTAAAAGGAAAAAAATTGAAACATTCCCTCTCAGAACTGGAACAAGAAAAGGATGCCCTCTTTCTCCACTTTTATCAAACATGGTTCATGAAACTCTAGACAGAGCAATTAGACAAAAGAAATTAAAGGGATAAGAATAGGAAAAAAGGAAATCAAACTATTACTGTTTTCCAAGGAGATGATCATTTAGAAAATCAAAAAATTCCACCAGAAACTTCTAGAAGTAGTAAATGAATTCAGCAAGATAGCAGTATATAAAATTAACACTCATAAATCATAGGATCATTACTGATCCTATATATCAGTAATGAATACACTGAAAGCAAAATTAGGAAAACTACCCCATTCACAACAGCTTCAAAAAAAATAAAATAAAATATTTGAGATCAATCTAACAAAAGAAGTGACAAACTTCTAAAATGAAAGCTACAGAACACTAAACAAAGACATTAAAGAAAAACTTAGAAGATGGAAAGATCTCCCATGCTCTTGGATAGCAGAATCCATATTGTCAAAATAGCCATACTACCAAAAGCATTTTACAGATTTAATGCAATTCCTATTAAAATCCCAATGATATTCTTCATAGAAATAGAAAAAGCAATCATGAAATTCATTAGGAAAAATAAGAGACCCAGAATAGCCAAAGCAATCCTTAGAAGAGTGAAGCAGGAGGCATTAAAATCCCAGGCCTTAAACTATGCTACAGAGCAATAGTAACAAAAATGGTATAGTATTTTCACCAAATAGACATATAGTCCAATGGTACAGAATAGGAAACAGAGACAAACTCACACAAATACAATTATCTCATACTAGACAAAGGTACACAACATATACATTGGAGAAAAGATAGCCTCTTCAACAAATGGTGCTGAGGAAACTAGAAATTCATATGTAGCAAAATGAAATTAAACACCTATCTCTCACCCTGCACAAAATTAACTCAAAGTGAACCAAGGACTTAGGCAATAGAATGGAGACCTATAAGAGAAGAAAAAGTAAGCCCAAATCTCTACCATGTTGGCTTAGGAACTGAATTCTTTAAAAAGACTCCTAAGGCTCAAGATATAAAATCAAGAATCAATAAACGAGATGGAATAAAACTAAAAAGCTTCTTCACAGCAAAGGAAACAATCAAGAACTTGAAGAGAAAGCCTACAGAAGGGGAGAAAGTCTTTACCACATGCCTCAGATCTTAAGGCATTAATCTCCAGGATATACAATAAAATGCAAAAATATTAACACCAAAATCACAACTAGCTCAACCAATAAATTGGATAAGGAACTGAATAGACACTTCACAGAAGAAGAAAAACAATTGATCAACAAATATATGAAAAAATATTCATCATCTCTAGCAATTAGAGAAATGCAAATCAAAATTTCACTGATATTGCATTTCATTCCAGTCAGAATGCCATTATCAAGAATACAAGCAACAATAAATGTTGATGAGGATGTGTGGAAAAAGGTACACTCATTTATTGCTGGTAGAACAGAGAATTGATTCAACCACTATGGAAAGCAATAAGGAGATTTCTCAAAAAACTTGGATTGGAATCACAATTTGGCCCAGTTATTCCACTCCTTTGTTTATACCCAGAGGTTTATACCCGCATCAATGTTTATAGTTGCTCAATTCACAATAGCTAAACTGTGGAACCAACCTAGGTGCCCTCCAACAGATGAATGAATAAAGAAAATATGGTATATATACACCACGGAATATTACTCAGCCTGAAAGAAGAATGAAATAATGGCATTTGTCAGTAAATGGGTGGAGCTGGAGAATATCATGCTAAGTAAAAGAAGCCAATCCCAAAGAACCAAAGACCGAATGTTTTCTCTGGCAATCTTTCTCAGATGCCAATTCACAATAAGGGGGAACTAGGAATAGTAGGGGGGTACTTGCATTAGACAGAGGGGAGTAAAGGGAGGGGAGGAGATTTGGGGATAGGAAGGATAGTAAAAATGAATTGAACATTATTACCCCATGTGTATATATGATTACATGACTGGTGTAATTCTACATCATGTGCAACCAGAAGAATGAGAAGTTATATTCCATTTATGTATGATGTGTCAAAATGCATTCTACTATTACGTATAACTAATTAAAACAAAAAATAACTACAAATAAATGTTGAGGAAAGAAAATTGCATCTCAGATGAGAATGTTGAATGTGCTAAGGATCAGAGGGCATCATTTGTGAAGGATGGAAATCAGGTTATTGGCCTCTAATATACATCAGGAATAAAAATTATATGACATCTTACATTTTTATGACTGTTACTATATAAATCTTTACTGAAATGTTCTCAATTAATCCTAATAATCAGCACCTTTAAATAGTTTAAATCATAATAAGTAGTTCTTATTAAACATGGTAAATTAAACAGGAAGATATATATATATGTATTTCAATAAAATGTCTCATGCTGTACTAGAACTATATTACTGGCTCTAATTGCCTATTTTCTAATTTTAGGGAATAGGAATCTTGATCTATTATCTCAGATATACAAGAAGTTTTATAATGTAGACATATTATTTAATTCAATTTAATTCTTGTTATAAGCCAGATCTCCCCCAGTTCTTGGGATAATTAATCTCAGTCTTACAAGATCCCTCAAAACCTTGCATTGGGGAGACCCTTGATGTCTTTCTTCTATAACACTTGTCACAAAGAAGCAATTCCATGTCCAACCTGACACTCTGGTAATTGTAGGTCAGTCACTCCTGGGGACACAATATCTTTATTTCAGAATGAGAATTTTGCCTAGAATCCAGCAATTCTGCGTGCACCATTGGGTTATCCACTCTGAAGAGTAAGATCTCCACAGAACATTGAACAGAGCAGGAAGAGTCCATCTCCAAAGAACTTGACCACCTTCTCCCCTTCTGAACATTGCCCTCAGAACACTCTTCTCTTCTTCCCCCTTGTGTGATGTCTACCATGACCTGGGCTTTTACGAAATCTGTGAAAAATCTTACTTTACGTGACTCTTCTTTTTCCCTGAAAACTTGCTTAGATTAGGGACATCACAGAACCTTGACATATGGAAGAGAAAAAATGCTATAAGAATAAAACATTAATTCCATAATTAATAATCCTATTACACAATATATTGATAATGTTTCTCCCCAGGTACTACTGATTTTTTAAGAATCACCCAAAGGCTAGAGTTGATGTTAGGGTTTACTCTTGATGGTATACATTCTATAGGTTTTGGCACAGGTAAATTACATCAGCAATGTTATGGTATTATACAGAATAATTTTACTGTCTGAAAAATTCCTCAGTCTTCAATCTATTTATCTCTGCCTCAACCCATATTCTGGTTTTACTATCTGCATAGCTGTGCTTTTTTCAGAAGTCATGTAATTGGAATCATAGAGAAAGAAGCCTTTTGATATTGGCTTCTTTTACTAAGTAATATGCAATTAAGTTTTCTCATGTCTCTTCATGACTTGATGGCTCATTTCTTTTTAGTGTTGAATAATATTCCATTGTCTGAAATAATCTATATGCAGTTTATGCATTCAAAGGACATCTTCATAGATTTTAAATGTTGGCAATTATGAATAAAGCTCCTAATGTGCAGGTTTTTGAGTGGACATAAATTTTCAATTCCTTTGGGTAAATACCAAGGAGTGCTACTGTTAGGGTTTGTATTTGGAATATTCCCTCCTAGGCTCATGTGTTGAAGACTTTGTCCCAAATGCATCAATGTTGAGAGATAGAGTTTTTGAGAAGTGATTGGATCATTAGAGCTCTGACATCATCCACAGATTCATTCATTGATGGATTTATAGTGGAACGTACTACTAGGAGGTGGCGGAAACTATAGGAGCTGGGACCTAACTAGAGGAAGTCGATCACTGATGGTATGCCTTAGAAGGTATATCCTGGCACCCTTCCCATCCTCACTCTCTCTGCTTCTCAGTCACTATGAGATAAGCACCTTTGCTCCATCACATCCTGTTCACCGTGATGTTCTGCCTCACCTCAGACCCAATGCAACAAAGCTGGCCTACCTTGGAGTAGAACTCTCTGAAACCATGTGCCAAAATAAATCTTTCTTCCTCTAAGTTGCTTTTCTTGAGTGTTTTGTCACACTGACAAAAATATGACTAATATAGCCACTGCTGGATTGTATGGTATGAGTATGTTTATTTCTTAAGCCTGGCGCGGTGGTGCAAGCCTGTAATCCCAGCACTTAGGGAGGCTGAGACAGGAGAATCACGAGTTCAAAGTCAGCCTCGGCAATAGCGAGGTGCTAAGCAACTCAGTGAGACCCTGTCTCTACATAAAACACAAAATAGGGCGGGGGATGAGGCTCAGTGGTTGAGTACCCGTGAGTTCAATCTCCAGCAACAACAACAACAAAAAAAAGAGTATGTTTATTTCTGTAAGACACTGCAAAACTGTCTTCCAACAGTGGCTGTACCACCTTCCACTCTCACCAACAATGGATGGAAATTCCTGTTGTTCCACATTTTTATCAACACATTTTGTTGTCAGTGTTCTGGGCTATTTTAACAGGTGTATAGTGGCATTTCATTATTATTTCAATTACATTTCCTGATGGCATATGATATAGAGCATTTTTTATATGCTCATTGACATTTTTTGGTAGGGTATCTATTAAGGCCTTTGGCCCCTGAACTTAGTTTTTATGTTGAAAATGTTGGATCTTTCTTAAAGGGACTTGTTCTTTTGGAATATTTCCTCCTAGGCTCACATGTTGAAGACTTTGTCCCAAATGCATCAATGTTGAGAAATAGAGTTTTTGAGAAGTGATTGGATCATTAGAGCTCTGACATCATAAACTACTAGTTAAACTAACTAGATCAAGGACATTTTTCTGTTATCCATTCTGACTTTTCCTTGTCTATCTCATTTATATGCAATATTTCCATATCCATCCTTTACTTTTGGTTTCCCTCCAATTCCATTCACAATTTTCCCTGGGAGTTCTCATCTACAACTATGGTTTAATCTCATGTTATTTTTATCTCTATATTATCTCAGTAAATTTTGTTATTTGAATGTCCAAGTTGAAAACTTAAGTATCACGTTGGATTCATTTGTGTGTGCCCTTCACTGTGACTCCCAAATCTGTTAACATGTCTTACTAACTTCGCAGCTTAATGTTCACACATTAGACTCTCACTCATTTCATAATGTACTTTTTCTTTTGAATGTTCAATTCAATTAGATAAATGTCATATATAAAAATCATAAGTAAAATGTTTTCAGATATTTAAGTATAAATAAGAAACCAGTAGGCCAAAAGATCACATGTTATTGGCAGAATTCTTTGGATGTATAAGGTAAGTGTTAATAAAGGGTAAAATAAGTGGATGGCAAAAAAAGCATTTATGAAAGGAATGAAAATACCACAAGATACTCAATATTTCTGAGGCACCTGATACTACATTCACAATCGGTTCTAAAATATTCAAGATATTTTAAACATACATTGATAAAACCCATTCTGGTTCCATGTGACCTTAAACTAAAAAAACACATAAATCCATGGATGTTTATCAAACTTACAGGCAAATTATAACCATACATAATTGTCCTTTAGTTTCTTTGATAGGGGAAATGTGTGCTATTGGCCCAGGGCACCTTCTGCATGTGGATTCACCATCAACAGGGGAGAGAAAAATACACAAACATTGCATTCTTCTCCCCAAATTCAAATAAGTAGTGCTTTACTGCACTTGCTCCCTATTCTAAGTGTGTTAACTTATCCCACCACTTCCATCATACTTCTTTCTTTGTGGTTCAAAGTTGACTTAATAAAATTGTAATTCAAGTGTTTTTATTTCCTCTGTGGGTCTTTCTCTTCCTTGGCCTCTGAGATAGGTCACCTGTTGGTATGCTTGGAAGTCACCTTTTGATCCAGTGTTTTCCCACATGCACCATCCCAACTAATGCTTTGTAGACTTCTCATCACTGCTCATATTAACCTTCCAAGTGACCTCTTATCTCTCATACTATCTGCCTCCATTCAATAGTCACACCACACCCTGACCGATCTCCTTAAAATATAGTTTGACCTTGTTTATTGCAAATACTCCTAGACATTCACCATGTAAGTACTGCACAAGGTCTAGGGACACAACAGATACAACAGTCTGACCTATTCACAGTTCTAAGTTTTTTCCTTGGAGTAAGGATGAAGTAGCAAGTAAGCCTGGATTTACCAATCAATAAATAATCATATAAGTAATTAAAAATTCCTATTTTATAAGTGTTATCAAAGAAAGGTAGAGGCTATAAAATAGGAATAATTAATAAGGATTGAGAATTGGGAAAAACCTACTTAAGGAAGTGAACTAAGCAGTAAAACAATAGGAATGAGTGGAAGCTATAGGAGGGACAGCCTCCATGTGGACTAACAAGTGATGGAAGCTATTGTCCTAAGGAACTTAGTGCATTGTGGAGACTGTGAAAGTCACCAATGCATTTACCAAGAGGTTAACTGAGATGAAGTAATACAGCTGGACAGAGTGAAATCATGTACATATGTGTAGGATATCTATGTTTGTTCTTAAAGCAGTGGGTATCTATAGAGGAGTTTTAAACATAGGAATCATATACACTGATCAGTATTTTCAGAAGGTTAGACTATTCTTGAATAAGGATACACAGAGAAGAGTGAAGATGGGCATAAGCCACAGACAAATGAGAGGTAATGGTAGCCTGGATGAGGCGGTGGGCAAAGAGGAAAGTAACTGTTTTCCTTTTAGAGGCAGTAGTCTTCTTGTGTCCTCATAGCATAGGAAGACAAAATGCAAACTCTCTGCTCTTAGAAGGACACTATCCCATCGTTAGGATTCTATTCTTATGATCTCATATAAATTTAATAACCTCTTACAATCCTGTCTGCAAATAACAGCACATTAAGAACAAGGGCTTCTATATAAGAATTTTGGGGGAAGTGAAGACACAGGTCAGTCCAAATTAAATATTTAATATTAATAATATATAATAATAATTTTATTTATATAAAAATATAAATGTTTCCTCTTCCAAACCTGATACATTCCAGATAAATCTAAAATCTAAGTTACATTGAGTTATAAAAATGATTTTTAATACTATAATTCTTTGGTATTTTTAATAATTCTGAGTTATTAAAGGCTTTGCACTTATATTTATTATTCTTAAATACTGGCAAGAGAATATTTACAACTTCTCCTTAGATGTGTTTTATAAGAAACTGCTCCACGAATAAGTGAAAAATATTAAATGGAAGTGAACATAAAATAATATCACATTATTTTACTGTGCTTATCACAAGCCTACCATGGTCCTAATCCATTAATATATGGAGTCATATCTGCAAGCTAGCAGAAAGAATAAACTCAGATACTTTTACCATTTGCAATTAATACATTATATGCCTACTATTTAGGTGAGTGGTCTCATCTCCTTAATGTAAAATTGCTCATAAAATATATTTTAAAATTTGCAGACCTATCACAAATAGAATATAAATATATGTGAACCTTTCACCTAGTTTTAACCTACTTATGCCAGCTTGGCTATTTAGGAGAAAAAAGCTACCTTCCTTTTTGATATGGGATAGAAATCAGTAGGAATAAAATGATAACAGCCTTTTCCTAAATTATTTATAATGGAGAAGTTTTGAGATATTAGCAATTAGAAAAATTATGAGTATGAGGAAATAGAGGAAATGTGCTAAGAAAAAAAGGAAGATTTCCACTGAATTTGTCATTTTCCTCATTTTGATATTTTTAAAGCTAGTACTAGTAATAATAAATGGCATTTTATTGAACAAATAAAATATTACTCTTATTAACTACCTAAAATCTTGAGGAGGTATTAACAGTGACCCAAGTCATTATGAACCACATTTTCCATGAGAAATCTGTAGTTGGTTCCTTCCTTCATTATCACAATAAATATAAATTGAAAATCCACTGTGACCAAAGCATTTTGAAAACACTTAGTTTACAGAATCACAAGAAACTTAAGTCTTAGTATTAGGTAACATTTTTTTCTTGACACCCCCTAATACATTATGTGTTCTTCTCTTAATAATCATAACATAGTTAATTTCCAAGTTTCTTACTTCGTTTTTTAAATTTTTTTAATTTTTAATTTTTGGTACCAGGGATTGAACTCAGGGGTACTAGACCACTGAGCCACATCCCCAGCCCTATTTTGTGTTTTATGTAGAGACAATGTCTCACTGAGTTGCTCAGTGCCTCACCATTGCTGAGGCTGGCTTTGAACTAGTGATTCTACAGTCTCAGCCTCCCAAAGTGCTAGGGTTACAGGTGTGTGCCTCCTCACCTTGCTCAAGTTTCTTACTTCTATTTGAAAATATAAATTGCTTCTGGGCAAAACTACATCTTATATTTATTTGCATAACTTCACCCTGTAGGTAACCAATACATACAGATATGAGAATATATTTTTAATGGATAGGAACATAATTAGTCTTTATATCTCACATTGATTGTGCTGTATTATAAGCTCATTTCCTCAATTTTGAGATTACTTTCATTTTCCTTCATTTATGGAGTCAAAAAGACATTTTGACATTATAATTTCAATTCCATTAGCTTTCTATGAAAAGAAGATGATTTTGACATCTTAATATTTTTAATTTTATGATCTTATAGAGATTGAGAGTAGAATGGTGGCTATCAGAGGCTGAGGAGAGGATGGAGAGGGGAGGGATGCAGGAGAGTTGGTCAATGGGTACCAAATTGCAGTTACAGAGGAGTCAGAATTTCTGGTGTGCTATTGAACAGAGTGCCTATAAATAATGATAATATACTTTATATCTCAAAAAGCTGGAAGAAATTATTTTGAATGTTTTCACCATAAAGAAATGATACATGTTTGGGGAGACAAATATGCTTAATCTGATTTAAACATTATACAATATGTACATGTATTGAAATATCATGTAGTACCCCATAAATAGGTACAATTTTTTGTTTTTAATATAGGAGTTAAAATAAATTCAATAAGTTAAAATAATTTTTCAACTTTACACTTCTTGCAAAAAAGGACTTTTTAATATTGCACATCCAAATTTCTTTTCTTTAGCCTATCAAGTTTGTATTATAAACTATGAAGAATATAGGAAACATGAGTAATTTTTAAATGACATTACCACTGCCCATCTTATATATGAAGGTAAGTGATAAGGATAATCAGCGCAGGTACAAATGTTATCCAAAAGAAAGTAATCCAAAATCTATGTTTAGAAAATTCTTGTGTTTATTAAAAAGAAATGCAAATGCCATCACCTGTCTGGTCTCCTTTGTATCTCATACCTAAACAAACAAGTGGGGAATTTAATAACTTTGTGAAGATCCTGGGTGAAACTCTCCCTTCAGTGAAAGTTTATCTCAGAATACAGTTAACCTAATTAGGTAAGCTTGTTCTTTCTATGTAATTTTAATTAATGTAACAGCTGATAATCTCTGATGTACAACATAATGAGAATTCTCTAGTTACCTGTAATAAGAGTTTTACTGCTCTTAGGGGATCTTCCCAAGAGGGACAACTCATCGTCCAAGTCAGGAATTTTTTCTATTGGGACAGTGACTGCATGGAATATAAAGTGCCCTTTCTGTAATTTGATAATTGAGGAAAAAAAGAATTATATTGCAGGATTCTGACTTTGAATTTTATCAAAATATCTTATTGTAGCTTTAATTGTTGTTAATATTATTATTTTGTTGAAAAGTCATTGTCTCTACCTTAAGCATTATGGTAGAATTATTTGATGCTTATTGTTAACAGAAAATAGTACTACATGGGAAGTGACCTGCTTCTATAGATAAAGAACATTTTTTACCCCTCACCAATGTGCACCAGAGTCCCTGCTGACCTGCGGGAGCCGAGGCCCAGGCCCAGGACCACCACTAGGGACCCCTACAGGAGCCCAAAGTCAGGCCCAGTACAACCCTGAGACCTGTGTAAGAGCCCAGGCCCAGGACCACCCCTGTGCAGAGTTGAGATCCACACTGTTACTCCTTTCCCAAATCAATCTTTGGATACTGTAGCCATTGCCATAGTCTCTCCCCATGTAGTGTCCTCCACTTTGGGACAACAGAAATGGCCTAGAGTCAGCTGCCCATCACAACTCGGCATATCACAGCATTGCATCTCCAGTTAGCCCAAAGCCATTGTAAGTCCCACCCTTTCAGCCCCGTCTCTGAAAGTGTTTGCATCCATCTTGGGTGACCCCCACTGTTATTTTGAGTTACCTCCACTACTGCCACCAGTAGCTTTAATTGCAGTAGCATCCATCTGTCCATCTGGGGACACATGCTGAAGACTAGAAGTGAATTCCCAGGTAACCTGTAGGGTCACTACAAGAGTATAGAATAGAAACCACAGTACCTCAGATTTGCACTGCAAGAAAGGAAGACACATAATCAACATGAAAAAGCAAAGGAAGAAAATGCCCCAAACACATCAAGATACTACAATAATAGAATCCATTGACAGGGCAGTTGATGAAATGTCAGAGAAAGAATTTAGAATGTTCATAATTAAAATGAGATCATTTTAAATAATGATCTAAGTGAGCAAATATAGGCAAAAATTGATCATGCCAACAAAGAGATAAGGGAGCAAATAAAGGCAACCACTGATCTCACCAACAAAGAGATAAGGGAGAAAATACAGGTAGCAAAAGATTACCTCAGGAAAGAGCTAGAGATTGTGAACAAAAACCAATCAGAAATTCTTGAAAGAAAGGAAACAATAAACCAAATTAAAAACTCAATATAAAGCATCACCAACAGACTATATAACTTGGAAGACAGAACTTCAGATAATGAAGATAAAATATAGTCTTGAAAATAAAGTTGAACATACAGTGAAGATGATAGTAAGAAACCATGAACAAAATATCCAAGAATTATGGGATAGCATCAAAAGGCCAAATCTAAGATTTATCAGGATAGAAGAAGACATAGAGTTTCAAACCAAGGGAATGTGTAATATCTTAATAAAATAATATCAAAAAGTTTCCCAAACATGAAGAATGAATTGGAAAATTAAATACAAGAGGCTTACAGGACATAAAATGTACAAAATTACAATAGATTTACACAAAAACACATTATAATGAAAATGCCCAGCATACAGAATAAGGATAGAATTTTAAAGGCCACAATAGAGAGAAGTCAGATTACATATAGGGAGAAACTAATTTGGATCTCAGAAGATTTTTCAACCAAGACCCTCAAAGCCAGGAGATCCAGGAACAACATATACCAAGCTCCGAAATAAAATAATGCCAACCAAGAATCTTATATCCAGAAAAATTAAGCTTCACATTTCATGAAATAAAAACCATCTATGATAAACAAAAGTTAAAATAATTTACAACAAAAAAGCTTGCACTAGACAGTATTCTCATCAAACTATTCCATGAGAAGAAAAAATGATAACCAACAATAAAAATATACAAAGAGAGGAACTACACTTAAAAAAAAAAAAAAACAATCAAAGGAGAAACCAAGTCAAGGTAAAAACCAAAAATAAACCAAAATAATCAGGATTACAAATCATATTTCAATAATATCCCTGAATGTGAATGGCCTAAACTCATCAGTTAAAAGACACAGATTGACAGACTGGATCAGAAAAAAAGACCCAACAATATTCTGCCTTCAAGAGACTCATCTCACAGGAAAAGACAACCACAAACTGAAGGTGACAGGATGGAGAAAAAGGTATCAATCACATACACTGCATAAGCAAACAGGGGTCTCCATCCTCATTTCAGATAAAGTGGACTTCAAACCAAAGTTAGTGAAAAGGGATAAAGAAGGTCATTTCATACTGCTTAAGGGAATCATACATCAACAAGACATAACAATCTTAAGTATCTAGGCCCTAAACAATTGGGCATTTATGTATATCAAACAAACCTTTTTCAAATTCAAGAATCAAATAGACCACAACACAATAATACTGGGTGATTTTAACACACCAATCTCACCACTGGCTAGATCTTCCATAAAAAAACTAAAAAAATAAACCATAGAACTCAACAAAACAATCAATAATTTAGACTTAACAGATATATATACAATATTCCATCCATCAATAAGTGAATACACATTTTTCTCAGAAGCACATAGATCATCCTCAAAATAGATCATATGTTATGCCACAAAATGAGTCTTAGCAAATATAAAAAATTAGATATACTACTCTGCATTCTATCTGATCATAATGGAATAAAATTAGAAATCAATGACAGATTAAAAAATAAAAACAACTCCAACACTTAGAGACTCAATAATATGCTATTGAATGATGCATGGATAACAGAGGACATCAGGAAGGAGAAAAAAAAATTTCTTAGAGGTAAATGAGAACTTTGTTAGAACATATCAAAATCTCTGGGACACTATGAAGGCATTGCTAAAAGGAAAGCTCATTGCATTAAGCTCATTAATTGAAAAAAGAAAAAGACAACAAATAAATGACCTGACACTAAATCTCAAAGACCTAGAGAAAGAGGACCAAACCAACATCAAAAGAAGTAGAAGACAGGAGATAATTAAAATCAGGGAAGAAATCAATGAAATTTAAACCTAAGAAACAAGTCCAAAAATTGACAAGACAAAAAGCTGGTTCTTTGAAAAAATAAATAAAATTGACAAACATTTAGCCACCCTAATGAAAAGGAGAGAGAAAATCCAAAGTACCAAAATACATAATAAAAAACGAAATATCACAACAGACACTATTGAAATACAGAAGACAATTAGAAATTATTTTGAAAATTCATACTCCAGGAAAATAGAAAACCCTGAAGACACTGACAAATTTCTAGAGGCATATGACCTACTCAAACTGAAGCAGGACATAACCAACTTAAACAGACCAATTTCAAGCAAGGAAATAGAAGATGCCATCAAAAGCCTACCAATCAACCAAAGTCCAGAACCAGATGGATTCTCAGCTGAGTTCTACAACACACACAAAGAAGAATAAATACCAATATTCCTCAAATTATTCCATGAAATAGAAAAAGAGGGAACACTTCCAAATTCATTCTATAAGGCTAGTATCACCCTGGTACGAAAACCAGACAGAGAAAGAAAATTTCACACCAATATCCCTGATGAACATAGATGCAAAATTTCTTAACAAAATTTTGGCAAACCCTATACAAAAACATATTTTAGAAAGTGTACCATTATCAAGCAGGGTTCATTCCAGGGATGCAAGGTTGGTTCAACATTATCAAGTGGGTTCATTCCAGGGATGCAAGGTTGGTTCAACATGCAGAAACCAATAAACATAATCCATCACATCAATAGACTTAAAGATAAGAATCATGATTATATCAACTGATGAAAAGAAAGCATTTGACAAAATACAGCACCCTTTCATGTTCAAAACACTAGAAAAACTAGGGATAGTAAGAACATACCTCAACATTTATCTACACTAAACCAAAGGCCAACATCATCCTAAGTGGAGAAAAAAAGAAAAAAGGCAGGGATGCCCTCTTTCATCACTTCTATTCAACATAGTCTTTGAAACTCTAGCCAGAGCAATTGAATAGATGAAAGAAATTAAAGGGATACAAATAGGAAAAGAACTCAAACTATCATTATTTGCTGATGATATGATTCTATACTTATAGGATTCAAAATATTCCACCAGAAAACTTCTAGAATTAATGAATAAATTCAGCAAAGTAGCAAGATATAAAATAAATACCCATAAATCAAATGCATTTATATACATCAGTGATGAAGCCTCTGAAAGAGAAATTAGGAAAACTATCCCATTCACAATAGCCTCAAAAAAAATAAATAAATAAAATACTCAGGAATCAATTTAACAAAAGAGGTGAAAGACCTCTACAATGGCAACTACAGGACACTAAAAAAAGAAATTAAAGAATGTCTTAGAAGATGGAAAGATCTCCAATGCTCTTGGATAGGCAGAATCAATATTGTCAGAATGGCCATACTACCAAAAGCACTATACAGATTTAACGGAATTCCAATTAAAATTCCATCATCATTCCTCATAGAAATAGATAAAAGAATCATGAAAATTCTTTTGGAAAAATAAGAGATCCAGAATAGCCAAAACTATCCTTAGTAAGAAGAATGAAGCAGGAAGCATCACAATACCAGACCTTAAACCATGCTACAGAGCTATAGTAACAAAACACAGCAAGGTATTGGCACCAAAATAGACATGTAGATCAATGGTACAGAATAGGAGACACAGAGACAAACCCACATAAATACAGTTATCATATACTAGGCAAAGGTTCCAAAAAATACTTTGGAGAAAAGATAGCCTCTTCAATAGATGGTATTGGGAAAACTGGAAATTCATACACAGTAAAATGAAACTAAACCCCCATCTTCCATCATGCACAAAAATCAACTGAAAGTGGGTCAAAGATCTAGGAATTAGACCAAAGACTCTATGCCTAATAAAAGAAAAAGTAGGCCCAAACCTTCATCTCGTCGGATTAAGCCCTGACTTCCTTAACATGACTCCTAAAGTGTAAGAAGTAAAATCAAGAATCAATAAATGGGATGGATTCAACCTAAAAAAAAGTTCTCTGCAGCTAAAGAAACAATCAATGAGATGAACAGAGCCTACACTTTGGGAGCAAATTTTTCCCATATGCACATCAGATAGAGCACTAATCTCCAGGATATATAAAGAACTCAAAAAACTTAACACCAAAAAAACAAAGAACCCAATCAATAAATGACTAAGTTGCTGAACAGACACTTCTCAGAAGATGTACAATCAATCAGCAAATATATGAAAAATTGTTCAACATCTCTTGCAATTAGACAAATGCAAATAAAAACTACTCTAAGATTTCATCTCACTGCAGTCAGAATGGCAGTTATCAAGAATGCAAACAACCGTAAGTGTTGGCAAGGATGTGGGGGAAAAGGCATGCTCATACGTTGCTGGTGGGACTAAAAATTGGTGCAACCAATCTGGAAAGCAGTATGGAGATTACTTAGAAACTTGGAATGGAACCACCCTTTGAACCAGCTATCCCACTCCTTGGTCTATACCCAAAGGACTTAAAAACAGCATACACAGTGACGCAGCCACTTCAATGTTTATAGCAGCTCAATTCCCAATAGCTAAACTTTGGAACCAACCTAGATGCCCTGCAATAGATAAATGGATAAAGAAACTCGTATGTACACACAATAGAATATTACTCAGCACTAAATGAGAATAAAATTATGGCATTTGCAGGTAAATGGATGGAGGTGGAGAATATCATGTTAAGTAAATTCAGCCAATCCCAGAAAACTAAAGGCTGAATGTTCTCTCTGATAAGTGGATGCTAATCCTTAATGGGGGAGGAGGCATGGGAAGAATAGAGAAAATTTGGTCAAAGGGGAGGGAGGAGAACAGTGGAAACATGGAGTCAGGAAAGATGGTGGAATGAGACGGACAACAATGCCCTTGGTACATGTATGACTGCCCATATGGTACAACTCTGCATCATGTATAACCAGGAAAATGAAAAGTTGTGTTGCATTTGTATACAATGAATCAAAATGCATTATAATGTCATGTATACCCAATCAGAATAAGTAAATTTTAAAAAGAATCATTTTTTAAATGATGCAGAAGCTCAGGCACTAAGCTTTTTTTCATTCCCAGGGGAGAAATGATACAAACAGAATGCTGGTTGGAGTGTTTATGGGATTATACTTGGCCATACTAAATGAATAATAGCTACAAACATGGCCTAATAAGATAAAACAAGTTTATGACTCAGAGAATGTGTGCTAATATTAAGTTCATGATGGACAAATTATTGTTGTCCCATGGTTGAGTGTTCAGTCTCTTTTCAAACACAATGACATACCAGAAGGCAAGCCAAATGGCAAGTAGACCCTTTCTTTCAATGGCATTGCTTTTCTCCAGAACCATAGTGGTTTGCACTGTGATTGCTACTAGGGTAGGACAGGTCCACCACACATCATTGTAGTCTCCCAGATACCTCCAGCACCAACAAATTTGTAGAGTAATGTAATCCAAATGACAAGGCAGCTTGAATCTCAGCATGTACGTGCCTTTCTTTCTCTGGGTCCCGTCAGTACACTGCTCTGAAGCCATCAGATATACAGACCAAAGCAGAATTTCCAGATGTATTGTGTGGCCTCCCATATGCAATTAGTCCCATTAAGCATTCATCATTTTCTCAGTTATAAGAAATGTAAAGTAAAACTCCTATGTCTTTTAATTGACAAAGAAAAAATTTGTATTATCATTACTAACATGATGTTTTGAAAGATGTAGTCATTGTAGATTGGGCTTGATTGAGCTAATTAACATATGCATAATATCTTACATACTTATTTTTGTAGCAAGAACACTGAAGATCTTCTCTCCTAGCAATTTTCAAGATACAATACATTGTTATTTACTATAGTCATTGTTATATATCTACTATTGAACAGTTGATCTCTTGAACTTAATACATTCTTTCTGCTTCTATTAGTTCAATATTTTGTTTTGTTTCCTTTTATTATTTCTTTCTTTCCATTCCTCCTCCTCTTCCTCTTCCTTCTCCTTTTTTCTCTTTCTCTCTCTCTCTCTCTCTTTTTTGTTGTTGTTTCTAACTCTGAGCTACATCCCTAGCTCTTTTTAAAGTTTTTCAAATTTTGAGACAAGCTTTTGCTAAGTTACCCAGATTGGATTTGAACTTGTGATCCTCTTGCCTCACGATACCAAGTATCTAGGTTTACAGGTATGCACCACCACAACTAACTGATGTAAACTTCTAAAAACTTCACATATAAATGAAATCAGTTTTTACTTGATTTTCTGTGCCTTCCCTATTTCACTTAATATTAAATCCTCCAGATTCATCCATGTTGTTGCAAATATCATGCTTTCCTTCTTTAAAATTGAATAGTAACCATTGTGTACATATACCAATCTTTCTTTACTCATTTATCCATTGATAGATACTTAAGTTGATTCTGTATCTTAGCTATTATGAATAATACTATAATAAACACAAAAGTACAGATATCCTTTCAACATACTGATTTTGTTTCCTTTGGAAATATTCTCAGTACCAGGATTGCTGGATTATATATTTTTTAATTTTTTTAAATGTCTTTTTAGCTGTAAATGGACACAATATCTTTATTTTATTTATTTATTTTTATGTGGCGCTGAGGATCAAACCCACTGTCTCATGCATGAGAAGCAAGCGCTCTACCACTGAGCCACAACCCCAGCCCCTGGATCATATTTTTTTAATTTTTTGAAGAATTTCTATACTGTTTTCCATAATCACCTTTTAATTTTATAAGGGATTTTAGCATGATCCAGAACATTAGACATCTAAAAATAATTCATCCATATGGAAATCCTTTGAATTTTCATCATATTATCTCTCCTCCACTGTCATTTGCATGCTTCATTAGGATATTCAAAATATTTACCAGCTCCTTCTCAGCAGGTGCAATTAGCATGATATCACCAATATGGTAGACTAGTCAAGTGTTCTATGAAATGTAAAGACAGAGTCCCCATGGTCTATATTATGACAGATAACAGCAGAGTTAACGGAGTCCCAAGAAAGTGGTATCTATTTGGAACAACTATGGCAAATTCTGTCAGGTTGTACCCACATAAAGCTAGCTTTCACAGCAATGGGTGTTATATCAGTCAAGTTTATCCAGAGAAACAGAAATCATAAAGATTATGTGTGTGTGCCTGCACACGAGTGTGTGTGCCTGCACACGAGTGTGTGTGTATGGTGTCTCACTTACACATATACAAGATATCAGAAGGAATTGGCTCACGCAATTATGTGGACTGGCAATCCAAATCTGCAATATGAGCTGGGAAACTAAAGACCCATGAGTGTTGATGGTGCAGATGATTTTGCCAGAAATTCTCTCTTGCTTGGGCAAGGGTCAGTGTTTTTGTTCTATTTAGGCTTTTGACTGATTGGATGAGGTCCACACACATTGGGGAGGGAAATCTTCTTGAACAATTAAAATGTTAATCTCATCCATAAACACCCTTACAAAAGCACATAGAAAAAATTTGAAAATGTATCTGGATACTCTGTGACATAGTCAAGTTAAATAAAATAATCATTAAATTGGGAATGAAAGATGGACCAAGAGGACATAATGTGAAGGGACAATAACGTAGCTAATAGACTTTCTCTCTGAGAAGTTGCAGTATAATATAAAAATACATTAAAAAGGTAAATTCATGCAGACACATGATGCACAACCACAGGGTATAGTCTGCCCTGAGTACAGACAACAAGAGGGCACATTGTCTATAGAGAATTTCCCAACAATAACGAACTAGCTCCAATTTGATCTCCTATTTTATTAACATCATGTTTCATCAATTCTAAATAATGTCAAAAATAAAAAGTTCCTTGAAAAACATCTTTGATAGACCTAAATTCAAAATAATTGTAAGGTTCCTGGGGAATTTTAATAATATAATATATATGTCAGATTTAAATTAGAAAAATTTAATTACTTATCCTTTAATCAAGAGTGAATTATATGTAGAAGTTAATTCAAGGAAGTTCAGTTGTGCAGACCATCCCTAATTTGCTTCAAATGTTAATTTTGAGACTAAGTTTGCAACTGTTTGGAGTGATTCAAGTTCTCTTCTGATGCTTTCTGTGTCCTCTATCCCTATAGCAGTCATATTCTTGCATTTTGTCAGATTTCAAATAAACGGTGAAGGTATAGTCATTGCAAAATGAAGAAGTGGAACTTGAGTCACTCCAATTTAATCACTTTATGTGGAAATTGTTTTCTTAACCTTAGAGAGTTTACTCATTTGTAAATGAGTAATCTATTACTTTTTACTTGTTAATTTTATTCTGATGTTTTTATGATTATTGGTATTATGATTTTATTTCATGGTTGTTATGCAATATAACAGAAAAGTTACAAAAATAATCTGTTCTGTGTGTAAAATAATAGAAATCAGGGTTAAAAATGATCTGACCTGATGTCAAAAGTACTAGACATGCTGCTAAGATTGTCTAAGTACTCTCACATAAGGCAAACAGGCAAGAAGAAGAATGGAATTCTAATTATGGTGCAACAGAGGGACAAATTAGGGAATTAAATAAAGAATTTGAATTTTTTGAAGTCTTATATTACTACTTATGAGAAATATAAGAAATTTATACTTTGGTAAATTGTTATAGTATAAATTAGAATAGTGTCATTCTAAAGTTTCTATATAAATTATTTGTCTGTTTTTCTATCTGCCCTTGCAGACAGGCATATAGAATAAGGGAAAATACCACTGTGCTATTATTATAATGAGTGCTTCCCAAAGAAAAGGACTAAGGAAGTACGTTCTTAAAGTTTTAAACAAACATGTGGTTGAGGGTGTCACATAAAATTCTTTCATCCTTCTATTTGTATTCAGCCCCTACTTGACCAGAAAGCAACACTTTCAAAAATCTATGCAGTAGCCAATTGCAATAACTGTACAAGTACTTAACATACCTACTTTCATTATTCTTTAACATTCCCAAGTTCTCCTTTTATCTTTACTTCACATGTCTTCTACATAAAATTCTTAATTTGTAATGCTACCGTACATTGTATTTTAAAGTCAGGTAAGTATATAAATCATCCCTTCAAATGCTTATAAAATTCAAAAAGATAAACAAAATACTTAACTATTAATTATGTAATATTTTTTACAGTTAGGATATGACCTAAGTGAACATATAAGAGTACTTTATAATATGCCATAGGGTTTGTTTTTTTTTTTTTGTACTCATTGATGGAAAGTGAAAGACACAATGATAATTTTTTTTTTTTTGTACCAGGGATTGAACTCAGGGGCACTCGACCACTGAGCCACATCCCCAGCCCTATTTTGTGTTTTATGTAGAGACAGGGTCTCACTGAGTCGCTTAGTGCCTCGCCATTGCTGAGGCTGGCTTTGAACTCACAATTCTCCTGTCTCAGCCTCCCAAAGTGCTGGGATTACAGGCTTGTGCCACTGCGCCCAGCTCACAATGATAATTTATGATTGGTTTAAATTTGAGTACAAACGTTAGAAGTGGGTTGGTTGGACAACCTCCAATGCCCATGGCTAGAATTAGTCTTGAGTGCAGACTGACAGTCATTGTATCTCTCCTCTGCCACCCATGAGAGGTTGCACTTCCCTCATCCAAAACTTTTGTAATATATGCAACTGTCTGGGGAATTGACATAAGCCATCCACTTCAACCTGAACATGGGATTTTTTGGTGTCTCTTCAACAGTGGGTTCTCTCTGGTATGATAAACAAAAGGTGGTCAACATTTCACTTACATACCATCTTCTTAAACTTCCTTGCCATATATTCCAATTTTTCTCCTTTGAGGCCCCTGACTAGCTAAGCTATTCACTACTGTCTAGGAGACCATCATACCTTACCTCTGGCCACTTCTCTCTTCATGTGAAGGAGATAACAGCTTGATACAGTGAGATTTCACATCACTATTTCTTTCTTGCCTTCCCGAAGTGGGGCTGTTATTCAGCATCTTGAGTACTTGTAACTCCTTGCTCTTCTGTTTCAAGTAATCTAATGTCATTGATGGCACCACTGTGCTGATACGTAGAACACTGAAATATAAATTGGATCCATTTGGATAAGGTCATGAATAAATACTCTTTCTGATAAATTTGATGTATTAAAAAGAATACATTCACCAGTTAGCTAGTCACAAACCCACATACCAGAAAGTACATTAATTTATGGTAGTAAAGATATAACATCCAACACAGTGGATGAAACTGGGGCTATCACTTACTAAATTTATGGTAGTCCACTGTCATATGCATGAATCCATTTTATGGTTGCAGGAGCCAAACTAGTAAATTAAATGAGGATATAAAAGTGGCCACCAACCCTGCATCCTTGAGTTTTTTTGGGAGCAGCAATAAGCCTCTATGTCTCTCAGGGTTTGACACTGTCTTCAGTTTGGCTCCGTAGGTAAGGATAGTGTCAGGTACTTTTAAGTGGACTTTCCTTCCATAATAGCTTTTATTCTACTGTAATAGCTTCAATCAAAACTCAAGGAACCAATTGGAGAATTTCACCAATTGCTAAGCATGTCTAGTTCAATGATACATTTGGGAAATTGGAAATGACCACCAAATTCTCACTGTGACTTATACCTGATTGAGAACTTGATTGTTACCTGATTCACAAGTGCCCCTACACTAATAGGGATCTGTAGTGACACTTTGGGTCTACAGCTAACAAAGAAAATGTGAACCAAAATCTAACAATACTTGAAAGATATGTCTGTCTCCTTCCCTCATATCTTAATACCTGAGTAAAGAGGTGTGATCTGTGGGCCAGAAATTGACTTGGTCAATTGGACACTGGACAAGGATTCATGAATATCTGTTGGAATAGTTAACACCAGCTTATTCATTTCCTAACTCTTTGATCATAGCTAGTAAGCAATAAGCTTGGTGGTACTTATCTATCATGCTGTCAGAACACCATGTTATATTAGATTTTTCCAGAGCTAGTACATCCCATAACTACTACTAGTCTGACTTTACTGTTCATTAGTTATGTCCAGCTTATTTCTGATGGTCCAGTGCTGCCTTTGGTATTTATCCTATCATCCCAAATGTTGCTGGGACACTACAACTGAAAATAAATAAATTAATAAATACAAAAATCTCCCTGATACACACCCCAAAACTATAGAGGCAATCCACTACTATTTCCTGGCTATCCTTGGGGAGTCCTTTACCAATGTACTTGGTATTGCTTTGTTAAAGCATCTTCCATGGCATCCAGAGAAGTAATCAGCTATTTTTCTCTTCTTATACAGATCTATTCTATCATAACACTTGGACAGATCATCCCTTTTCTCATTTAGAAGGCATAGAACTTCCCTTGTCATATCCTCCTAGAACTTAGTGACTGTAAATTATGGATGTGATGACCAGGAAGGAAGAGGTAAGCAACTTCCATAGAGAGTGATTTTGTCTTGTAGGAAGCCTACTTTATTCATGACTCTTTAAAATATTAAATATTGATATATATTACACTTTTTATTTTACCCTCTTAAGTTTTGTAAGATTTGAATTCTTTTTAGACAAGAAGATTTGCTTGAATTCTCTGGCAAAGTCCATTGGACCTGGAGTTCTCTCTCTGATGTCTTTGGTTACCCATGCATTATTCAATAGCAAATTATTGAGTTTCCAGGTGTTATAGTGGCTTCTTTTTTTAAAGCTGTCATTAATTTCTAGTTTCAGTCCATTATGGTCAGATAGAATGCAGGATAGTATCTCTATTTTTTTGTATTTACTAAGACTTGCTTTGTGGCATAGCATATGATCTATTTTGGAGAAGGATCCATGTGCTGCTGAGAAAAACATATATTTGCTTGTTGAAGGATGGAATATTCTATATATATCCGTTAAGTCTAGAACATTGATTGTTCTATTAAGTCTTGTAGATTCTTTGTTTAGTTTTTGTTTGGAAGATCTGTCCAGTGGTGAGACAGTTGTGTTAAAGTCACCCAATACTATTATGTTGTGATCTATTTGGTTCTTGAATTTGAGAAGGGTTTGTTTGACGAACATGGCTGCCCCATTGCTTGGGGCATAGATATTTATGATTGTTATGTCTTGTTGATGTATGATTCCCGTGAGCAGTATGAAATGACCTTTATCCCTTTTCACTAATTTTGGTTTGAAGTCTACTTTATCTGAAACGAGGATGGAAACTCCTGCTTGTTTACGCAGTCCATGTGAGTGATAAATTTTTTTTCCATCCTTTCACCTTCAATCTGTGAGTATCTCTTTCTGTGAGATGAGTCTCTTGGAGGCAGCATATTGTTGGGTCTTTTTTTTTTAATCCAATCTGCCAGTCTGTGTCTTTTAATTGCTGAGTTTAGGCCATTGACATTCAATGTT